>OZ005742.1:178363297-178663398 GCA_963930735.1 Dioctria linearis
GGATAGCAGGGGGTGGGCGCGACAGATCTACTTGCGGCCTTACTGAACACGGCGGCAATTGTACTGGTGCTTCAAATTCCACCCGGAAGTCATTGAGAAAGCGCGACATTTCACCTTTGACTAGTTCGGAAATTTGTGCTTGTAGACCTGCTAGATCTAAGTATGTTTCTCCTATTTTCGGCCCTAGTCTGACAGCCCCACGCGCTGGATTTGGTCTAGGGATTTCTTCATTCGACCGATTTCGCTGCGGGCTTGTAGGTAGGGCGAGCAACGGCGTCGGAGACGATATCATCTACCGTGAGGTTGAAACGGGGGATTCGTGACCGAATGCTCTGGCCACTGGGCGGTTGCCTGTCGGGCCAGTATATGTAGATTAGCCAGTCTGACTAAGAAAATCCTGCAATTTGGGCAGCTGTACTTTTCTTTAATCCATTTCTGAAGACACATCTTATGAAAGATGTGTCCGCAATAAGTGGACACTGCTCGCGATTTAGTCGTTCAGTCGGTATCCTGGCAAATTGAACAGATTTCTATGGGGATCGCTTACGAAGGGGTCCTTGCCATGGCCATTGTGACTAGTCGTGTGATGGCGTGCAGTCGTACCGAGTTTTCCGTTAGGAGCGTGAAAGAGCAAACGTCGTGCAAATCTTCGAGCCGTCGACCGAGGTTTTATTTTCTCTGCACCGTGCCACAATGATTTTCCCAGATTTAAAAATTCCTTTTATTAGACGATAAGTCAGAACAATTATTCCTTTATTTTAAGAGACATTTGCCGTATAAATATTTTATAAAGGTCACAAATATTTTTTTTGTATTTTAGAATACAAGTAAAACTCAAAAGGAATCAAAAGGATTTTCTTCAAGTTTAGAAAAACAAGTGTCGTAACAATTTATCAAAAATAATTCAAAAAGTTTCTTATTTCCAAAAGAACTGGTGCCGTAAAGAATTTCGAAAAGAGATTAGAAATATTTGCGTTCTATGTAGAAGAATTAGCGCCTCATAAAAATTTGAAAAAGTGGAAACTACGAAATTTTATTCCTCTTGTTTCAGAGGAACAGTTGCCGTATAAAAATTCCAAAAAGGTCACAAATATTTTTTTTGTATTTTAAAATACAAGTAAAACTCAAAAGGAATAAAAAGGACTTTCTTCAACTTTAGAAAAGCAAGTGTCGTAACAATTTATCAAAACTAATTCAAAAATTTTCTTATTTCCAAAAGAACTGGTGCCGTAAAGGAATTTCGAAAAGAGATTAGAAATATTTTCCTTCTATGTAGAAGAATTAGCGCCGTATAAAAATTTGAAAAAAGAAACTACGAAATTATATTCCTCTTGTTTCAGAGGAACAATTACCGTAGAAAAATTTCAAAAAGGTCATATGGGACATTGGGGAATTGTGAGTCACACTTTTTCCAAGCTCAATAACTGCCACAAAAAACAAAATTTTTTTAAATTTCAAAATGGTTTATGTTACTAGGAAGGAAACCATAACTTTTAGCTTAAGCAGTATCTTGAAATTATTATCTGCTGAAAAAATCTGAGCGTTGGCAAAAAACATGCATTTTTGAGATTTTTAAAAATGTTGGGGAATTGTGAGTCACCGTCTGAATTAAGTGGAAAATCAAAAATATTGCTGTAAAATATTTATTTTATGGTTGGAAATTACATAACAATTAGTTTAAAAAAATATATAAAAAGGAAGGTATTAAAATTATTCGGATTCGCAATTCGGGCATGTGAAATAGGCTCCAGTACTGACGCATTTCAAATGAACAGCTCGATCGCATAAGTCGCAGCGAATGGAATTGTTTCGGTTCAATTTCTTCGGCATATCCAACCACTCAACTAATATTCTGTTGGAATTTTGCATAAAAAATTATAAACACGCGTTAAAAATGCGATATTGGCTTGAAAAATGCCAAAGATGTTGTGGCTCACAATTCCCCAAAAAAAGTGACTCACAATTCCCCAAACGTTTTGATTGACAAGAGGGCCGTGTATGATTCGCTCATTGCATGTTTATGCGAAATTCCTTTTAAAAGTTGAAATGTCGATGCCATAAGATAATTATGAATATATTTACCTGAATCGATTCTCCGAAAATCGTTGTCACATCAATGCAAACAGAAACGCGAATAAATATTTTGAGAAAATTTTCCAAGTGGTTGCCGCACGGAACGAACGAGTACGTGTACACGCATCGATTGCTAATGAAAAATGAGTTTGGTCAAATATAAGACAATGACAGCCATTTGCATGAGTCAGACTTTCCAATTATGTGAAATATTGACGTGACTCACAATTCCCCATGACTCACAATTCCCCAATGTCCCCTACATTTTTTTTCTATTTTTGAATACAAGTAAAACTCAAAAGGAATCAAAAAGATTTTCTTCACCTTTAGAAGAGCAAGTGGCGTAACAATTTGTTCAAACGAAATAAAATATTTCTTCTTTTGTAGAATTCTAAGTAAAAAAAATCCGAAAGTTCTCCTTTCAAAAGAACAAGTGTTGTAACGATTCGTTCAAACGAAGTAAAATTTTTTCTTCTTTTAAGAATTCTGAGTGTCGGAAAAATAATGATCAGAACAATCCAAAGGTTCTCCTTTCAAGAAGAACACAGAAAAAAAATCTTTCGGCTACAAGACTACTATCTCCTCTCCCCTCCCGAGGTTCTCCCCGCAGGCAAGTGAACTCAAATCCTGAAGAAAATCTTTCGGAGATGCCAAAGACCGAGAGCGCCTCCAGAGATTCCTCAGCTAGGCAGCTAGCAGCATGCCAACTCCTGATTACTGAGCGTCTCAGGTGCCGCTCTTCTCCTCCAACATCCCCACCTTTGTGTGCGGAAGAATTACGAAAACTCTAAGTCGAGTTTAAGTTTCTCACTGAAAGTCTTAGGAAGTGTTGGCCAGAGGTGCTAGAGAGTGAGAGCGCCACTAGAGATTCTTCAGACAGGCAGCTAGCAGCATGCCAATTCCTGATTACTGAAGGTCACATATCTGGCTTTCCAGCTAGGCAGAGCCATTCATAAGGTCGACCACGCGGCTTATAGCTATAGCATCTTGCAGATGCATGCCTCTGTCCAGCCAGATGACCAAGACGGACAGGCCTCCGTGAGAAATCGACTCAAAAATGTGAGTGAGGCCACCCACCATTTCCAATGGCTGAAGGCCAGAGGGAAAGATGAACAAAAACCGAAAATCTAAACCGCGATATTTACTTTAACTGGAAAACTTTTCAGACCTCAGAAGGAAATCTGAACCTAATGAACTTAAGAGCTATTCTGAAACGTACAAAAGTTCGACAGAAAAAAAATGGTTAGATCACAATTCTTCGGCGACCTCCACTGGATATGAGACCTCGAGTCTGAATACCAGCTGCCAGCCAGAACTCAGGATCGTCGAAGTCTCAGTCCCCAGTAAAAGTAAACTTCAGACCTCTGTGATCCACCCTGGGTGGCCCCACGTGGGGTGCTAATTGTTATGTGCAATGCACATAATGCGCACAACGCGTAACAAAATTTAAAAAATTTAAAAATGGTTGAACAGAAGGTTCATGTGGAGCCGAGTACCACGAACTCAAATTAATTGAGTCTAATAGATGTTCCCACCGTCACTGGGTATGCGACCCTGAGTCAAGCAGCTAATTTCATCAGGAAAAAATGTGAGGTGTTCATGCTTTATCCAGAACTCTTTAGATTCCTCTAATTCATGTGTTGTTATCCAGGATGAGAGCCTTATTTCGATATTTTCTAAACCAACGTTTACAAAAGGCGGTGACGTGAAAAAGACGAATAAGTGAGGAGAATCTTATCAAAATCTCAGATGAATCATGATCTGTGCGAAGTGTTACAGCTACTATGGCTGTACATAAAAAAATAAGGTAATAAAATGAAATGAAATTGTGGAAGTAAAAAAATAGGTAAACCGCTTATTGAAAGATTAACCTGCTTTTAATATGTTTATTGAGTACTCTTAAAACTAACAATATTTTAACAAAAAAATCAATAAAGTAAACTTAAATTCAAACAAAAATTAAACAAGATCCAAAGAAAAGAATTAATTCAAAATAAAACTTAAATTCTACTTATTGCTAATTATCTGCAATAAGAGCAAGGAACAAATTAATAAAACGCAAAAAAAAAGAATAGCAATTCAAACTTTGTTAGCAAATTCAATATAAAAAGGGAGTTAATTAATATGCTCTTGAAAAAAAAAGGTTAGGAAGTTTCATATTTATCAATTCTCTATAGTATAGTCAACCCTGATGTAGCTAATCCCTGTACCTGTTTTCTGACCCAAATCCGTACTATGGATTGAACCCCTGAAAATCTCCCAAACGGTTCAATACCAAGATATGGTCCCTCTCCTGAATCCAAAACCAAATCAGCAAAAAACCCCAGGAAATATCCCAAAAGGTTTTGCCGCCGATTTAGCCTAGATATTAACCGGGATTTCTATTTAGTATAGAAATCGCCCAATACTATTGGTTTCCCGATTGACTGGAGTTTCCTGCTACACTTCACTTGGATATGTCCCGAAATGAAATGTTTTGTGAAACCCTTACGCTAACTTTAGTTAATTGGATATTTCCCAAATTAACTTTGTTGAATGGTTAGTAACAAAAAGAGCAGACAAAAAAACTTGAGACAACAGAATTTTATTCTTAGCTTGGTAATATCCCAAAACTGCGAATTAATTCTCCAATCTCAATATATAGAAAAAGTTGAATATGGAGTTTTCCGGTAATATCCTTGAAATTTTCCCCCTTTTTTATATGACGAACGAAGATCTGAAATAATAGAAGTTTATTCTCAATTTGGTAATATCCCAAAATCTTGAATTTATTCTATATTTCAGTGGTGTTTTGATTAATAGAAAACTTCTGGTAATATCCCAAAAAATTTCTGTTTTTATTACCTGTATGTGATGAAAAATTTGATTGTGGGAATAACCCTACTAAAATTTGAGGACAAGTGAAAAAAATCCTAGTGGCAATGTTCCAGCAAGCTGACTTTACTGGTGAAATACCGAGCAACAAGTGATTTTTCTTCTGAAATCGCCCCCTTTTGATATGGTTGGGGCCAGCTGCCGCCTATTGTTCTGTGGCTTCGCTTAGTTGCTGGCTATTGTTCTGACTTTGCGCAACTTCACCACGGCGCTGTGGGAATTTATGATTTTGAGATGACGGGGGCGCCACAATTTAATTGTTGTGGCTTGACATTTGTCATTAAATGACAAATTTGTTTCAATTTGTGAGATTTTAATGAAAGCTTATGTTCATTGTGTGGTTTTTTTATTTTTTTACAATAATAGTATTAATAGTGAGACAATAATTGTTTATTTGTGAGGACATATACGTCCTGCAACAAAACCCTGCACTGGATATTGCAGATGAACAGATAAGTGTTTCTTTTTTTAAAAGTTTTTTCCCTGGTTTCTGTTCAAACAACTAGTGATTTTGTTTTAATTTTTCAGTTGTGTCTACATAATAATGTTCTAGTCCTTGTGAGGACAGAATGGAAAATGTTCGAGCGGTAGAATGGATACATTCAAATTTACGAAGGTGTTCCTTTAAAGGTCATCTTTTTGGGAACAGGACCAGTGTATGAGCCGGAACCGATTTTCTTCAAACTTTGCACACTACTCCCGTTTCACTCACAAATCACAAATATGAAAACAAAATTGTGCGGAAAATTATAGTTTCTGAGATAATCGACTTTAAAATTCCCGAACTTTGTACTGCAATTCACAACACAATTTGACATTCTCACATTTAATTAACTCTTCTTCTTCTTTTTAGTATTAAAAAGAGGCAGTGGTAGGTATGTATATACTAACCTTCCAAGCATTTGGGTTACCAGTATTCCGTTTTTTTATTCATTACGAATATTCAATTGATGTGTAGTAACAGCATTTACTTAGAATGGAATAGAAAACTTTTATTAAAGAAGCACACACACACGCGTGTGTGTGTGTGTCATGGCCAGCCTGCATGTGTGTGTGTGTGCTTCTTTAATAAAAGTTTTTCTATTCCATTCTAAGTAAATGCTGTTACTACACATCAATTGAATATTCGTAATGAATAAAAAAACGGAATGCTGGTAACCCAAATATTCGGAAGGTATGTATTTCATTCTTGTTTCTACTTAAAAGAAGAAGAAGAGTATGTGTATACGCACCAATAAGTTGAATTGCCTTCTTGCTGCTACCTAAAAGAAGAAGAAGAGTAAATTAGTTGTGAATTGCAGTGAATTTCAGTACAAAGTTCGGGAATTTTAAAGTCGATTATCTCAGAAACTATAACTTTCCGCACAATTTTGTTTTCGTATTTGTGATTTGTGAGTAAAAAGGGAGTAGTGTGCAAAGCTTGAAGAAAATCGGTCTTAAGCCTCTTTTTGATATCTTACCTGAGATTTCAATCAGACTTTGGTGTATGTATATACATGCTACTATGTTTAAATTTAGTAAGACCTGGAACACCTCACAACTATATGGTAAATGTTGGGACTGTTCGACAACCTGGCTGCTGTGTCTATATATATTTTTTTACTTGTGAGTAAAAATTGGAAAAGTGGCACAGATTTCCGTCCACTGGAGGTATACATATGTTGTATAGTATTTTTATATATATATATATATATATATATAGTATATATTTTGTAATTATATATATAATCTATATTACTTTTTTGAATATTTACAAACTATATTGTTTGTACTTATTTTTATAAAAATATAATTTCGGTTGCTAATTGCAACAACTTCCGGCCCCGTTAATGCACTGCCTGTGCATCAACCAAATGACGGGATCGTGTTTTGTTTGTTAATTTGCACGAGCGCTTACCTTTGGTTTCGGCCAATGATAATTGTGCCATACTACTCTGTTTTTGACTAATCTAAGTCTGATGGACGCGCCGTCTTTTAAAAATAAATTATATCGCATTCGTTTTGATTTACGAATGCGTTCCCACGGAATAGATTGCAGTTCTTCGTACTGTATGCGAACGTGTTGTCCGTCTACCGTGAATACGTCGTACTTTTTCTCGTTCGACGTTTTATTGGCTCTCTGTTCTTCAGGTGTTCGCTGTGGTGTAGGTGTTGATGATGCTTTCAACGAGTTGATGTCCTCTATTACCTTGTCCACATGTTCGGGACTGCTGGACCTTGGCTGCTGTTATGTATTATTTATCTAATATGTAGAAATGGAAATATATGGCCAGGACCCATACATGCATCAAACTTGAAGTATACAAACATTTACGGACATCAAAACTTACTTTCTTTGCACTGTTATTGCAAATTGACTGGTAAGGGCAAATTTTTTGAATGGATCTTTGCAAAATATTGGTTGATGTTTTTACAGACACCACTCTAACTCTGCCGTTCTTACCAGGGTGTAGCTCTTCAATGAGCCCCAACACCCGTTTTGTTGGTGGTTGCTTTTCATCTTTAATGATGACAACTTGACCAATATTAATGTTATTTTGTGGCGCATTCCACTTTTGCCTTTTCTGCATTTCGGTCATGTATTCTGTTGACCATCTTTTCCAGAATTGTTGACGTAGTTGCTGAATCAGCTTCCATCGTTTTAGAAGGTGCATATTTGACTCTTCTTGAGTGGGCTCTCGTACAGCTAATAGCGGTCTTCCAATTAGAAAGTGACCTGGGGTAAGAATTTCCAGTTGTTCTGGATCCGCAGTGATAGCGTGCAGCTGTCTGGAGTTGAGACATGCTTCTATTTGAATGACTAATGTATTTCGGTCTTCTATTCTTGATGTTGATGAACCTAGAATTCGACGCAAATGGTGTTAAATACTTTTTACACCTGCCTCCTTGATGCGGAGCTGCAGGAGGTATAAAATGCCATTTGATCCCCATGGCTGCAATATTGTGAGCTGCAAGTTCGTTTGCTTCAGCGAGTGCTTTTTTGTATTCTTGCTGAAGAATTTTGTTTGCCCCAACAAAATTTGTTCCATTATCGGGATATATATTAGCACATAAACCTCGTCTTGCAACAAATCTCTTAAATGCTGCGAGAAAGGTTTCAGACGTTAAGTCAGAGACTACTTCGATGTGTATGGCTTTTGTTGCCATACACACAAATAAACACAGGTATCCTTTGTATGTTTTGGTTCCCCGATATTTTGTGGTTTTGACATCGATAGGACCAGCATAGTCGAACCCCGTATTCTCAAACGGGTGTGCCTGTGACACTCGACGACTGGGTAGACTGCCCATAAGCTGCTGGTGTGTTGCAGCGCGATGTCTAACACATATTACGCAGAGATGAATCCTTTCCTTAACGGCGTGTATTCCATTAATGATCCAAAACTGACTTCGTATGGTATTTAGGAACAATTGTGGTCCACCATGCAAAGTTTCTTTGTGGTAGTGATCAATCACTAAATTAGTTAAATGATGATCTTTGGGTCAAGATAGAATCTGTCAACACCACGCTTTTTGATCAACCTGATAATTATAGTGAAAACCCAAGTATACAGTAATTAGTTTGCAAATAACAACCTAAAACACAATCTTTAAATAACTACGCTCAAAATATAATATAGGAAACGTGAATTGTGCGACATATGAATTTCTAGTTAAACATTTTTTGCTGTCCACGGACACAACCTCACAAATACGCAACACTTTTGAAGGGCGAAAATAATTTATTAACAAATGGATTAATGTGAGAAATATTGAGTAAAATTAACAAAACTTTAAAACACTCACAAATTGGAATTTCACCAATGGATTTTAAAAAGTGCCAAAAACCAATTAGAACTGGTCCAGTCTTCACATGCAAAGGGTTCTGTGGCAGTGCCTTCCATGACAAATGCATGGAAATGCCGGCCTATAATAAGAATCTTTTGGCGGAGAATAAGAACACAATCTACATGTGTAACCTTTGTCTAGAATTAAAGGACATTATGAGCACTAAGATTGATGAAATGATAAAGCTTACCAAAAATCACAAGGAAGAACTAAAAGAACAGGGGACAATTATTAAAGAGATACATCAAACGATAACTAGAATAAATGATAGGGTAAGTACCAACAGTTTATTAAATACCAATAAAGAAACATACCTGGAAGTGGTAAAAAGGGCATGCCCTGCGATTCCGGCCCAAGGGGTAATAATTAGGCCTATTAATATCAACCAGACGACTGAAATCACACAAAAATACGTTAAAGAACAAATTAAACCAAGCGCACTAAAGATCCCTATTACCGAACTAAGGCCCCTTACCAATGGTGGGGTTATAATTAAAACTAATTCTGCAGAAAATAATATGTCTCTCCATAGGGAAGCAAGCAAAGTACTGGGTAATCAATACAGCGTTATGCTCAGCAAGAGAAGAGTACCCTGCCTCTTCATCACTAATTTAGATAAGAATTATACGTCGGAAGAACTGTTTACTGAACTGTGAGAACTTAATTACTCTTTCAAGGAGCAAGACCAACTTAAAGTGACTCATAGCAAGCTTAACAAACGTAACAACAAATGGACTATCTTTTTTGAGGTTTGTGCATCTACATACAAACGTATGGTTGGGCAATATGTCAATAATGACTGGAACTCACACTACGTCCGTGAGGACTTCAACATTATGAGGTGTTTCAAATGCCAAAGGTATGGACACTTGTCGAAAAATTGTGAGAATCAAGAAACTTGCAAAAACTGGAGAAAATCATGAAACTCCAAGCTGCACGAGAAACAGAGTCTCATGTATAAACTGTCAAATAAAATCAGCGAGAAGTAAGGAAAGCACAACTGAAGAGTGTATGCACACTGCTGATAGTAAAAAATGCCCCGAATATCTAAGGCGCGCAGAGATAATTAGAAATAAGACTGATTATACTATCGTAACCTTATAAATATGCCCAACATGATTAACTTGCTATATCTGAATATCAGAAGTGTAAGAAATAAGCTAAATGAACTCGAATTACTGGTCACAAAAAATCCATTGATTGATGTTATAATTCTCAACGAAACTTGGTTATACTCTAATGAGGTTAAATATTATAAATTGAGCGGCTATGAAGGGATTTTTAACTGCAGAATGGAGAGTCGTGGGGGAGGAACTGCGATGTATGTTAAACAGGGAATAAAATGTAAAAGTATTAAGCTGGATCCCAAATATAATATGATATTGATTGAAATAACAGCTAACAGTAAAAAACATTACAAAATTATGACAATGTATAAATCACCGAATGAACCACACGAAGAATTTATGGAATACTTAGAGAACTTGATAAACCATCACAAAAAAATCCTGTTCCTGGGAGACATAAATATTGATTTGTTGATGCAAAATAATACAACAACCCAATACCTTGACTTGCTGTCCAGCTATAACTTTAAAATCCCCAATCAATTAGACACTGAACACCCGACTAGGGCCCAGAAACAACAGCTACCATAATTGATCATGTTTTTACGGATCTTTATGAGATGGTTCGGATGGACATTCATATTGAGGTTACATCAATATCGGACCACAATTTGATTAACGTCGCACTTACTGAAAAAACTCAACAAAAAGGAGGATGACCACTAGAATTATTTCACTATTGGATGAAGAGAAATATAGAAGAAAAATCAGGGAGCTAATTATAAAATCTGAAATAGTGACAGTTATGAAGTTTATTGACATGATACAAGAAAGCAAAAATATAGCACAACTTACAAAAAGGTTAGATCCAGAAAGAATGGATGGATTACTGCCAAAATTATCATAGAAATGAGGAAAAGAGAAAGACTCTACAAAAAATGAAAAAGAACCCCGGTAATTCTGACACAAAGAAAGAGTACATACGTGCAAAAAACAATGTCAATATGCTAGTAAAGAGAACGAAACAACAATATATAGACAATCAGCTCCTAAATGCTAAATCTGATTCTAGGAAAACATGGAAAATAATTAATGAGGCAATCACAAAAAAGGAACAAGTGAGCAAGGAAACTATTGAAGAAATAAGGTACTCTGGAAAAATTGAAACTAATCCAAAAACAATTTCTGGCACTTTCAATGTATACTTCACTAATATTGGAAATGTACTAAGGAAAAAATTGCCGGCAAGAGAACCAATTGCAAATAGAAATAAAGAATTGTCAATCTTCCTTGAACCTACAATTCTGGGTGAAATAGAAAGTATAATAAAAACACTTAGGAAGGAGTCTGCTCCCGGACTGGATGAAATCACAACAAAAGAACTAGGTATTGCTGCGGACCTGATAAGTCCCATCCTGTCTGGCCTCATAAACCAAGCTTTGTCAATGGGCAAATATCCAGACATCTTGAAAGAGACAAAAATCTTGCCTATATTTAAAAGTGGAGATAGAAAGGAAGTCAGTAACTATAGACCAATAGAAATTCTCAGCTCCGTGGGTAAGATATTTGAGAAAATTATTGATAAGAGGCTAAGAAGATTTATAATCAAAACTGGAGGGTATGACCTGAAACAATTTGGATTTCAGGAAAGTTGTGGTACGGAATCAGCCACAACAGAGACATTAAACGTAATATATGGATATCTGGGTCGAGGACTGTACGTAGGAGCGCTGTTTGTAGACCTTCAAAAAGCATTTGACACTGTGGATCATGAGCTTCTCCTGAAATTACTCGAAGAACTGGGAATAAGAGGCATAGCCAATAAACTATTGGAAAGCTACCTAAAGGATAGAAAAGTATTTACGAAGATACAAGGTGCCTATAGTGATGGGCAAATTCTTTGTACGGGCGTACCCCAAGGCTTTATCCTTGGCCCCAACCTTTACTTGTTGTACATCAACAACATCCAGAACGCAGGTATTAAGGGAACTTATCATATCTTTGCTGACGACACTAATATCATCTAGGGAGCGAAGACGGATGATGAACTACAAAAAATGAATGAGGGCCTTATAAGATTTAAGCACTGGACGGATGGTAACAGGTTGTCTATAAATGAAGATAAAACAAAATATATACTATTTCGACTGCAAAATAAAAAAGACATAAACCCGCAAATAAAGATTGGATCATTGAGACTACAGAGAGTAAAAGAAATTAAATACCTTGGGCTTATCCTAGATGAGCAGCTAAAATGGAGAGATCACGTAAACATGAAAATCATCAAGATTATTCCGTTGCTGGGAGCAATAAAAAGAATAAATTTAACCCTTAGTAAGGAAACAGCCAATCTAGTATACAATACACATGTACTATCTCACATCAAGTATAATATTCTCACATGGTCTCCATGTACAAATAGCGTTATGAACAGGGTACAACCAACTATGAATAGAGCACTTAAGACTCTCTACTATATGCCCTGGCTAACACCCACTAAGGATGTCCTAACTAGAACTAATAAACTCAACCTAAAGCAAATAATATTCATGGAGAAAGCAATATTCATATATAAAATAAAAAACAAGCAAATCAAAACAAACTTAAAACTCGTCACAGCTACGGAACTCCACTATTATTACACAAGACGGAAATCAGAAATAAGAACAGAAACAGCCAGAACAGAGAGGATGCGTTCAGGACTCTTGACGTCAGCTAGCGACATCTACAATAGTCTTCCACGGGAGATCAAAAACCTGCAGAGTCTTAATAACTTCACCAGTAAGGTAAAAAGTCTTGTAATAAATAATGACCAATTTAGCAGCTAGCTTTTAGTGTTAGAGCTTGAGATGTTCTATTTTTTTTTCTTATCTAAAGTTATGTAAGTTATGTAATGTATACATCTGAATGTAGTTTGCGACTAAACCTAAATGTTAGAAGAGCTCAGGAACTCAACGTGGTAGAATTGTGACTCCTTTTTGTGATTTGACATTATATTATTTATTTATTTAACATTACATAACTTGAGTCATATAATTATCAGAATAAGATTTCTATATTGTATGAATTATATTGTTGAGCTGAAATGTAGTGTGTGGTGTTTGACAATTTAAGAATTTTTTTTTTGAAATATATGTAATGTAGTACAGAGTTACCAACCCTTCAACCCCCTTCTCATACCAGCTAAGCTGACTGAAAGGGGTTGAATGACATAATACTTTAGAGAAAGAGAAGGAAAGTAAATTAAATAAGTGTGAGTAATGTAGATGCCTTGTGGACATGAGAAATAAATAAATAAAAAAAATAAATAATATTGTTGGGTGTCGTGTTGAGATTGGCAGGTCTGAATTTTGCAACCTGCCACCTACTCTCAAGACTGAATCTTTGTCTAAAAATGGACAAAGCCCTATTATTTTGCTATTTTTGTGCAAATTTTCTCCAGCTTTTAATTGCTTGAATTCATTTTCGAATTCTCGCTGTTGTACTTGCTGAATTACTTTTAGTTTGACTGTTTCCATGTCAGCCGGTATCAATCTATCAATGCTCGTTTCATCCTTATGCCTACAGTTATGGATGAATCCAAGACATTGTGCACTAACATGCAATAATCGTTTGTATGACGAGAATCGCTCGATTATTGTTTCGAGCCATTCGCTTTTTTGCAACGCAAGAGATTTTACTGTTTTTAATTCATAAGACGTCTCTCTGCTACGGCTCTTATCTTGTGGCCAGTCTTGGCTTGGCTGCCTTAACCAACTGGGTCCTGACCACCATGGCTCACAGTCTTGAATGCTCATTGGCATTAGACCTCGTGATGCCATATCAGCAGGATTATCCTTTGTAGGTACATATCCCCACGTATTATTTAGGTTACCTTCCTGTATCTCGGTAACTCTGTTTGCCACATACGTTTTCGATCTATTTGGATGACCTGATATCCAGGCCAATACGATTTTTGAATCGCACCATGAAAAGCTGCTAACATTATTCATATGCAAGTCAGCTCGAACCTGACTTAGTAGTCTAGTTAACAACACTGCTCCACTTAACTCAAGTTTTGGCAATGTAATTGGCTTTGCGGGAGCCACTCGAGTTTTTGATATGAGCAATGTTGTTTTTATTGTACCGTCATCGTCTTGAACTCTCATGTAGATGACAGCTGCGTACGCTGAATTTGATGCGTCGCAAAACCCATGCAATTGACAGTTGTCTCTGTCTTGCTTGGTATGTATCCAGAGAGGAATTTTTATTTTCAATATGTGCGGCAGCTGTGTCTTGAACTGCCTCCATTCCTTACTGAATTCTTCTGGGACTATTTCGTTCCAGGTACATCCATGCATCCATAATTTCTCGATGATAATTTTTGCCAAAACGACACAGGGAGCTATCCAACCTAAAGGGTTGAAAAGCTTTGCTACTTGCGACAAAATTTTTCTTTTTGTGGTGGCTTCTGCTTCACATTCTGAAGCCTTAAAGGCAAACATAAAATTATCGGTGGCTGGATGCCACTGGATTCCTAGAGCTTTGACTTGGTTGTCATCTTCAAAGTTTAATGGCAACTCTAGCTCTATTTCATCCTTAGGTAACCAATCAAGCATTCCATCATGATTCCCTGCCTATTTCCGGAGGTTAAAACCACCTCCCTTTAATAGCTTTATTAGCTCTTTTTGGGTTTGTTTGACTTCTGCTATGGTATTTCCACCTGTTAGCAGATCGTCAACGTAAAAATCCTGCATTGCAATTTCTGACGCCTTAGGATACATTTCTTTGTCATCCTTGGCTAATTGCTGCAGTATTTTTATTGCTAGATATGGTGCTGCCGTAGTGCCGAAGGTTACGGTGTTGAGTTCGTATTCTTCTACTGGCTCAACTTCACTACTTCGCCAAAGTATTGTCTGATACTTTTGGTCATCTTGGTGTATCTTAATCATTCGATGCATCTTCCCGATATCGGCAGTCACTGCATATTTATGAACACGCCATTTTAGCAATGTTGAATACAACTTTGGTTGTAATGTGGGACCTGTCAACGTTTGTTCGTTGAGGCTTTTTCCGTTTGATGACTTTACCGAAGCATCGAATACCACTCTTAATTTGGTAGTAGTGCTATCTTTAAGAACAGCACGGTGGGGTAAATAATACCTCTGGGTAGTCGCATTTTGTGTGGTTTTATTTACCTTGCACATATGCCCCAGGTTTAATTACTCCTGAATACATTTATGATATTCTTCTGGTAGGTCGGCAGCTCGCTCGAATTTTTTCTCGAGTTGAGTGAATCTTTTTAACGCCATTATCTTTGATTCTCCAAGCTCGGGAAACTTGCCTGATTTAAATGGCAGCTTCACTTCATAACTGCCATTATCAAGGCGTTTATGATTCTCCATAAAGAATTGCTCACATTACTCTTCTTCTTTAGTGAGCTTGGGTTTTGGGTTGAGTTCTTCCCATTCCCAAAACTTCCGCAATTGGATATTCAGCTGTGCTAAGTGATTAGCACTACTTGTGGTGAATGCAGAAAAAAATTCATTTTTGTCCACTTGATTTTGTGGTGCTGTTGTTTCTCCGAACAGAATCCACCCTAGCTTTGTATTCTGTGCTATGGGGGTCCCTTCAGGTCCACTTTTAATTCCCTTGCATAAAATTTTTACATAGGTATTCACACCTAACAACAGGTCTATTTTCCCTGCTTTTAGGAACTCTGGGTCTGCTAATGGCAAACCTTTTATATGAGTCCAATCAGAAGACATTATGTGTGTTGGTGGTAATATATTAGTTATCTTCTTTATAACATAAGCTTGCAATGGGATTTCAAAGTCGGCTGAAGTGGTTGATCTCACATGGAAAGACACTTCTTTGTTTGCTTTTGCCACTTGTGTAGATCACAATCCTGTGATTTGAAGTGACGTTGAAACGCCTTTCAGTTGCAAGGACTGATAAGCGGCTTCGGAAATGAAAGAGCTTTGTGATCCTAGATCAACCAAAGCTCACATGGGAATTGTTATCCCACTTCTGTCCCTTACATGTACTATAGCCGTAGCTAATAGTGCTTGTGTGGCTTTCTGCTGATTTGAACAGGCATTGGCCGAAGTTGATGGGACAGAATTTTCTGACTGTCTTGATTGTATGGTCTCAACAGCCCTTGGCTTGGTTGAAGACATATTTTTGTCTTCATGTAGCCATGTGTGGTGACGTTTGTCACACTTGAAGCATCCATTTTTATTTGGACATGCTTCTTTATTGTGCGATTTTAAGCAATTTGTGCAAAGCTTGTTCTTCATCACAAGTTCACGTTTTGCATTAAGACCCTTTTATTTAAATTGTGTGCATTTGTGGATTGCATGTTCTCCTTTGCACACCGGGAACCTTTTACTCATCGTACAAGATCCATTATGTCTTTGTAGACAGTTAAAACAATCATTATGTTTCAACAGGATCTTCCGACGAGTGTCAATATTATGCCGTCGGAAATCACCGCAGTTTTTTATGCGATGGTCACCCTTACATACCACGCAATCATATTGTTCGTTGACGTGATAGTTTAATGATTTATTTTGTCCATGTTTGTTCATGGCAACATAACCAACCTTACTAGGGTTAATAGCTTCCAAAGTTCGGAAGTGAGATTCTAGGAGACGAAACATTTCCTTTAACTCTGGAATCTCTGTACTCTTGAAAATTGATTGTTCCCATAGAATTCGAGTTTCCATAGGTATTTTTTGAGTTATTATGAAAATAATAATTGGATCTCAGGTCTTTGTACCTATTCCAAGGGATTCCAATTCATGTAAACATTCCTTTGTTTTATCATGTAAATTTTTTAGGCTACTTTCATGTTCACCTTTTACTATAGCTTGATTAAATAAGGCTTTGAGTTGTGTAAACACCAATACCTTTTTATAGTTGTATCTTTGTGTCAACTCAGCCCAAGCTGGTTGATAATTAGTACTAGTTACATCATATTATCGAAATATATATATATAGATTGGACTTTAAATAGTGCAACTTTCGTACTAAGGGTGTAGCGAAGAGCGCGCCCGTTTACAGCCCTACCTACATCCATCTTGCCATGAACATACATAGGTGCTGCAACAGACACCTCCTGCTGCAAAATTCACCTCGGGGACATATGTGGATGGCCGCACAGCATATTGCCGCTAGCGATCAGCCGGCTTGGGGTGGTTCTTGCCACCCACATCCCCTCGGTGCTTGAAAGCTGTGCAAAAAGGAAACTGACTTCTCTTCCTGGGACTTCAGACGGACGGACGGATACAAAAAAAAATCCCTTTCGTCATGTTGCCGGTTACTTGTCTCCACTGGTGGAACCTAAAAACCTGTGAAAAGGAAAGAAAGATTCATGCAGCTGAAAATACATGAGAGGAAACCTTTGCGACGCAGTACCAGTGTACAACACCCGGAGAACCTACGACGCAGGCGAGAGGAAAGAGAGAGAGAAAGAGCGCTGACGTGGACTCCAGTTGTTCAGGGAGTCCTGGCTTTGACGTGAATGGGCCCAACGCCCCCATCTACCCTGGCTAAGGCGTCAAAGCACGGGTGTTATCCTTAGCCCCATATCTATGGTGTGCGTACGCTAGAGCAGCTCACCCCATGACCTCACCACCCACTGCTTCGGACTTTACTTACGCATTCTACCTACGTATGGCACATGGATCTGAACTACATATGCATGTGAAAACGAAAGAAAGGTTTAGAGCACTCCACAAGATGAACACGGTATGTGCGTTTAATGCTGACGAAACATGAGTTTATTAACAAAAATATCCAAAGCTTTCGCTATTCACCTCTTGACAATATGTTACGGTTACTTATACTAGGCGTGTCCCTACTATCTAACCTTAAGGCTACTTGTCACACAGGGAAAATGAATTCAAACACATTATTTTACTGTATTATTAAAATGGACTTACTTGCTATCACCTATACCTCACCACTGGCAGGACAAATTCCCTCGACGGCTGGAACTGATTCTGCTTGGGTGCACCTTTTTTTCTTTCGGCAACGTTGATGGCCGCAATAGTTTATTTCAAATGTTTGGGTTCATTGACCTCTTTTTTGTTTTGTTCTTTTCACCTCTTTTGGGTGCTTTCGAACATTATCCCTTATCGGAATATATTACTACCATGCAATTTGTATTATGTAATTAGTTTAACCTACAGTTGAGGTGAATAGCAGAATCGCCCTTAGCAATTGGTGTATAGGTACTGGTTCCAAAAGGGAACTTAACTTCTTAACTTTCTTATACTGTCCAGATAGAGGTGCCAAAATTCGCAAGAGATGCACAGGTAAATATATGCACTAAATCATTTACATTTCTATAATCTTTTCAGAAATTTAAATTCACTAATAATTTTCTTAATTTTCAGGTAATTGTGCCAAAGTTCGCTAGATATGCATAGGTAAATATACGCACTAAATGAGTTGTACTTCTATAATCCTTTTCAAAAATGTACATTCACTAATAATTTTCCTAATTTCCAGATGATTGTGCCAAGTTCATGGAGTATGCAAAGGTAAATATACGCACTAATTAAGCTTTATTTCTTTTATAATTTCTTCAGAAATTAAAATTCACCAATAATTTTCTTTATATTCAGATAATTGTGCCGAGATTCATAAGATATGCACAGGTAAATACACGCACTAATTGATTTATATTTCTATAATATTTTCAGAAACTTAAATTCACTAATAATAATTTCCTTTATTTTCAGATAACTGTGCCAGAGTTCATAAGATAAGCACAGGTAATATATGCACTAAATTAACTTTATTGTTTTTATAATCCTTTTTGGAATTTTAACTTCACTAATAACTTTCTTTATTTTCAGATAATTGTGCCAAGATTCATAAGACATGCACAGGTAAATATACGCACTAATCAAGCTTTATTTCTATAGTAATTGTTTTCATCAATTGAAATTCGCTTATAGTTTCCTTATTTTTCAGATAACTGTGCGAAAGTTCATAGAATATGCACAGGTAAATATATGCACTGAATAAATCTTTGTTTCTATAATAATCTTTTTTTAGAAATTAAAATTCACTAATAGTTTCCTTAATTTTCAGATGATTGTGCCAAGATTCATAAGATATGCACAGGTAAATATATGCACTGAATAAATCTTTGTTTCTATAATAATCTTTTTTTAGAAATTAAAATTCACTAATAATTTCCTTTATTTTCAGATGATTGTGCCAAAGTTCATGGAATATGCACAGGTAAATATATGCACTAAATGATTTATATTTCTATAATATTTTCGTAAACTTAAATTCACTACTGATAATTTCCTCTATTTTCAGATACATGTGCCAATGTTCATAGAATATGCACAGGTAAATATATGCACTAAATAAATCTTTATCTCCTTTATAATTTTCTGCAGAAATTAAAACTCACTAACAACTTTCTTTAATTCCAGATAATTGTGCCAAAGTTCATAGAATATGCACAGGTAATAAATTTGCACTAATTAAATCTTTATTTCTATCATAATCTTTTTTCAGAAATTGAAATTCACTAATAATTTCCTTAATTTTCAGATAATCGTGCTAAAGTTCATATAATATGTGCAGGTAAATATTCGCACAATTAAATCTTTATCTCTTTTATAATTTTCTTCAGAAATTAAAACTCACTAATAACTTTCTTTAATTCCAGATAATTGTGCCAAAGTTCATTAGATAAGCACAGGTAATATACGTACTAATCAGTCTTTATCTCTCTTATAGCTAATAATTTTCTTAATTTTCAGATAATTTTACCAAAATTCACAAGATATGCGCAAGTAGATGTATATATATACACAGAATGAATTTTTGTTTCTTTTATGATCCTTTTCGGGAATTTAACTTCACCAACAATTTCCTTTATTTTCAGGTAACTGTGCTAAAGTTCGCAGAATATGCACAGGTAACTATACACTAATTAAATTTTGGTTTCTATAATAATCAATTCACTAATAATTTTCTTTATTTCCAGATAAATGTGCCAAAATTCATAAGGTACGCACAGGTAAATATACGCACTAGTCAATCTTTATTTCCGTAATAATTAATAATTTTCTTTATTTTCAGATAATTGTGCCGAAATTAATAAGATATGCACAGGTAAATATATACACTAAATGATCTTTATTTCTTTTATAATTAATAATTTTCTTTATTTTCGGATAATTGTGCCGAAATTATCAAGGTATGCACAGGTAATATATATATACACTAAATGATCTTTATTTCTTTTATAAGCTTTTTTTGGAAGTTTAACTTCACTAATAACTTTCTTAATTTTCAGATAGTTGTGCCAAGATTCATAAGATATGAACAGGTAATACACGCACTAATCAATCTTTATCTCTTTTATAGTTAATAATTTGCTTTATTTTCAGATAATTGTACCAAAATTCACAAGATATGCACAAGTAAGTATATATACACTAAATGATCTTTATTTCTTTTATAAACTTCTTCGGAAAAAGAGAAAATCGTAGTCTTCAAAAAAAAAAAAAAAATCACAATAATTTATTCGGCTGCGCCACTCACAAATCTAAACTAATAAAAAAAATCTTCTCCTCGATCAATCTTCTCCTTGGTCAACATCCAAAATCCAACTCCCCGACTACATGCAGTCTGCCTACATTGCAGCCGTTCTTGACTCAACCACCGGTAAGCGAGCATTTTTCTGTTCTTTGTTCTCGTTCGGCCGATTACCGATATCTCTTCGGGCTGCGGTGCTGCTGGCTACGTAGGGGTGTGCGTGTATGATTTTTAGGCAAAATCGTTGCCATCGAATATTTTGTGTGGTAAAATTTATCGGAATTTTTGTCGGTTTCGCAAAGGTTTATTATATGTGGGTATCGCGCGATATTTTACGGCTAGGCGAATTACCGTTTTCGTCTCCTGGATGTTGGTGACTAGCGGTAAGTTTTATGAAGAAAATTATAATTTGTGTGCATTTTGCACAAATCAGGATTTTTTCTTCTTTTAAAATATTTTACTTGTTGTTGCTTTCCTTTCAGGTTTTACGTTTTTTTTCTTCTTCTTTTCAGGGTTTTTTTTTTTGTGTAATATGGAGAAGTAGCATAGGGCTACTTCTAGAAAATATTTAGATTTTATCTTTTTTCAGGAATTTGTAATATGGAGAAGTAGCATAGGGCTACTTCTCGAAAATATTTAAATTTTTACCCCTTTTCAGGAATTTGTAATATGGAGAAGTAGCATAGGGCTACTTCTCGAAAATATTTCAATTTTTGCCCCTTTTTAGGCACCCGAGGAATTAAAATAGCAATATTAAAAATAAAAGAAAATGGATAATTATTAAAAAAAATGTTAAAGGGTAAGAAAAAGGAGAAGAAAGAAAAGAAAAAGGATTTTTGTTTATGATGAAAAGAAGAGAAAAAAACAGAGAGAAAACCGGAAAGTAGCGTGAGGGCAGAACGCTACAGCGTGGGGCGACCCACCGAGAAAAGAGTCTCAAGCCGGGCCAAACAAAACCCAAAATTCTCGAACTAGCTGGGGGAATAGATGAAAACATTCGTAGCAGCGCCCAACGTGGGGACGACCCACAAGAGTCTCAAGCCGGGCATACGTCAAACCATGGGCTGTTGATAAATAAACGTCCCATCTGCGGCCATAATCCTAGCTCGCCTTGAACGAGGGAGGACCAATCAACAGATAGACTTCGTCTATCAACTCGCCTCGCCCATAGAGCTGGCCAGGAAGAGGTGCAGCGCTCGGTTTATCACGTATCGTAATGTTCGGCTCAAGGCCACAAATTAGTCGGTGAAACGCACTCCTTAACATTCTGTGTTCTGCCGAATCCGGTCACAGCACCCCGGAAATCTCCCAGTCCCAAGCGAGGAAATCGCTTCGTAACAGATAGAATTCATCTATCAACTCACTCAGGACGACGAAAATCCCGCGGGATGCGGCAATCGGGTTCAAGCTCTAAGGAAATTGAAGAAAGGACAGGCGAAGATCAGGCGAAGGCTAACCCAGGGGGGGGGGGTTAGTAACAAAGGCTGAGACCATCTAAACTTGATAGCTTAGAAATAATACACTACATAGAAAAAAATCGCTGAGACTCCATCCGCACTCGCTGACGCTGGGATACCGTTTTATTGGAAGAAAATTGAATAAAGGACAGGAAAGTAAAATCCTTCGGATGGAGGCTAACCCAGAAGGGGTTAGTAGCAAGGAGAGGTGACGCTCTAAACACATTCATTTAGAGGTATTGTACTAGGAACAAAATTTCCGCCGACTCCGCTCACACGACCCTACTTGACACGCCAGACCAATTGAAAGAAAATTGAAGAAGAGATAGGAAAATAAAATCCTTCAGATGAAGGCTAACCCAGAAGGGGTTTTTAACAAAGACTGAGACCATCTAAACCTGATAGTTTAGAGATAATATACGATGAAAAAAAACAACTACCCTCCGCTGAAACTTTATCCACACAGACAGCCGCTCGGAAACGCGCACTAGGGAAAAGAATGAAGAAAAGACAACAAAGTAAAATCCTTCAGATGCAGGCTGACCCAGAAGAGGTTAGTAACACAGTGAAAGAGGTTTATCACCCACCACTGAGGAAGTAGTAGGAGGGTTTGCGATAACCTGTAGTTCACAAGTGAAGCTTGCCGGATGCCTTCTTAGGGCTACCGAGACTAACCATATTTGTTCATTTGCTCGACCACTACAGCTTAGGAAATAATGAAGAAATGCAGGGATTAAAACTGTGGAAAGAGGAACAAAAGAGAAAAAAATATATAACAAAAGGAAATATATGGAAGATAAAAAGGATCTTATTAACAAGAGGTATACCGGCCGCCAGGTTGAGCAGGTCCTAA
This sequence comes from Dioctria linearis, assembly GCA_963930735.1. Taxonomy (NCBI): domain Eukaryota; kingdom Metazoa; phylum Arthropoda; class Insecta; order Diptera; family Asilidae; genus Dioctria; species Dioctria linearis. The sequence continues at coordinate 178,386,004 of OZ005742.1, forward strand.
GCGGCGCCTTAGTAACCTGTCGCTACCAGTTAAGCTGGCTGGATGCCTTTTTAGGGCTACCAGGACTAATCTTTATTTGATCACGATTGGCCAGAGTGGACCAGGGAAGTAATGAAGAAGGTCGTTGGAATTTTAAGTCTTGTGCATGTAAATTTCGCGCAGGAGGGAAAGCTGCAACGTTTGGAAATTGGTAAAATTTTCTTACATGGACAAACAGGGAGACGGAAGGTTTTACAACGCTGCTACGTACCTTTGTGGGGATCGCGGGTATTGTATCCAAATCCGCTGTCCTACCGGCTGCGCCGATTTTTATATATATATATTGTGTTTTGAGATGTCGGGTCACTTTAATCACACCTTGTTATCTTGTACACACCACAAAAAAAGAACTTTCCTTTCTAATTTTAACTTTATTTATATTTAAGCACAACTTCCTTTCCTTAGATTTTAACTATGAGTCCCTTTTAGACACAACTCTTTTCTTAGATTTTAACTTTTTGCCCTATTTTCTTGTTTTTTCAAACTCAACCGAGACCGCCGCGTATAGGATTTTAAAAATCGACTCGATTCTTCAACTTTTACTGCCGCACCGCCGTGTATAATACTTAAAAATCACAACTCGATTCTTCAACTTTTACTGCCGCACCGCCGTGTATAATACTTAAAAATCACAACTCGATTCTTCAACTTTTACTGCCGCACCGCCGTGTATAATACTTAAAAATCACAACTCGATTCTTCAACTTTTACTGCCGCACCGCCGTGTATAATCTTTTAAAAATCACAACTCGATTCCGCTTTTTGCTTTTTACTCTGCTCTCGATCAAATTTTTAATTCAACTCGGCTCTTGATTACTTTTGCCGCGATCAAGAGCCCTCGTTCATGGTAGGAAATGCATAGTTGCATTTTTACCCTGAGAAAATTTTCATTTATTCTGGACTTGATTAAACAAGTCCAGAATGTTTTTTTCGTTGGACGGAGGTTTGAAATTTGATGCTTTGATAAACATCAGCTATCGTTCTGTCGTTCTGAAATCGCGCCGCGCATATACATACAATGTATTTCGGCGGCGCGCATTTCTCACGACGAAAGCTTTTTTGTGATATGTATGTACGTTCGTCCATACATATTGAAATTTTCACGACAAATCGTACTGAAGGTACGATTTGTCTTTTTCTTTACTTTTTTTTTTTCTGTAAATATTTCTACTGGCAAATTTTGCCTTCAGCAAAACTTGCCATGGGAATAATTTTATTTTAATTTATGGAATGTGAAGAAAATTGCTGACGCAATTTTCTTCACTGATTGAATAGATAAGCTAACCATGTTTTAAGCATGGTTAGCTTATGTGAAAAATTTATGCTGGAAATATTTTGATGTTTCCTTTCTTTTCTTTTCCTTAATTCTATCCCTTTGTAATTAGGTGTTTGTTTTAGGCATGTAACATTCCTCCCCCGCCAAACGGAACGAGAGTCATTCTTGGGAGAGGAATGACTCTTGAGAAGGAAAAAACAAACGCCAGGAGATCTTTTGATGTTGGTGGTATAAACAAAACTATTTTGTTTAGCCACCGCTCTGAATTTCTTATCTTAGGTGTCGGATTACCATCTCGGGAATTGTAATTTCGGGTCTGCTAGGCAACTCTTTATTCATTTGAGTTCGAGTTTTCACCCGCGACAGTATCCATATTTTTATTTCACGGTCCTGATGATTTTTACAGTAAAGCTAAACAACGTACCCTGGCGGAGTCCGACTGGGCTCAGCTCCGTGGTCAACTCCATTTTTGTGGTCCATGTGATCCCCGGGTGGCGAGGTCCGATTCGTCTGGTACTGCTCAGACGTGGGGAGCGGCCATTCACGGTGTGGGGCGAGGATGCCGTCGCCGGACGCACTTATTGGGTGGACCTCCCCTTGTATCCCCACCAAGGGCAGTCTTGGGTTGTGCGAGGTGAGTACTCCTGATAATTTTGAAGTGGTCCTTGGACAACCTATATTCTCTGGGGTTTTTTTTTTCTCTAGGCGGTACCCTCAACCTCACAGGACGGCACGGGCTATGTGCATGCTGCCACCCAGTTTTTGACACCGCTGTTACGAGCATTCTAAGGGCGCTGATGGCCACCCCTCCCCCCCTCGGAGGTGAGGAAGAGTCCGACGACGACTTGGAGTGAAGCGGCCTGGGTGCTCAAACATTAATGCCTTTAATCGTTGTTTTTTCTTTGTTTTAAAGCACAAATAAAAGGTTGAAAAGAAAGAAAATTGTTCTGGATTTAGTTTCAGTTTTCCGGTTTCCTTTGTTTTGTTTCAGGGTTTCGTTTTCAGGTCAACTTGGTTTTACGCGGGTCGGTTTTTACTAGATCTTTTGGGTTAATTTTACAAAAATTTTCCTTCTTCTTTGCTTTTGCAGCGGCCTGGTAAAATTTTCTTGTTTTTCTTTTTAGTATTTCTAGTTTTCAGTTTATTTTAAATTCGAATGCGTGTTTTTTTTTTTTGACTTGTTAATTTATACATTTACCTTTTTATCTGCATTTTTTTTTCTTTATTTCCAACATTTCTATTACCTATCTGATTTTATTTATTATTTTATTTCTACTACTTTCTTTATTATTGTTATTGTGGGTGCTATTTTGGCGGCTCGGATATCGGTCGGTTCGTCGGTTTTCGGTTGAGTTTACAGAATTTTGTTTCTTCTTTTATTTTCAAATTTTCTACTTTTGTTTTTGGTTTAATATATACCCTTATTTATTTATTCTTTTATTTTTTGCTAAGTTTTCTTGTTTTTCTAATTATTTGCTTTGGTAGGAACCTGGTGAGACTTATTCTGTTTTTAAAGTTTTCTTTTTTTTCTTATTAACTATGTATTGTTTTAAATTACATTTTACTATTCCTATGTTTATATACTACCCCTTTTTTTTTGTTGTATTTTATTTATATATATAGTATATATAGTTTCATATTTATTATTTATTTATGTCTACTTTTAAGGTAGTTTTTCTTTAATGTAATATTTAACTCTTTTTACATGTTTTATTTGAAGTAATTCTAGTTTTAATTTATTTATTTTTTTTTTTTACTATTTCTCAGGCTTGTACATTTTTCGTTTTTTTTTTTTGTTTTTTTTTTGTAATTACAATTTTTCTACGTACTTAATGTACATGTTTTACCAGGTCTACCGTTTATGTCCTTAATTAGATTGATTAGTTGTCCATATTGACAGTGTCCGTGTTCCATTTTTTAAACAATTTGGACTGATTTTGTTTTGGAGAGGCTTCTGGCTCGCCTTAAACTGGGTTGGGGAGCAGGAGTTCGCTCTTCTAAAGGAATTCCCTCTGATGAAATTTCGGGGTTACCTTGTGGTTGATTTTTCTGTTGTCTCATCTTGATGACAACAGGGTTAAGATATTTTACTGCCACAGCGATCATTATGGCCAGAACTAGTAGGCTCGTAAATGATAGAGAAGTTGTGGACAGGATATGGGAGTTTTTACTTGATATCTTTTCTTGGTATTTTATAATTTTGTTTTGGATTTCTTCCAGCGAATGGGTGTCGGTATAAATTGATTTATGGATATTGTCTCCCGTTAAGATTTCGATTTTCCCCAGACTGTGGTTTTGAGTTCCTTGTAAAATTTCAGTCAGGTTTACGTTGAGTAGAGAGTGGTTGAGCTCAGGAAACTGATTCGGCTGGATAATTTTTAGTGGAAATTTACTCTGACCTTCGTATTTAAGCACTTTGTCACCTATTTGAACTTGACATGTTTGCGTTATCTCTAATATCCCTTGTCCTTCCAGTTTCGAGATTACAAAGTGATCTGGACATGTGAGGTGTAGCACCGTGGAGGTGATCAAAGAAAATAGCCACGTATTGGGCTTACTTAATTTGATCAGCATGTCTTTTTGTGGGATTTGTACTCTGGTCTTGCATTTGGGCACTTCACTTAGAGGGTTGTATAGCAATTTAATGGCACATTCGTTGGACGTTGCCGCTTTGATTATAGGCGTGTTCAGCCGGCCTACATACGTGTTTTCTTCCAAATTACTTGTTATTTTTTTGAAATTTTTCATGTCATCGCCTCTTAATAAGAGAAATTCCTGAGTTTTTTCGCTATTGGCTATGTATGAATAACCAGGGTCTGGAATTAATGAGTAATTTGCTGACTTGGATACAGGATAGCATTGAATCTGTTGTAGCCTCATTTTTGGCAGATTAAAAATTGGGAGAGTAATTCTCACCACCAATTTATTCTGCATAAGGAGCGACTGAGCTCCTGCTGTCTGATATAGGACAGATAGACAATTTTGGTCATTTGGGCAATTCGAGGCCGTCTTGCGGTATATCTCCAACAGATTTTTGGGAGACATTAGGAGTGGATGAATATGATTGGTTTTACTAGCCATTATTATATCCAGGAGGGCTTGTTGTCGATATTCAACTTCGATGATTTGGAGCAATAAGCTTGATATAATCTCTTGTCTCAGTTGCCTCCTAGTTAAATCATCGGCCACATGGTGGAGATCGTTTATCTGGTGTGCTATTTTTTGTTGTCTGTCTATTAACATTGCCAGCGGTTTTTGAATCTTTTCCAAGGTAGTTTTTACAACACTGATTTGTTGTTTCTCTAGCTCGGCTAGGGCTTGTGTATTCGATTCAAGTTCTTCTAACCTGCTGTAAATTTCTTTTTCGTTGTTGCTGTCCATAGTTCCAAACAAATAGTGCATGGCATTGCCTATTCCATCAAATAGTGATCTGGCCTTGCGTTTTCCTGGTACTAGTTCCCTAATAGTTTCCGTGCGCTTTCGTACGCTGTCTATAATAGCGTGTATGTGTAGTTGCTGCACGTTACAGAGATCTTCTGGGTTTGTTATATTTATGCAGAGTTTATGCACTAAGTGCTCTGCATATTCTGCTAGCTTTATCTGTGCATCTAGTTCTTCCAAGTCTATCTCGGTGAGGACATTCCAGGTGTCATGATATACCATCAGATTTCCTAGGTCCTCGAAAAATATACCCGAGCCATTTAGCTGGGTTATTACATAAGGTTTGTCAGTGGTTGCTCCAGTTGTGTACTGGATGAAGAGGACAACTATGATGAATTTTAGCGCCATTTCTGTGGACAATTCAGGAGAAGAAAACAATCCTTTAAGCATACTTGTACGTACATTGTGCCGATTTAAACTGGGCAGTGGAGTGACTCCACCGCAAATGTTCATGGGGAGGTATTGAAATGAGGTGTAATGGACACTATAGTGGGAATTTCAAGTCAACCTGGTTCATTTTTGTTTGATATATTTTTATTCGAAATATGGTTTCAAACGGTTATTATGTACCGTTACCGTTCGCTTACCAATTTTGATTGTGGTATTCACATCACTTGGTATTGCGATTACCTGATAAGGTCCTACCCAGATTTGGGAAAGCTTATGTTTTCTGCTTTCATTCTTGATGAGGACCTTGTCTCCTACATGGAAAGTTAGGGGCCGTACTGTCTTATCGTAGTACCCCTTTGAGCGCTGTTTACTTGCCAATAAGTTCTTTCTTGCCGTGGCATATGATTTTTGGAGCTTATACTTCAGTATATGATAGTAGCTCTCATGATTGTAAACGGGTTCGGGATCCCGTTTTAAATTTGATGGGACATCCGCTGTGAAGCCGTATAGGCAGTCCATTGGGGTAAGTTTAGTACCCTCGTGTACACTATTGTTATACACGAATGCAGCGGTTCGTAGGTATTGGTCCCATGTTTTGGGATTTTCATCTACGATTGTTCGCAGGTATTCAATCAGTGGCCTGTGGGCACGCTCTAGTGCTCCGTTAGACTGTGGGTGGTATGCCGAAGTCTGTAGCTTCTTTACCTTTAGAAGCTTACATACTCTTTTGAATAATTCACTCAGGAAATTTGTTCCCTGATCGGTGAGTATTCTTTTGGGTATGCGATAGCGCGTAACGATTTCATCAAAGAAAACTTGCGCTACTGTGACTGCTTCTGCATTAGGTATTGCATACCAGTCGACAAATTTTGTTAAATTATCTTGGAAGGTCAAGATATATTTGTTACCTGATGTGGTCTCTTCTAATGGACCTACAATATCGAGGTAAACTTTGTCGAACGGTTGCTCTGCGATGTCCGTGATAACCATTGGCATTTTATATTGTGGAGATGCTTTCATCGTCTGGCACTTTGGGCATTTTTTAATGTATTTTTTAATATCGCTAAGCATGTGTCTCCACCAATACTTGCGTCTTATGCGTTTGTAAGTTTTTATGACACCTTGATGGCCACCAAATGGAGAATCGTGATAATCTTTTAAGATTGTTCGGATTTCCGTACCGCTCGTGATAACTTCGGGTGTCTTGCCAGTACTTACTTTTTGCTCAGGCGATGCTGGGTTTAGTGTTTCCGCCTCAGTGTGTTGAATTTCGTTTTGGTCCGCTTTCGTGTGCTCTTCTGTCTCCACACTGGAGCTATTTAATGTCTCTTGAGCCTTTTGCTTCTGAGCTCGAGTCACGACGAAACAATGAGCGGATTTCTTCTTTCTCTTGTTATTTGTGGAACTGTTTTCCTCCACATCTGAGTCCATCGTGTGGTGGACTAGGGCTTCTACCGTTAAGGTATTGCCTAAACTGTCTGCTTTTAATGCTTGAGGGATGCGACTTAGTGCATCGGCATTAGTGTTGTACTTCGCTGGTTTATATTCGATGTTGTAATCGAATTCAGATAATTTGTGGTGAAATCTCACCAAACGGGAAGTAGGGTCTTTCACATTGAAGACACCTTTGAGAGGTTTATGGTCAGTATAGACCGTGAATTTCCGGCCTTGAAGATAGCACCTGAAATTCTTGGTAGCCCAGACAATAGCCAATAACTCTTTCTCTATAGTAGAGTAATTTCTTTCGGCTTTGTTTAATGTGCGGCTTGCATAGGCAATGGGCTGGTCCTTTCCGACTTCTCCTTGAGAAAGAACAGCTCCTAGAGCCTCGTTACTTGCGTCTGTAGTGAGATTAAAAGATTTCGAAAAATCTGGGTAAATTAAAAGTGGTGGAGAAATTAAAGCATTTTTTATGCTTTGGAATGCTTCTTGGCATTTCTCTGTCCAAGTGAATTTTACATCCTTTCGGAGTAAATTTGTGATTGGACGTACAATTTTGGAGAAGTCTGGAATGAATTTCCTGTAGTAATTGGCAACTCCTAAAAATGACTGGACTTGCCTTACTGTTCTTGGAACAGTAAATGTTTGGACGCAGGCCGTCTTACTTGGGTCTGGTAGGGCTCCTTCGCTAGAACATTTATGTCCTAGGTAAACAACTTCTCTTCGTAGAAACTGGCACTTTTCTGGCTGCAGTTTTAAGTTGTTTTCTCTCAACTTATTGAAGACTTTCCTCAACTTTTCGTTGTGGTCGTTTAAATTTTTACCATAGATGACAATGTCATCTAGGTAGACAAAACATTCGAGGCCTTGTAGGCCTGTTAGGACGAAATTCATTAGGCGTTGAAATGTGGCGGGGGCTCCTTTGAGCCCGAATGGCATACGCTTGAACTCGTAGTGCCCATAACTTGTGCTGAAAGCAGTTTTATGTCGATCTTTTTTGTCGACAAGGACTTGGTGATAGCCGTTGGCCAAATCGAGTGTGGTGAAATACCTTGCGTGACCTAGTTGGTCGAGAATATCCTCGATTCGGGGTAGCGGGAATGCATCTCCAATTGTCTTTTCGTTTAATTTACGAAAATCGACAACGACGCGCCACCTTTTTTCACCGTCAGGTCCCGCTTTCTTGGGGACAACTAGTAGAGGTGAATTCCAAGGGCTCTTACTAGACTGGACTATCCCGCTGTCTAGCATTTCTTTTAGCTGCTCGTTGATGACTTTCCGCTGTGTTTCAGGTAAGCGGTACATTTTTTGATTGATTGGTGCTTGATCTTGCACCAATGGAATATTATGCGTTATCGCATTTGTATAGGTGAGTTTGTCACCTTTGAGGAAGAAGATATCGTTATACTCTTCGCAGAGTTCTGATATCGAAATTTTTTCTTCCGCGGTTAAATTAGGGTCTAGGCTGAGTTCTTGCTCTAACCTAGAAATACGCGGATATTGTTTTGGGTCGTCCGGAGTCTCATTATCCGGGTATAGATATCGTACATGTTGTAATATTGCCGTTTTGTCGGCTGAACCTTGGTTTGACTTACTCTTCCTTTTAGGTTTTTGACCTGTAAATAGATGAGGATTTTGCGATTGCTTTTGAGGCTGTATTTCGTTGCTCTTAATAATTGACAGGGTATTTGCTTCCTGCCTTGTTGACGGCTGAGTTTGGTACACCTGTGTGGTCTTTGCCTTAGGTTGTGTGGGATACTCATGCGCGTCAATGCTACTGCTTTTTGACCATGTAGAATGTTTTGTGTTGTGTGACGGTGGAGTAATATGCACCTTTAATATAGGCTTTAGCGACTCGCTACCGTTCTTATATGGCCGTTGTTTGTTTAAGAGTGATTTATGCCTCGGGATTTTGGACGGAAGAGTTATATGCACCTTTTTGGCAGGCTTTAGACACTCAGTTCCGTCTCTTGTGTTGTTTGATAGTGCCTCTAAATTTGGTAGTGGAATGTGAGTTCTTTTGTGGTCTTTTGTGGGCGTTAATGGGACTATTGTGTAGTCGTTTATGGGAAATAGCTGTAACTTTAAGCTATGTATGACTACTTGATGACTGTTAGCGTTGAGAATACTGACCAGCACTAATTCTTCTCCAGATGACAGCAAACTGTTTGCCAAGAAGACTCCATCGCTTATCTCTTGTGATAAACAGAGTATTTATTCTTGAGTTTGTAACGGGACTGGGGCAACAATTTGAGAGCGCGCAGGTATGCAGATTGGTTTTTTAAGGGTAACCAATTGCCGCCTGATTTCATCGGTCTCTTGTTCGCCCAGACAGCCTTTTTCACATTCCTTGGGCTCTTTTGGAGCTTGACAGCCAGCTTTTCTCGTTTGAGAAGCCTTGAAGACACTGCAGGTGGATAGTTCAGCCTGTTTAGACTCTACCTCTTCTGCAAGTGTTCTTACTTCGACTGCTTTTTCAGAATGTGGCTTGTCCGTTACAAACTCTAATGGCAAAGCAAATTCGTCTGGATTAGTTTCCGTGCGAGGAAACCTTAGTGCCTTATTAGGACCCTCAACGTTACAGTTTTTTGCTAGGAAATCATTTCCTAGAAGTCCATCATCGGAAAGGCCAGGCAAGTTCCTTACGACTTGAAACTTGCAGGGAATTTTGTTTTTGAAAACGAAGTTTCCCTGGCAATTTCCCAGCGTCTTTCCGGTACCAAATGGGGTCTGAAGTGTACATGCCTCATTGTGGTTAATTTCTTTGAGATCTTTTAATGACCTTTTCTTTATTATACTAACCTCAGCGCCTGTGTCTACTACTAGTTTAGCTTGGCCGTTCAGGCCTATGTCTAAGGGTAGTTTTACTGTAGCGACACTGGAATCGGGCTGCTGAGGGGACCCTATTTTATTAGATGAGGGATTTATAGTCGAGCCGGGGAGTTTTGGGTCGACTGTACGTCGTTTCCCTGACTCCGAGCTTCCCATTTACGTTTTTGTTGGCAGTTATTTACTGCATGTCCAGAACGACCACAAAATTCGCACTTTTTACGCACGTTATAGACTCTGGAATTGTTATTGGGATTCGGCGGCTCTCTAGGGCGTTGATTCGATGGTCCACCATTGTTGCTTGATTTTTTAATATTGTTGTTGTTCCTTCTGCAGTCACGTATATCGTGGTTATACATTTTATAGTTCACACAATAAGGCGTATTTTTCCTTTTGAGGCAATCAGCATATGTGTGGCCTCTTAGATTACAAAAACTACAACTGATTTTATTTAAATAATTATTTTTATTTGGTACATTATAATTTTTATTAGGAGATCTTGGCTCCTGTTTGATGTTTGCCTGTGTGAACTGTGATGGAAATGTACTGGTGCTTGCATTTGTGGGCACACTGTTTTGCCAGGTATCCTGTGCGCATGGTATTATGCCTGGATTATATATGGGGTGATGTGCAGGCGAATTATTTAGAATCCCTTGCGGATTACTTATCACAGGTGCATTTATTGACTGTGGTATTGGGTTCTGCACTGTACTGAATTGAAAGTGCCCTGGAGGTTGCAGAAATAGAGCACTTTGCTGGAGACGCTCCATGTCAAGTGCTCTTTGTACGAGGTCATCCACCGTGTCGTCTGTCATGGTCAGAAGGTATTGGCACATATACGGGTTATTGACTCCTGTTTTTAGTGCGTTTTTCGCGAAGTCTTCTAGCTGTGTTTTCACAGCGGGGGCTGCTGTAGCGCCATATTTGGACTCTGCTGCTTCATTACAGAGTGCCAGCATTTGTTTTACTCGTGCCGTGAAGGCTGTGAGATTTTCCAAAGGATACTGCCTTGTAGTAATTAATTTATTTACCAGTTCCTGATAAGTTTCCCTAGGCAGGTATGTACGATTTAGCCGTTCTTCTACCTCTTTGAAAGTAGTAGGCATATTTGAGGCAAACAGCTGGTAAGCTTCGCCTCGAAGTCTGGTGGGGAAGATTTGCAAAAATGCCGATAGTTCCTCCACCGAAATGCACTGGATTACCTGCCTGCAGCATCCTAGGAAAGTTTGGAGCTCCAGGCTCAATTTTGGGTGCTGCTCTCCCGAGAATAGGGGAACGAGCTGGGCAGTTAACTTGGCGATTTTCGCGTAATCTGCCATGTTTATATTGGGGATTCTGAAGCTTAAGTTTGATACTTTTGGGGAGCTAGTTTCTTCTATGCTGGTTTCCAAAAGGGAGTCGCCCAGCCAATTCAATAGGATTTCACTCACGGTGGAATCACTGACAGTGTCTTCAATGGCACCTTCTCTTAATTCTACACTATTATTTGTAATTTCTGTTTCGAGAGAGTGCGAGAGTTCCCCAAACTGCTTTAAGCTTTCTTTAAATTTTTCCGTACTTTCTTTGAATTGCGCGATTTGCTCAAGACGCCGTTCACGGGTCTTTTTGAGCTGTTTATCGATAGAATCGCACTGTATAACAGAAAGTTCGGAGGAGTCTCGCACTTTCCCCTCTAGATATTTTAAATAATTTTCTAAATTTAAACTAGAAGGTCTTACTTGTGGGGGACCTGTAAGGATTGTCCCACTCCTTAATGTTACTCCTGGTGCTGTTGAATTTGTTGGGGGTGTTTGATTAGCACCCTCTGTTGCAGATGTTGCTCCCTCGTTGCCTCCTTCGTACCGGGACGGATCTTCCTGTGCGTCGCCCGGTGAGGAAGATTGTTGTGGAGTTGGTGGAATTGGTGAGGTTTCCGGCGACGTCTCCTGGTGGGAGCTTTCCTCGCTCATGGACCACCGTATGTAGAATTTGCAGCTAGGGGGGCTTCTGCCGTCTTAATTCCCATGGTTCAAATTGAGAGGGGGGCTTATTGCCTTCTTCGAGGTCCCTCTCAATTCAGGATCGCTGGTTTTTGTGATTGAAGTTCTTTTGCTGCCGGGGGGGCCCGTGGCCTTCTTAAATTCCCCTGGATAAAAGCTGAAAGGGGGGCGCGTTGCCTACTTCGAAGTCCCTTTCAGCTCCGGATCGCAGATTGTCGGTTGAGGATTCTTCCTTCAAGTTTCGCTTTGAAATTTTCGGCTGTGGGCGTCTTATGTTCCTGGGCTGGGATGAAGCCCGCTATTGTCCCACGTTGGCACTTTGTGCTTTGATGAGGGGGTGGCTGCGTGTTTTTCAAACAGAGGCAGTTAAAGCTGTCCGACCCCGAGCGTTGGGAGCCGACTAGATCGAAATACTCCTGAAGCCAGACTCAACTTCAGGCGAAGGGTAGGGTGTCTTGCCCAGTATTCGATTTCGTCCTCAACTCCTTTTGATTCGTAGGATAGAGGGTTTTCGAGCACTTATACTTTTGTTTTTTGTAAAGTAGGCTTCCTCTATCCTACCGGCTGCGCCAATTTTGTTACGTACCTTTGTGGGGATCGCGGGTATTGTATCCAAATCCGCTGTCCTACCGGCTGCGCCGATTTTTATATATATATATTGTGTTTTGAGATGTCGGGTCACTTTAATCACACCTTGTTATCTTGTACACACCACAAAAAAAGAACTTTCCTTTCTAATTTTAACTTTATTTATATTTAAGCACAACTTCCTTTCCTTAGATTTTAACTATGAGTCCCTTTTAGACACAACTCTTTTCTTAGATTTTAACTTTTTGCCCTATTTTCTTGTTTTTTCAAACTCAACCGAGACCGCCGCGTATAGGATTTTAAAAATCGACTCGATTCTTCAACTTTTACTGCCGCACCGCCGTGTATAATACTTAAAAATCACAACTCGATTCTTCAACTTTTACTGCCGCACCGCCGTGTATAATACATAAAAATCACAACTCGATTCTTCAACTTTTACTGCCGCACCGCCGTGTCTAATACTTAAAAATCACAACTCGATTCTTCAACTTTTACTGCCGCACCGCCGTGTATAATCTTTTAAAAATCACAACTCGATTCCGCTTTTTGCTTTTTACTCTGCTCTCGATCAAATTTTTAATTCAACTCGGCTCTTGATTACTTTTGCCGCGATCAAGAGCCCTCGTTCAGGGTAGGAAATGCATAGTTGCATTTTTACCCTGAGAAAATTTTCATTTATTCTGGACTTGATTAAACAAGTCCAGAATGTTTTTTTCGTTGGACGGAGGTTTGAAATTTGATGCTTTGATAAACATCAGCTATCGTTCTGTCGTTCTGAAATCGCGCCGCGCATATACATACAATGTATTTCGGCGGCGCGCATTTCTCACGACGAAAGCTTTTTTGTGATATGTATGTACGTTCGTCCATACATATTGAAATTTTCACGACAAATCGTACTGAAGGTACGATTTGTCTTTTGCTTTACTTTTTTTTTTCTGTAAATATTTCTACTTTTTTTTTTCTGTAAATATTTCTACTGGCATATTGAAATTTTCACGACAAATCGTACTGAAGGTACGATTTGTCTTTTGCTTTACTTTTTTTTTTCTGTAAATATTTCTACTGGCAAATTTTGCCTTCAGCAAAACTTGCCATGGGAATAATTTTATTTTAATTTATGGAATGTGAAGAAAATTGCTGACGCAATTTTCTTCACTGATTGAATAGATAAGCTAACCATGTTTTAAGCATGGTTAGCTTATGTGAAAAATTTATGCTGGAAATATTTTGATGTTTCCTTTCTTTTCTTTTCCTTAATTCTATCCCTTTGTAATTAGGTGTTTGTTTTAGGCATGTAACAACGCATTGTTCCAAGCTTCAGTATGCGAATAGGACTAATTAAATTACGCGGCGTTTGTAGCGTTGATCATTTTGCAAGTTATGCACTGCCTGCGGAATATGCTAGATATGAGTTGGGGTTTGTCTAAATTTGTGATAAATGTTGTTGATTCCGAGGAGACGTGTAAATAGCCATGCTCTCGAGGCAACTGAAACTATACAGAGCAACAAGGTTGTCGACCGAATAAGAATACTAGGACCTACACATGAAATCACAACCAAAAATATGCAGACAGGACGATGAAAATAAATAAATAGATAGATTAATGGACTGACGACGACAATGACAGGACAACACATTTTCTTTCCTACAATTATGTACGCGTCCAGAGAGGTGAAAAAAAATAATACGTGAACATATTCAAGAGAGGTTCCAATAGAAATAAAATAACAAATATTAACATTGTACGTATATCGATATATAAATTCGAAAGAAAATTTGGAGTAGGAGCGCTAATACAAATACCAAGAAGAGGATCTTGTGCGTTTACTATAGCTGTGCATATATTAACATATATATATATATATAAATTAAAAAAAAACCCAGAATAATAATCTTATTAGAGATCTAAAGATCTGTAAAACTTGCGTATATTAGCTTTAAAAAATTTCAAAATAATGACTCTATTGAAAGTCCTCAAAGGAAGATATATAAATTTACGCGTACTGAATTTGTGCGTACATTTATACGTGCAATAATAGCATTCCAAAAGAGAAAACAAATTCCGAATATTAACTCCTAATAAACTCAATGACGTAAAACTGTGCGTATATGCTTATTCAAAATGCTAGATCATACGAAGAGGTGGCTTGGCCATGCTGCGAGCCACCCAAACACACACACACACACCAAAATTTCAGCAATTCACTGCTGTCACGAAAACAAATTGCTCTCAGACTCTCCCTCCAACTCTCTCCATCTCTCTACAGTTTACCAACCTTTCAAAGGGTCTGACGCAGCATAAACTTAGTAATGTAAAGTGTGAACAAAAGAAAGAGAAGAAAGCATTTAGTAAATGTACGGGATCGGAACCTGAATGATTCCGCCCCACATTAAGGCCGTTATGACACACAGTCCTGTTGTCAAGGACAGGTCCAAGAAGTGAACATCGTTCACCAACTTGAAAACAGACTGAGGTCAATAACAGAGAACAGTGCGCGTGATCAGAGATTCAATGGCCGCCGGTACTCAGAAAAGAAGCCGTAGCGATACTATGTGACGGAATCAATAATTTAACTCAAAAAAAACCCAAAGCATACGATATAATGATCATCGCTAGCTATTCGACCTTCAGGTAACGATAACCATTATAGGGGTAAGACTACAGCAATCTATGCGTATGATATAATGATCATAACTAAATATTCGGTCTCAAATATCGGTCAATAAAGTAGAGAAACCATTGATAAGGTAAACTTAACTAAGATAATTAACCCAAGCTACAGTAACTAAGATCAAAGCTCTAACCTAACCATAATAGCTAAATTGCGGCGCGATAGCCAAACTAATCTAAGGGTAACTAAAGCAAAAACTATAACCAACCTATAATAACTACAAAGAGAGTTGGTACCCAAAATAATCCAAAAGGTATCCAAAATGGGCTACCAGGTAACTGGTGCACGAACTATAATCTACGGTGCGAACTAGGTCGAAACGTGATAGCCAACCTAATTCTAATATGACTTAGGTATAATCGAACCCTAAAACTAAAAATATATACATGCAAAGTAATCTAAAAGCCACCCCGGATAATTTAAAGGTAGCTACAATGTGTGATATACATTTAATACCATAAATACAAACAACACTAAAAAGCTGTAAACACAAATTTCACAACAAATGTAAAACGCTAAAATTAATCAGCACAAATTTATTACAACACCATTCATAATCGAAAATAATTGATGATAATAATGACATACATTTATTTGCAACAAGCAAGCGATTGCACCACTGACCCAAACGATTCATCGTCAAGGGGTTTCACGCGTAAATGCATGTCATCATAATTTTATGCACATTGCTTACTCGCCCAGCGTCAGCATTTAGAATAGTAAGAATAGGGTACCATAGGTTACTAATTATGTATATATAGGCTAAGAACGATCAATAAATAAAATTCATTCAGTTCTCTTGATTTATCGAGAAAGTTACAAACCGTCGTGTATTATTCCACATAGGAGTACTAAGCTGTACAGCTGCTCCTACTATTCATACCCCCATTTTATCTCGGAGTCTGAGCTGTTAATAGCCGCTCCAGTGGAGTCAAAGTCACACGACTGCTCCCAGGTTTTTCTTTAAAAATTATAAAAGATACTACATGGCGACCGTGACATCGTAGAAACTGCGAAATTTGTAACTTTGCGAATCTGCAGACCATAATATCATCATCAAAAGTGCAGCTGGGAATTTTCATAAATAATAGAAACTTTTACGGTGACATAGTAACAACCACCAAAAAACTGCGAAGACGACTACATCCACTACCAGTACCAATCAGAAGAAATTTTAGTATGAACGAGATAGATGCCATCTTCAATCACATTTTCAAGACTATTGAAGAAACTAAGAAGATACCAGAGAGGAATATAGAAGGCATAACACTGTATCCAGTAAATAAGAAGCCGACGCCGTACATCCCCAAATCAAGGCTGGACAACGAAAATCCTCCACCATACGAAGCGGGTCAAAAAGAATCACCATCGAGGAGTATAGAAGCAGAAACACAAGCAGTGTAAAAACTCAGGAGACAAAACCACGAAAAAGAGGAGGCAAGAGACAAAAAATTGCACAGGAACTTCAAAATTACAAGGTACTTGTCGAGTTAGCAGCAACTGAGGAGGAACGGGAAAAATACAACAAACTAATAATATTGACAAAAAAACAACTGAACGTCATCAAAAGGAAGAGATAAGGGTTTAATGATCTAATTTAAAATTTATTTTTTTTAAAATATAAAGTAGAAGTAGCGTAGTATAAAGGTATAATAATAATTAAATAATTAATATGTAAAAAAAAAAAAAAAAAAAAAAAAAAAAAAAAAAAAAAAAAAAAAAAAAAAAAAAAAAATTTTTCTTTTGCTGTTTGCTTGACGTTGTTGGAAATAAGCGAAACATTTTCAGTAATGGGTAAAACGCAATCCAAAACTTCAGATAACAACGGGGAAATTGTTAATAATCTAATTATAGAGGATACAGTTTCGGTCGAGAATAATCAGATAATAATAATTTTATGCATATTGGTTGCAATTAAAATCATTGAATTTGTATACATACTGTACAAAGATCATAGGAGGGGTTTAAGGAAAAGATACCTCAGTACCCCAGCGAAATTAAACATATCAACCGTCTGATAAATGGAAGCACTTATAAAGATTAAGGACGAACTAGAAAATATTCTGGACAATTTTAAGAAAAGTAAAAACCGTCCATATTCTGAGAAAACTCTGCAAGAGAAAGAAAAGTTAACAAATCAACTCTGTGCCAAGGCAAAAGAAAACGCACTTAAACAAGCGGACGTCGAAACAATATTGAAGATAAAAGTTATCTACGAAGAAATTGAAAGTATAGCAAACAAAATCTTAGAAAACATAAATACACAAAAACAAACAAAGATGGGTTTTGATATAAAAACAGCTACATCGCTCATACAACCCTACGATGGAAAGCTGGATGAAACTGATTCTTTTATCGAGTCTATGGAACTACTAGACGAGTTAACAGCAAACGAACATAAAACCATCATGATCAAATTCATCAAGACACGTATAACTGGAAAAGCCAAGTACGTAATATCGGAGGGCACAAATACAGTATCAACGATCAAAGCCAAATTAAAAGAAAAATTTTCGGCAAAATTATCGTCAGATGCTATTCTGGCACAACTGCGATCATGCCAGCAAGGTAACAGAAAACTTGCAGACTTTTCCAATCAGATAGAAAATCTATCAGGCCAGCTGACTAGAGCCTTTATAACAGAGAAAGTAGCAGCTGGAGAAGCAGCTGAAAAATTGGCCGAAAAATTTTCAATACAGTCATTTATGAACAATGTTGCCAATACAGAAACAGCGATTATACTAAAAGCTAGTAGCCTAGGAACACTTTCAGAATTAGCAGCGAAGGCAATAGCAGTAGATAAGCCGCAGCCAAGCAGTGTCCTGCATTATAATACCAACCCATCAAGAAAGTTTCATTATAATAATACGCAAGGGTTCAACAATCAAAATAATTTTAACAGGAACAGGGAGCGCTGGCCCAAACAACAGTACAATAGAAATATGGCAGCCAATAATAGACAAAACCACCCACGAAATCAATATAACCACCGCGATAAAAGATATTTCGGTGATGCTGCACCAAATAACAGTAGTCGCTACCAGAATAATCTGCGAGCAAATAATAATAATACCTATAATCAAAGAAGAAATGTAAACCACTTCGAATCGGGGGAATATCAAGCCCCCCAACCAGAGGAAGAAACAACACGGTTGGGGGCTGCGACGAATTCAAGCCAAGAATACATTGCCTAAACCTATCCTTAACAAACTTTATTAAAGCGTATGTCGACATGTGCGGGTCAGTATGTACTCTGATTGTAGACACAGGGGCAGAAATATCCATATTCAAGAGGGGAAAAATTAATAAAGACCAACTTTACTATCCTAAAAACACTTGTATTATCCAAGGGGTTACGGATACTAAGAGGCAGTCGATTGGGGCAACATACACAAAATTACATTTTAACGACCAGTTTGCGGTCGAACATTTATTCCAGATAGTAGAAGATGATTTCTCCCTCGGGGCTGATGCAATTTTAGGACTAGATTTCCTAACAAAATTCAAGACCACTATCGATTATGATACGTGGACCCTTACATTAAACACACCTGAAAGTTCGGCAGAGATCCCAATACTGAATGGTCCATCCGAAAATTCTATTATCATACCACCCCGATGTGAAATAATAAGAAAGTTCAAGGTTAAAAAACAAGAAGGTGCCAATGATATGGTAATCATTGGACAAGAAATCCACCCAGGCATATTCATTGCAGGATCAGTAACTTCACAAAATTACCCACTAGTCAGGATACTAAACACTACAAACAAAACCACCACACTACAACATTCCGACATAATAACACAACACCTCTCAGACTTTAACGTCATTAATACAGACACAATAAAATCAAAAAGAACAGAACAAGTTATCTCCAAATTAAACTTAAACAGCATTCCAAACTACGCCAAACTTCAATTCGAAGAATTATGCCGAGAATATGAAGACATATTTGCGTTAGAAAGTGAACCTCTAACAACCAATAACTTCTACAAACAAAATATAGAAATAACTGATAATAGAGCAGTATACACAAAAAACTACCGAATACCAGAAGCACACAAAACCGAGATTAATAGGCAGGTAGACAAAATGCTAGTAGACGGAATAATAGAGAACTCTGTTTCTCACTTTAATTCTCCAATACTACTAGTACCCAAAAAAATCCAACAACCAAAATAAAAAATGGCGTTTAGTAGTTGATTTTAGGAATCTTAATAAAAAAGTTCTGGCAGATAAATTTCCCTTACCGCGTATAGAAGAGATACTCGACCAAATGGGCCGAGCCAAATACTTCTCTACACTTGACCTTATGTCCGGATTCCACCAAATACCATTAGAGGAATCTTCTAGAAAGTTCACAGCTTTTTCAACTAACCAAGGTCACTACCAGTATACACGACTTCCTTTCGGACTTAATATAAGTCCAAATAGTTTCCAAAGGATGATGACCATCGCCATGACGGGTCTACCACCGGAAATAGCCTTTCTGTACATTGACGACATCATAGTCGTCGGATGTTCACAGTCACACCATATAAAAAACTTGCAAACAGTATTTAACAGATTACGAGAGCGTAATCTCAAATTAAATCCTGAAAAATGCAAATTTTTCCAAACCGAAGTCACCTATCTTGGACATCGAATATCAGCACAAGGCATAAGCCCAGACAGTTCAAAATACGAGGTAGTTAAAAATTATCCTATCCCAAAAAACGCCGACGAAGTCAGACGATTCGTAGCATTCTGTAATTATTACCGCCGTTTCATCCCCAACTTTGCAGAAATAGCACTACCGTTAAACAAACTACTCCGGAAAAACACAAAATTCGAATGGGCAGAAATCCAACAAAAATCTTTCGATGCTCTCAAATCAAGTTTGATATCCCCAATAATACTGCAGCACCCTGATTTCAAAACCCAATTCACCATTTCCACAGACGCCTCGAATGCTGCATGTGGAGCAATCTTATCACAAAGTGTCGACGGAACAGAACACCCAATCGCATACGCTAGTAAAACATTTACTGCCGGAGAAAAAAATAAGTCAGTAATTGAAAAGGAACTCGCAGCAATACATTGGGCAATTATACATTTTAAGCCTTATGTTTATGGCAGAAAATTCACAATAAGAACAGACCATCGACCCTTAACATATCTTTTTGGCATGAAAAACCCATCATCTAAACTAACACGAATGAGGTTAGATTTAGAGGAATTCGATTTCGAAGTCAAATACATTAAAGGAAAAGGAAATAACGGACCCGACGCGTTATCAAGAATACAACTTGACATTAATGATTTGAAGGAAATAAATGTCCGACGCGTCCAAACCCGAGCAATGAAAAAACAAAAAGAACAAAACATAATGTCCGATGAAATGAAAAATACTCCTATAGTCCCGCAGCCTGATCAACTGCGCGTTTGGGAGATACCATCTCCAACAAAGATAGCCAAATTACCTGAACTAAAAGTAAAAATTGAGAACTGCAGTAATAAAGAAACACAAATAGAAATAAATATAGTGCACAAGTATGAAATAAAATATAAGCGGTATATAAATATAAAAAACAACCAACCAGTAGAGCCCGCACTAGAGCAGGTACTCGAAGTATTGGATAATGATATATATAAACAATTTCAGACCAAGACTCTGAAACTTTCTGCAGAAAGCGAGATATTTAAAATAATTAATTTAACCGCATTTAAAATCCTAGGAAACAAAGTATTAAAAAATATAAACGTTAAAATTTTCAAACCGCAACGGTACATATCAGAAACAACGAAAATAAACGAAATCCTACATAACTATCACTCCACACCTACAGGAGGACATCTGGGTCAATCAAGACTGTATAAAAAGCTGAAGGAAATGTACAAATGGAAGAAAATGAGGAAAACAATAGCGAAATATATAAACAGATGCGAGCTTTGTGCGAAAAATAAGCACCAAAAGCATAATAAAGAGCATATGGAAATAACTACAACACCAACAAAAGTTTTCGACATTGTATCCATTGACACAGTCGGCCCATTTACAAAAACCACCAACGATAACAGATACGCAGTAACAATGCAATGCGATCTAAGCAAGTATATAGTAATAATACCCACAAAGGACAAGGAAGCAAATTCCATAGCAAGAGCCATAGTGAATGGGTTCATACTAACATACGGACCTATGAGCAAAATTAAAACTGATCTAGGAACGGAATACAAAAACCAGGTCTTTGCGGAAGTATGTAATATACTGAAAATAAAACAACTGTTCGCGACCGCCGCACATCCCGAAACGATCGGAGCACTAGAAAGAAACCACAAGTGCCTAAATGAATATCTCAGATGTTTTGTTAATGACAATAGAGACGATTGGGATACATGGATTCCATATTACGCATTCTGCTACAACACCACACCAAACACCGTACATGGCTACACACCATTCGAACTCATATTTGCCAAAAATATAGACCTACCTTCAGAACTCACAATTGATAGACCAGATCCCGTGTATAATTATGACCTGTATAGTAAAGAGATGAAATACAGACTTCAACAAGCCATAGGTAAGGCAAAACAATACCTCCAGGCATCTAAAGTGCGAAGAAAGCAAGTCAAGGATGCTAATTGCAAACCAATATCAATCAAAGTAGGCGACAAAGTACTAATGACAGTACAAAATAGACGAAAACTAGATCCTCTATACAACGGACCTTATATAATTAAATCAATAGACAACGTAAATTGCATTATCGAAGATATAAATAAGAACAAAATCAAAATACATAAGAATAGGCTAAGAAAGATAGAAAATTAAAAATTATGTACTATTATTCTAACTATCTCTAGCATGTTAAATTAGATTACACACCGGTGTAGACAAATAAGAATTATTGTAATCAACTAGATAAGTAAACGTAAACAATAAAGATCCCAATTACTAATGCCATTGAGCAATTAAGAGCTATAATAATAAACTATATATAAGTAGGTATATGTAAATACGACTAGGAATTAAGACTCATTATAATCAGCTACATACAAAAACATACCATATGAACTATTAGTATACATAAGCGATAAAATGCTTCATTGCGGCGAGCAAACAATTAAGGTTTAACGTAAACAAACTACAAAAAAAAAAAAAAAAAAAAAAAAAAAAAAAAAAAAAAAAAAAAAAAAAAAAAAAAAAAAAAAAAAAATTTATGTAAACACAAATTTTTTTTTTTCCTAAGGGGGAAAGGTGTGATATACATTTAATACCATAAATACAAACAACACTAAAAAGCTGTAAACACAAATTTCACAACAAATGTAAAACGCTAAAATTAATCAGCACAAATTTATTACAACACCATTCATAATCGAAAATAATTGATGATAATAATGACATACATTTATTTGCAACAAGCAAGCGATTGCACCACTGACCCAAACGATTCATCGTCAAGGGGTTTCACGCGTAAATGCATGTCATCATAATTTTATGCACATTGCTTACTCGCCCAGCGTCAGCATTTAGAATAGTAAGAATAGGGTACCATAGGTTACTAATTATGTATATATAGGCTAAGAACGATCAATAAATAAAATTCATTCAGTTCTCTTGATTTATCGAGAAAGTTACAAACCGTCGTGTATTATTCCACATAGGAGTACTAAGCTGTACAGCTGCTCCTACTATTCATACCCCCATTTTATCTCGGAGTCTGAGCTGTTAATAGCCGCTCCAGTGGAGTCAAAGTCACACGACTGCTCCCAGGTTTTTCTTTAAAAATTATAAAAGATACTACAAATGAAACCAAAATTAAGTTTAGACAAGGTAGCTATAATAATCCGAAGCTATCGAGGTTAATCGATAACCATACAATAAGAACGATAGTAAAAGATGGCATCTGAGCTAACTCAAGCCTGATTGTGGTAATGGCCATGACAAAACTATAATAGGTACTAAGAGATATACTAGCAACTACATAACTATACCATAAAAATAATTCCGAACTTAACAGCCTGTACTGACCTAAGAAAATATCAACAACTATAATACGATAAAGGTAAGTATTCAAAAGCTATATAACCATATTATAAATACAACTAAGATCGTAAAAGCTAACTACAAGGTAACGATAATCTAGGATGCGATACTATAATTTCCAAAATAGCCAAAAGAAAACCAAACCAAAATCTCAAAATAAAATCTCAAAACCATACATAATACAGACTTCTTTCCCGGAACCAGCGGATGTGTACGGAACCTTTAAGCTCGTAGTAGTATGCTCCGCATACGACGTTCACCCCCCACTGATCAGCTGAACATCCCGACACTTCAAACTAGGGAACGTCCATGGAATAATCAAAAGTAAAGGAAAGGGAATTCACCTGTCTTCACCTCATGTGGGACTTCGCTCCAAGGTACCACCCCGGTATTGTATCAATCACTCCAAGTCGGATACCAATCTAGAGGATGCTAACCAGCCATCCTCCCGTCAGAGTGATTGAGACAACCCCGAATGGAGTCATGGGAGCAGAGCGCCTCGCAAGCGCGAAGCATAGCGGATGAACACAATTTGGAGAGTAATGACCCATTTCGAATCACAATGCTGTCCTGATCTCTCCCACAAGGAGTAAATCAAGCAGGTGGCTATTATCGCCCACCGACTTGTAGGTGAGAACAGGGCATTTGCGTGGTTCTTCTGGACCTAAGGTCGAGTGGTCGGCCATTCAATTGGCGCGATCCGAAGCAACGCTTCCCAGTGGTACACGCAAGCCCAAAGCCCGCCTACCACTGAATGGATGAGCACTCCGACACATGGAACTATATCCTTTGGATAGAAAGGAAAATTTAGAGGTAATGAAAAATATGGAAAACTTATCCAATTCGCATCGCATGGCTGTCACGATCCCTACCACAAAGAATAAATCAAGCAGGTGGCTGTTATCGCTCACCGACTTGTAGCAGGGGTCGGAACATTTGTGCGGTTCTTCCGGACCTAAAGAGAAGCGGTCGTCAAAGCAGAGTTCACGAGTTGAAGACTAACCTCGAAGTACGCCCCGCGCACAAAGCCCGCTTACCACTGAAGAGATGAGCACTTCATGCCATAACTATGGAACTCTAAGGAAAAGCGAAAGAGAAAAAAAAATTTATGACTGAAGGAGAGTTTACTAAGTTACCCCAATGAAGCCAAATCACGAGCCATCTCGCCAGCTACCAAAGCCAGATCTAACGAGGGCAAAAAGGAACTACCACGAAAGCAACGAGCTTTACGGGCGAAAAAGGTAGCTCTGCGTAGACCAAGCCATTGGCAGCCTAGCAAGGTAACCCGTCCTGCCAAACCAAGAGTGACATCTATAAACTGACAATAACAAAACATTTCCATATCAAATGAAATGAGCAAAGAACCTTATTTGCAGAATTGAAATTGAGAAAAAAAAACTGAACAACTTGAAGACAAGGCAACACGACGTGAAACTGATGAAATGATTCTTAAAGTATAGTGTCGATATACAAAAAAAAACAAAAATGTTTGACATGATATAGTCGTAGCTAGAACTTTACAAAAAAAAGCAAAAAGAAAATATTTTAAAAGCGAAAGAATACTGGGGAAGAAAAGCATTGCACTTTAGTCAAGAGAAGCTTGACTAAAGATCAAAAGAAAACCGAATTTGGGCGCCATTGTAGCGAAGCACAAATGAGCGACCAGAAATATAAAATTTAGACAAAGAAAAATTAAGCCGAAGTATGGGCGCCATTGTAGCGAAGCACAAATGAGCGACCAGAAATACAGAATTTAAGACAAAAAGAACAACCATTTGGGCGCTATTGTAGCGAAGCACAATGAGCGACCAGAAAAACAAAAATGAAACTTGAAATAGTAGTTCAACTTTAGTCAAAAGAAGCTTGACATTGGGCGCCATTGAAGCGAAGAGCGCGCCCGTTGACAGCCCTACCTACATCCATCTTGCCATGAACATACATAGGTGCTGCAACAGACACCTCCTGCTGCAAAATTCACCTCGGGGACATATGTGGATGGCCGCACAGCATATTGCCGCTAGCGATCAGCCGGCTTGGGGTGCTTGCAAGCTGTGCAAAAAGGAAACTAACTTCTCTTCCTGGGACTTCAGACGGACGGACGGACACAAAAAAAATCCGTTTCATCATGTTGTCGGTTACTTGTCTCCACTGGTGCAACCTAAAAACCTGTGAAAAGGAAAGAAAGATTCATGCAGCTGAAAATAGATGAGAGGAAACCTTTGCGACGCAGTACCAGTGTACGACACCCGGAGAAACTACGACGCAGGCGAGAGGAAAGACAGAGAGAGAGAGAGCGCTGACGTGGACTCCAGTTGTTCAGGGAGTCCTGGCTTTGACGTGAATGGGCCCAACGCCCCCATCTACCCCGGCTAAGGCGTCAAAGCACGGGTGTTATCCTTAGTCCCATATCTATGGTGTGCGTACGCTAGCGCAGCTCACCCCATGACCTCACCACCCACTGCTTCGGACTTTACTTACGCATTCTACCTACGTATGGCACATGGATCTGAACTTCATATGCATGTGAAAACGAAAGAAAGGTTTAGAGCACTCCACAAGAAGAACACGGTATGTGCGTTTAATGATGACGAAACATGAGTTTATTAACAAAAATATCCAAAGCTTTCGCTATTCACCTCTTGACAATATGTTACGTTTACTTATACTAGGCGTGTCCCTACTATCTAACCTTAAGGCTACTTGTCACACAGGGAAAATGAATTCAAACACATTATTTTACTGTATTATTAAAATGGACTTACTTGCTATCACCTATACCTCACCACTGGCAGGACAAATTCCCTCGACGGCTGGAACTGATTCTGCTTGGGTGCACCTGTTTTTCCTTCGGCAACGTTGATGGCCGCAATAGTTTATTTCAAATGTTTGGGTTCATTGACCTCTTTTTTGTTTTGTTCTTTTCACCTCTTTTGGGTGCTTTCGAACATTATCCCTACAAAATTTTCGCCAAACCACCGCAGAGCAAGGAAATATTGAAGAAAAGACAGAAAGGAGAAATCCTCATAACGAGGCTTATCCATACGGGATTAGAAGAGAAACATCTACTCAGTTAAGGTAGAGATTGGTTATTCTAGGATACTCGTCCCTTCCAAAATTTTCGCCAGATCACCGCAGATCAAGGAAATATTGAAGAAAAGACAGAAAAGAGAAATCCTCATAACGAGGCTAATCCAGGCGGGATTAGAAGGCAAACATCTACTCAGTTTGGGTAGAGATGGGTTATACTCATTTGAATTATAACAAGTTTATCACCCACCATTGACGAGGCAATAGGAGGGTTTCAGGATAACCTACAGTTTACAAGTGAAGCTTGCCGGATATCTTCTTAGGGCTACCGACATTACGACAAGCAGCATGTATGCTTATGTTCGTTCCCTATCTGGTTATGACTTGATATCTTTGGCGTGGAAGACGCCGAGGAGTTTTCCTTGGAGATCCTGAAGTTCATATAGGGAACTCCCTCTTCGAGATCTTATTCGACATTTGAGGAACTTGCTACTTAACTTAGCGCTGACCTGGTTCTGGAAACTACTCTGTATGAATTTGCGTCGATATACTTCCTGACCTACTTTGAACTCTACAGGATTCGAGCGCAGGTTATAGACCTTTGTACACTGCTCGAACGCGTAGCTCCAATTTGTCGGCTTCGCCTACTGCCATTGGTTCGCTCAAGATGTCTATATTCTTCAAAAGTCTATAGGAACTTGCGTATTCCACGATTTGGAAACCAAAAAGTATTTTAAATGGGGAGAACCCGGTCACCGGATGTAGTGAGCTCCGTAAGGAACTGGCGATTTAACTTAGCTTCTCGTCCCACTTAATGTGTTCGTTGGTGAGGCATGCTCGGATTCCGGACAGTAAGGATCTATTTACTCGCTCGGACGCATTTATTTGCGGAAAGCAGACGGCGGTACATATGTATTGCATGCCATACCCCTCCATTAATTTAGCAAAGTGAGCGGAGGGGAATTGGTACCCATTGTCCGTAACGATTGCTTCCGAGACTCCGAACATGTGAAATAGTTCAGTTTCCATGAATTGGCAAACTTGTTTAGCGGATGTCTTTTTAAGGGTTCTCAATAATAATTTGAAAAGTGTTCAAGAGCGATAATCATGCATGTTTTTCCTGAAGTAGATCTGGGATAAGGGCCTAATAAGTCGACATATACTCGTTGCCAGGGTGGTTCTCTCTGAGGCTGGGTTCCCATGCATAGCTTTGGGAACCTGTACGGAGCCTTTATTTCCATACATACGTCACATGAGCCAATATAATTCCGGACGTCGACTGTCATCCTTGGCCAGTATAGGTGTCGTCATAAGCGTTCCAGAGTCTTTTCTATGCCTCCGTGGGAAGACACTGGCGGATCACGCGCCCTTAATATAACGCTGGTGACAAGCTCGCGCGGAATCCAAAGCTTCCAAGCTTCTTCCTCCTGGACTGGATCCCCGGTCCTTGGAATGGTGCGGATGTAAACGAAGCCCCCTCTGACACATAAATCGGGCAGCTTGTCTGAGGCCAATTTAACTCGATGCCTCAACTCTTCAATCACCAATAATTCGAAGTCGGGACTACGTAAAAACGCAAGTTCCTGGTCTCACTACGGAAGCTGACATCCAGGTCCACATGACCATGAACGTTTATCATGGCACCATTAGCCACATCTACTTGCGTCCTGTACTTCTTCCATTGGACCTTCGCTTCCGACAACTTCTCAAGAGCTCCCCGGCCTAGGACAGTGACAGTGGCACCACTATCTAGTAATCCTGACACGGTTCGCCCGAGTAGGTGCACTTCCGCATATGGCCTAATGTCGCCTGGTACCGACAGTGTAATGTGGGCAAAATTCTTTCTCTCGGCTTTGATTCGTTTATTATGTGCGCGCCACCGCACGGTAGATTTCTTTCTAGCTGGGCGAAAATGAAAGTCAGGTGTAGTCACTTCTGGGGATTCCATTGCTGACGAGTAATTCCTCTCTCTCACCGCAAAATAGGTTTGTAAACGCTGGTGGTACGGCGTCAATGGATATTGATTTGGCTCATGGATATTCGTCATCAATTTTGATGGCCGCCTCAATATCTGGTAAGTGGGAGACTGGGCTCCCTCCCCAGCAATGCCAGAAGGTTTTGTCGCATTTGGGATTAATGGAACGTCGAAAATTAATGAGGGATCCGAAGGAATGCCTAGGATGTTGTAGCGGTAGTGTTGTTTACTCTCCGAAGTGGAGTTCGGGACATCAAAATATAATAAAGAAGATGGTCTTTCGAGTCTTTCGCTGTCATCGATCTCGACTATTAGGCTGTTAGGCCCAGTAGTTGGAAAGTTTCCTGAACTATCTCCCCACAACATTCAGAGTTGCTGGTGGACTTATTGCGGGGCTGGAAGGCTCTCTGCTACTCACTGCAGCCGTTGGGACTGTTGTTTGGGACTCTGTAACTGGAGTCGCCGTTGTCCGAGGGTACCTCATTGGATTGGCCGGAAGCTGGTGCTGTTGCTCACAACCCGTCTCAAGTTTTTCGCCGCACAACTTCGACAATTAAGCTTTATTATATTTTTCTGGCCGCATCCATAACAGAAATAGCCAGTCGAGTTACGTGGGCAGTCTATGTAAAACTGAGCACGCTGCTCACAGTTACAGCAGATAGGTTCAGTTCTAACAGGAGTTCGCGCACGCAATGCCGCTATTTCCTGCGGGTTGGGGAATGCTGAACTATCTGATTCCCAATTTATGTCGTTCAGTTCATGGACCCGATACCGTGGACTTCTCCAGGAGTTCATGGAGTTCGAAAGTGGTAGAGCAACAGTTCTATTATTTACTCCAGAACTGTTGGATGACAAGATCCGTGCATGAGTAGCCTGAATCGTTATTACCAACGCCCGCAATTGGCTTATTGAGTTCGTCGGATGTAGGCAGATTTGACATTGGATAGCAGGTAGTAAATTGATTTTGAGGAGATCTAGAAATTCCTGCTCCGACATGGGATTCTGCAGCTGGTTGCGCAGTTCTACCACTGATTGGAGGTACAGATTAAAGTTTTCTCCGGATTCCTGACGCCTGTTCATCATTTGGCGCCATACTCGAATGTCATCTTTAGGATCACCCCACTCAGTTAGCAATGCCGCTCGAATTTGCGCCCAGGTAGGAGTTAGATTGCCTCTCAACAACGCCCAATACCAATTGGTAGCTCTGCACTAAATAGCGTATGAATGTGTCTAGTCAGGAGGTCGAAATCGCCATACAAGGTGGTATTCGTTAGTGCTTCTACCCGGAAAATTAAATCTTCCACGGATAGGTGTGCCTTGTCCCCGCTGTATATTATTCTCCATCCCTTAATCGGGCTTGACGAATGTCGGTGCCCCGATCAGAGTAATTGGGTAACCCTCTCCCCGGAGATAAGGATCGTGACAACTGTGTGATAGCAGGGGGTGGGCGCGACAGATTTTCTTGCGGCCTTACTGAACACGGCGGCAATTGTACTGGTGCTTGAAATTCGACCCAGAGGTAATTGAAAAAGCGCGACATTTCACCTCTGACTAGTTCGGCAATTTGTGCTTGTAGACCTGCTAGATCTAAGTTTGTTTCTCCTATATCCGGCCCGCATCTGAGGTGTCCATTAGGAGCGTGAAATTAGCTAACGAAGTCTTCTATAAGACGAGCAAACGTCGTGCAATTCTTCGAGCCGTCGACCGAGGTTATTTTTTTCTCTGCACCGGGCCACAATGATTTTCCCAAATTTAAAAATTCCTTTTATTAGACGATAAGTCAAAACAATTATTCCTCTATTTTAAGAGACAGTTGCCATATAAAAATTTCAAAAAGGTCACACATATTATTTTTGTATTTTAGAATACAAGTAAAACTCAAAAGGAATCAAAAGGATTTTGTTCAACTTTAGAAAAGCAAGTGTCGTAACAATTTATCAAAACTGATTCAAGAAGTTTCTTATTTCCAAAAGAACTGGTGCCGTAAAGGAATTTCGAGAAGAATTAGCGCCGCATAAAAATTTGAGAAAAAAGGAAACTACGAAATTTTATTCCTCTTATTTCAGAGGAACAGTTGCCGTATAAAAATTCCAAAAAGGTCACAAATATTTTTTTTGTATTTTAAAATACAAGTAAAACTCAAAAGGAATAAAAAGGACTTTCTTCAACTTTAGAAAAGCAAGTGTCGTAACAATTTATCAAAACTAATTCAAAAATTTTCTTATTTCCAAAAGAACTGGTGCCGTAAAGGAATTTCGAAAAGAGATTAGAAATATTTTCCTTCTATGTAGAAGAATTAGCGCCGTATAAAAATTTGAAAAAAAGGAAACTACGAAATTATATTCTTCTTGTTTCAGAGGAACAGTTGCCATAGAAAAATTTCAAAAAGGTCACACATTATTTTTTTCTATTTTTTAATACAAGTAAAACTCAAAAGGATTCAAAAAGATTTTCTTCACCTTTAGAAGAGCAAGTGGCGTAACAATTTGTTCAAACGAAATAAAATGTTTCTTCTTTTGTAGAATTCTAAGTATTGCAAAAACTATCAAAAAACTCCGAAAGTTCTCCTTTCAAGAAGAAGAAGTGTTGTAACGATTCGTTCAAACGAAGTAAAAATGTTTCTTCTTTTAAGAAGTCTGAGTGTCGCAAAAATAATGATCAGAAAAATCCAAAGGTTCTCCTTTCAAGAAGAACACAGAAAAAAAATCTTTCGGCTACAAGACTACTGTATCCTCTCCCCTCCCGAGTAGGGTTTTCAATCCGGATATCCGGATTATCCGGATTATCCGACCCATTTTGACTATTAGGTAATCGGGATATTTTTCCTTAATTATCCGATAATCCGGATATTTTTGGCCTTTTTTTCAGGAAAATACTGTTTTCTTTCTAACTGTTCAGCTATTTTCAACAGATTATACAATTACTTTCTCAAGTGGCAGTTTTATTTATTATTATTCCATATTTATTAAAGTTTCTTTGAATAAACCAATAAGTTGTCTTGGATGTTTTTTATCCAAATTTTAAATAAAACAAGTAAGAAAGCTAGAATTGGTCCAAGAGTAATTCACCCTAGATGAATGCCCTTATGACCCGGTTTAGACGGGTCAATAAGCTGCCTGTGGCCCACGAAAACTTCTCGGTAATATGATGGTTTGTGGCAGGAATTAAGCATCACCCAACCTACAGATTTCGTGCGGCAGAGACAGCATTCTGAGACTGACCTGTCTAAACTGGGTCTATGTAATTTCGTATGGTCTCCCATCTGTGTAAGTTTGATTTTCTAAGTGGTTTTTCGCATATATTTCTATATCGGACAGTAAAAATTATTATAACTAGTTTCATAGCATTTTATATTCTGAAGAACTTTTGAGCACACAAAAAACGTCTAGGATGATGGTTTTCACAGGATACCTACGTAAAGATCAAAAATTTTTTATGGCCCAATTTAGCTCATTTATGAAATTATTTTAACTATTTTTAAGAAAACGTCCTGTAGAAAATTTCAGCTCTCTACGCTGAGCTCTCTAAAGCAACGTCCAAATATGTAGTGAAAAACGAAAGTTTTGTATGGCAACTACTTGAAGGAGTTACCCGATTTGTCCCATTTTCGAACTTGAATTTACTTTTTTTTTAAAAAAAAGCTCATGTGCAAAACTTCAGTTCTCTAAGTACATGCGTACTCGAGTTATCGTGCGGACACACAGACAGATAGACAGACGGACAGACGGACATGCAAAAACCAAAATAACTCTTAATATTATATATGGGTGTTCATTCCATTTTGCTCTACCATAATTATTTCTATGCGTTACAAACGGAAGGACAAACTTAGTATACCCAACAGATTTCATCTAGGATATACCAAAACCTACTAAGCACTGAAATTACATGATAATAGTGTGGTTAAAAGTTAAATATATTTATAAATACGATATTGAGTTAATCGCCCAAAAAGGTAGTATATACAGTGATTATGGAGTAAATATATGTCTCCAGATTCCGGTGTACGAGTTTTCTGTTACCTGTATGGCGTTATCCATACATGACGTGATTATCTACATAAAATCGACGATGGCTCGACTTGTTTACGTAACCAACGAGTAAGCCAGCAGTCAACGATGCGACATTTAATTTTTAACCATTTAAGGGCAATCAAGTTTATAAGAATTGTTTGCTGTTTTTGCTGTCCCCGAGAGAAACCTCAGGAAGAGGATTGAAGAAATAGAAACGTGTCTTATCTAGTCATACAGAGTGAATTTATTCATTAAAATACATATTGATGTTTAGTTCTTATAATCACCCCCGTAGTGTTATAGATGCCGTGAAGACATCGTGTCGTACCAATAGAATCGCTAACTTAAATAAATTTTTGTTTAGTTTTTCTTTCTCTTTTTTTTTTGTTATTTCCTTTTTGATATTTCTGACTTAATTTCACCCCCGCAGAATGTTATGAACAAGTATACGTAGTACGATCTATTTCTAAAAGTTCGAGCTGAAGAAAAACCATGGGGCTAGCATGAACATGATTAAGCGGCACAATAAACGCCTCCTCTCTAGGTGATTTTACGTAGGGGATGTCTCCCGAGAAGGCCTTCTTGAGGGGTATGCACGAAAGTTTGCAATGTTACAGCAAGTGAGACTAACTCACCCCACATGGCTTATCTTAAACTCTTACATCGTTAATACATTCATTGATAATTCCTCTCCAAAGCGAGCTCATACTGACTTATCTCTAAATCCCGTAGGAACGAGAAACTTTCCGAACTAGGCGCTACCTACGGTTCACAAGTAGGTATACATTAAAAAACTTTATCTCAATAATCACTTGGATACTAAATATATTTTAGGTATTAGCGCCGTTCTGGCAGATGACGCGATTTCAGTTCAAAAGGTATGTATACTTTTAAATAAATTATGTCTCAATGATCACTTTAATACTAAATATGTTTGTAGGTACTAGCGCGTCTCTGGCGGATGACGCGATTTCAGTTCAAACCGTAAGTATACTTTTAAATAAATTCTGTCTCGATAATCACTTTAATAGTAAATATATTTTAGGTATTAGCGCTCCTCTGGCGGATGCCGAGATTTCAGTTCAAAGGGTAAATATAAATAGAAAAATACCACCTTATCCATTTTGATCACAAAAAAAATTCTTTTTACTTCGGCATCATTCCTCTCTCCAGCAATTTTTCTTTTTTGTCACTACACTATTTAATCCTGCCATACAACGGATACTTCCTGATTCTTTTTATCTTCCCCGATTCCTTCACTGAGCTGGCTCCTTCCCTTCTTATCCCTTTTTTCACACTTCATTCCAACAAGTTCTCAAACTTGAATGCCGGCTGTCACTACTTCCGGCCTCTTCGCTGTCCAATCCTCGTCGTTTCTGCCCATGTTCTACTACTGGTGCCAGCTGTTCCATCGATAGCTGTAGACAAGTAGATGTCAGGGTGGTTCCATGGTGGTGGTCTGTCATGTGTACACGCGGCATTACCCTGCTGCTGCCGTGCCCTCATGCGACCATAAAAGGGCAGGGTCATTGAGTCCCTCCGGGTGTCAAAGACGCTGAAGAATGATCAAGTCTAGAAATCGACTAAGTCGCATCCGTGCGGGCACCCAAGCCCACGACCACTCACTAAAGAAATATAGAAGAAGAGACAGGAAAGGAAAATCCCCATCTTGAGGATAATCCAGAACGGACTATATGTAAGTTATCTACTCATAATAGAGATGGGTTCGACTAGGATCTTTGTCCTTTACAAAATTTTCGACAGACCACCACAGGGAAAGGAAATATTGAAGAAAAGACAGAAAGGAAAATCCTCATAACGAGGCTAATGCAGACGGGATTAGAAGAGAAACATCTACTCAGTTAAGGTAGAGATGGGTTATACTATGATCATTGTCCCTTACAAAATTTTCGCCAGACCACCGCAGAGCAAGAAAATATTGAAGAAAAGACAGAAAAGAGAAATCCTCATAACGAGGCTAATCCAGACTGGACTAGAAGAGAAACATCTACTCAGTTAAGGTAGGGATGGGTTATACTAGGATCATTGTCCCTTACAACATTTACGCCAGACAACCGCAGAGCAAGGAAATATTGAAGAAAAGACAGAAAAGAGAAATCCTCATAACGAGGCTAATCCAGCTGAGGTTAGAAGGGAAACATCTACTCAGTTAAGGTAGAGATGTGCTATACTAGGATCATTGTCCCTTACAAAATTTTCGCCAAACCACCGCAGAGCAAGGAAATATTGAAGAAAAGACAGAAAGGAGAAATCCTCATAACGAGGCTAATCCATACGGGATCAGAAGAGAAACATCTACTCAGTTAAGGTAGAGATGGGTTATTCTAGGATACTCGTCCCTTCCAAAGTTTTCGCCAGACCACCGCAGATCAAGGAAATATTGAAGAAAAGACAGAAAAGAGAAATCCTCATAACGAGGCTAATCCAGACGGGATTAGAAGAGAAACATCTACTCAGTTAAGGTAGAGATGTGTTATACTAGGATCATTGTCCCTTACAAAATTTTCGCCAAACCACCGCAGAGCAAGGAAATATTGAAGAAAAGACAGAAAGGAGAAATCCTCATAACGAGGCTAATCCATACGGGATTAGAAGAGAAACATCTACTCAGTTAAGGTAGAGATGGGTTATTCTAGGATACTCGTCCCTTCCAAAATTTTCGCCAGACCACCGCAGATCAAGGAAATATTGAAGAAAAGACAGAAAAGAGAAATCCTCATAACGAGGCTAATCCAGGCGGGATTAGAAGGGAAACATCTACTCAGTTTGGGTAGAGATGGGTTATACCCATTTGAATTATAACAAGTTTATCACCCACCATTGACGAGGCAATAGGAGGGTTTCAGGATAACCAACAGTTTAAAAGTGAAGCTTGTCGGATGTCTACTTAGGGCTACCGACATTACGACAAGCAGCATGTATGATTATGTTCGTTCCCTACCTGGTCATGACTTGATATATTTGGCGTGGAAGACGCCGAGGAGTTTTCCTTGGAGATCCTGAAGTTCATATAGGGAACTCCCTCTTCGAGATCTTATTCGACATTTTAGGAACTTGCGACTTAACTTAGCGCTGACCTGGTTCTGGAAACTACTCTGTATGAATTTGCGTCGATATACTTCCTGACCTACTTTGAACTCTACAGGATTCGAGCGCAGGTTATAGACCTTTGTACACTGCTCGAACGCGTAGCTCAAGTTTTCCCAGACCTTAGCACCAATTAACTGCACTTTGTCGGCTTCGCCTACTGCCATTGGTTCGCTCAAGATGTCTATATTCTTCAAAAGTCTATAGGAATTTCACGATTTGGAAACCAAAAAGTATTTTAAATGGGGAGAACCCGGTCACCGGATGTAGTGAGCTCCGTAAGGAACTGGCGATTTAACTTAGCTTCTCGTCCCACTTAATGTGTTCGTTGGTGAGGCATGCTCGGATTCCGGACAGTAAGGATCCATTTACTCGCTCGGACGCATTTATTTGCGGAAAGCAGACGGCGGTACATATGTATTGCACGCCATACCCCACCAATAATTTAGCAAAGTGAGCGGAGTGGAATTGGGACCCATTGTCCGTAACGATTGCTTCCGGAACTCCGAACATATGAAATAGTTCAGTTTCCATGAATTGGCAAACTTGTTTAGCGGATGTCTTTTTAAGGGTTCTCAATAATAATTTGAAAAGTGTTCAAGAGCGATAATCATGCGTGTGTTTCCCGAAGTAGATCTGGCATAAGGGCCTTATAAGTCGACATATACTCGTTGCCAGGGTGGTTCTTTCTGAGGCTGGGTTCCCATGCATAGCTTTGGGAACCTGTACGGAGCCTTTATTTCCATACATACGTCACATGAGCCAATATAATTCCGGACGTCGACTGTCATCCTTGGCCAGTATAGGTGTCGTCATAAGCGTTCCAGAGTCTTTTCTATGCTTCCGTGGGAAGACACTGGCGGATCACGCGCCCTTGAGATGGCGCTGGTGACAAGCTCGTGCGGAATCCAAAGCTTCCAAGCTTCTTCCTCCTGGACTGGATCCCCGGTCCTTGGAATGGTGCGGATGTAAACGAAGCCCCTCTGACACATAAATCGGGCAGGCCAATTTAACTCGATGCCTCAACTCTTCAATCTCTAATAATTCGAAGTCGGGACTACGTAAAAACGAAAGTTCCTGGTCTCACTGCGGAAGCTGACATCCAGGTCCACATGACCATGAACGTTTATCATGGCACCATTAGCCACATCTACTTGCGTCCTGTACTTCTTCCATTGGACCTCCGCTTCCGACAACTTCTCAAGAGCTCCACGGCCTAGGACAGTGACAGTGGCACCACTATCTAGTAATCCTGACACGGTTCGCCCGAGTAGGTGCACTTCCGCATATGGCCTAATGTCGCCTGGTACCGACAGTGTAATGTGGGCAAAATTCTTTCTCTCGGCTTTGAATCGTTTATTATGTGCGCGCCACCGCACGGTAGATTTCTTTCTAGCTGGGCGAAAATGAAAGTCAGGTGTAGTCACTTCCGGGGATTCCATTGCTGACGAGTAATTCCTCTCTCTCACCGCAAAATAGGTTTGTAAACGCTGGTGGTACGGCATCAATGGATATTGATTTGGCTCATGGCTATTCGTCATCAAGTTTGATGGCCGCCTCAATATCTGGTAAGTGGGAGACTGGGCTCCCTCCCCAGCAATGCCAGAAGGTTTTGTCGCATTTGGGATTAATGGAACGTCGAAAATTTATGAGGGATCCGAAGGAATGCCTAGGATGTTGAAGCGGTAGTGTTGTTTACTCTCCGAAGTGGAGTTCGGGACATCAAAATATAATAAAGAAGATGGTCTTTCGAGTCCTTCGCTGTCATCGATCTCGACTTTTAGGCTGTTAGGCCCAGTAGTTGGAAAGTTTCCTGAACTATCTCCCCACGACATTCAGAGTTGCTGGTGGACTTATTGCGGGGCTGGAAGGCTCTCTGCTACTCCCTGCAGCCGTTGGGACTGTTGTTTGGGACTCTGTAACTGGAGTCGCCTTTGTCCGAGGGTACCTCATTGGATTGGCCGGAAGCTGGTGCTGTTGCTCACAACCCGTCTCAAGTTTTTCGCCGCACAACTTGGACAATTAAGCTTTATTATATTTTTCTGGCCGCATCCATAACAGAAATAGACAGTCGAGTAACGTGGGCAGTCTATGTAAAACTGAGCTCGCTGCTCACAGTTACAGCAGATAGGTTCAGTTCTAACAGGAGTTCCCGCATGCAATGCCGCTATTTCCTGCGGGTTTGGGAAGGCTGAACTATCTGATTCCCAATTTATGTCGTTCAGTTCATGGACCCGATACCGTGGACTTCTCCAGGAGTTCATGGAGTTCGAAAGTGGTAGAGAAACAGTTCTATTATTTACTCCAGAACTGTTGGATGACAAGATCCGTGCATGAGTAGCCTGAATCGTTATTACCAACGCCCGCAATTGGCTTATTGAGTTCGTCGGATGTAGGCAGATTTGACATTGGATAGCAGGTAGTAAATTGGTTTTGAGGAGATCTAGAAATTCCTGTTCCGACATGGGATTCTGCAGCTGGTTGCGCAGTTCTACCATTGATTGGAGGTACAGATTGAAGTTCTCTCCGGATTCCTGACGCCTGTTCATCATTTGACGCCATACTCGAATGTCATCTTTAGGATCACCCCACTCAGTTAGCAGTACCGCTCGAATTTGCGCCCAGGTAGGAGTTGGATTGCCTCTTAACAACGCCCAATACCAATTGGTAGCTCTGCACTAAATAGCGTATGAATGTGTCTAGTCAGGAGGTCGAAATCGCCATACAAGGTGGTATTCGTTAGTGCTTCTACCCGGAAAATTAAATCTTCCACGGATATGTGTGCCTTGTCCCCGCTTTATATTATTCCCCATCCCTTAATCGGGCTTGACGAGTGTCGGTGCCCCGATCAGAGTAGTTGGGTAACCCTCTCCCAGGAGATAAGGATCGTGACAACTGTGTGATAGCTGGGGGAGGGCGCGACAGATTTTCTTGCGGCCTTACTGAGCACGGCGGCAATTGTACTGGTGCTTGAAATTCGACCCAGAGGTAATTGAAAAAGCGCGACATTTCACCTCTGACTAGTTCGGCAATTTGTGCTTGTAGACCTGCTAGATCTAAGTTTGTTTCTCCTATTTCCGGCCCGCATCTGAGGTGTCTATTAGGAGCGTGAAATTTGCTAACGAGGTCTTCTATAAGACGAGCAAACGTCGTGCAAATCTTCGAGCCGTCGACCGAGGTTGTTTTTTTCTCTGCACCGGGCCACAATGATTTTCCCAAATTAAAAATTCCTTTTATTAGACGATAAGTCAGAACAATTATTCCTCTATTTTAAGAGACAGTTGCCATATAAAAATTTCAAAAAGGTCACAAATATTTTTTTTGTATTTTAGAATACAAGTAAAACTCAAAAGGAATCAAAAGGATTTTCTTCAACTTTAGAAAAGCAAGTGTCGTAACAATTTATCAAAACTGATTCAAAAAGTTTCTTATTTCCAAAAGAACTGGTGCCGTAAAGGAATTTCGAGAAGAATTAGCGCCGCATAAAAATTTGAGAAAAAAGGAAACTACGAAATTTTATTCCTCTTATTTCAGAGGAACAGTTGCCGTATAAAAATTCCAAAAAGGTCACAAATATTTTTTTTGTATTTTAAAATACAAGTAAAACTCAAAAGGAATAAAAAGGACTTTCTTCAACTTTAGAAAAGCAAGTGTCGTAACAATTTATCAAAACTAATTCAAAAATTTTCTTATTTCCAAAAGAACTGGTGCCGTAAAGGAATTTCGAAAAGAGATTAGAAATATTTTCCTTCTATGTAGAAGAATTAGCGCCGTATAAAAATTTGAAAAAAAGGAAACTACGAAATTATATTCCTCTTGTTTCAGAGGAACAGTTGCCATAGAAAAATTTCAAAAAGGTCACACATTATTTTTTTCTATTTTTGAATACAAGTAAAACTCAAAAGGATTCAAAAAGATTTTCTTCACCTTTAGAAGAGCAAGTGGCGTAACAATTTGTTCAAACGAAATAAAATGTTTCTTCTTTTGTAGAATTCTAAGTATTGCAAAAACTATCAAAAAACTCCGAAAGTTCTCCTTTCAAGAAGAAGAAGTGTTGTAACGATTCGTTCAAACGAAGTAAAAATGTTTCTTCTTTTAAGAAGTCTGAGTGTCGCAAAAATAATGATCAGAAAAATCCAAAGGTTCTCCTTTCAAGAAGAACACAGAAAAAAAATCTTTCGGCTACAAGACTACTGTATCCTCTCCCCTCCCGAGTAGGGTTTTCAATCCGGATATCCGGATTATCCGGATTATCCGACCCATTTTGACTATTAGGTAATCGGGATATTTTTCCTTAATTATCCGATAATCCGGATATTTTTGGCCTTTTTTTCAGGAAAATACTGTTTTCTTTCTAACTGTTCAGCTATTTTCAACAGATTATACAATTACTTTCTCAAGTGGCAGTTTTATTTATTATTATTCCGTATTTATTAAAGTTTCTTTGAATAAACCAATAAGTTGTCTTGGATGTTTTTTATCCAAATTTTAAATAAAACAAGTAAGAAAGCTAGAATTGGTCCAAGAGTAATTCACCCTAGATGAATGCCCTTATGACCCGGTTTAGATGGGTCAATAAGCTGCCTGTGGCCCACGAAAACTTCTCGGTAATATGATGGTTTGTGGCAGGAATTAAGCATCACCCAACCTACAGATTTCGTGCGGCAGAGACAGCATTCTGAGACTGACCTGTCTAAACTGGGTCTATGTAATTTCGTATGGTCTCCCATCTGTGTAAGTTTGATTTTCTAAGTGGTTTTTCGCATATATTTCTATATCGGACAGTAAAAATTATTATAACTAGTTTCATAGCATTTTATATTCTGAAGAACTTTTGAGCACACAAAAAACGTCTAGGATGATGGTTTTCACAGGATACCTACGTAAAGATCAAAAATTTTTTATGGCCCAATTTAGCTCATTTATGAAATTATTTTTACTATTTTTAAGAAAACGTCGTGTAGAAGATTTCAGCTCTCTACGCTGAGCTCTCTAAAGCAACGTCCAAATATGTAGTTAAAAACGAAAGTTTTGTATGGCAACTACTTGAAGGAGTTACCCGATTTGTCCCATTTTCGAACTTGAATTTACTTTTTTTTTTAAAAAAAAAGCTCATGTGCAAAACTTCAGTTCTCTAAGTACATGCGTACTCGAGTTATCGTGCGGACACACAGACAGATAGACAGACGGACAGACGGACATGCAAAAACCAAAATAACTCTTAATATTATACATGGGTGTTCATTCCATTTTGCTCTACCATAATTATTTCTATGCGTTACAAACGGAAGGACAAACTTAGTATACCCAACAGATTTCATCTAGGATATAACAAAACCTACTAAGCACTGAAATTACATAATAATAGTGTGGTTAAAAGTTAAATATATTTATAAATACGATATTGAGTTAATCGCTCAAAAAGGTAGTATATACAGTGATTATGGAGTAAATATATGTCTCCAGATTCCGGTGTACGAGTTTTCTGTTACCCGTATGGCGTTATCCATACATGACGTGATTATCTACATAAAATCGACGATGGCTCGACTTGTTGACGTAACCAACGAGTAAGCCAGCAGTCAACGATGCGACATTAAATTTTTAACCATTTAAGGGCAATCAAGTTTATAAGAATTGTTTGCTGTTTTTGCTGTCCCCGAGAGAAACCTCAGGAAGAGGATTGAAGAAATAGAAACGTGTCTTATCTAGTCATACTGAGTGAATTTATTCGCTAACTTAAATAAATTTTTGTTTAGTTTTTTTTTTTTTTTTGTTATTTCCTTTTTGATATTTCTGACTTAATTTCACCCCCGCAGAATGTTATGAACAAGTATACGTAGTACGATCTATTTCTAAAAGTTCGAGCTGAAGAAAAACCATGGGGCTAGCATGAATATGATTAAGCGGCACAATAAACGCCTCCTCTCTAGGTGATTTTACGTAGGGGATGTCTCCCGAGAAGGCCTGCTTGAGGGGTACGCACGAAAGTTTGCAATGTTACAGCAAGTGAGACTAACTCACCCCACATGGCTTATCTTAAACTCTTACATCGTTAATACATTCATTGATAATTCCTCTCCAATGTGAGCTCATACTGACTTATCTCTAAATCCCGTAGGAACGAGAACTTTCCGAACTAGGCGCTACCTACGGTTCACAAGTAGGTATACATTAAAAAAACTTTATCTCAATAATCACTTGGATACTAAATATATTTTAGGTATTAGCGCCGTTCTGGCGGATGACGCGATTTCAGTTCAAAAGGTATGTATACTTTTAAATAAATTATGTCTCAATGATCACTTTAATACTAAATATGTTTGTAGGTACTAGCGCGTCTCTGGTGGATGACGCGATTTCAGTTCAAACCGTAAGTATACTTTTAAATAAATTCTGTCTCAATAATCACTTTAATACTAAATATATTTTAGGTACTAGCGGTCCTCTGGCGAATGCCGAGATTTCAGTTCAAACGGTAAATATATTTTTAAATAAATTTTATCTCAATAATCACTTTAATCCTAAATACTTTTGTAGGTACTAGTGCTCCTCTGGCGGATGACGCGATATCAGTTCAAACGGTAAATAGATTTTTAAGTAAATTTTATCTCAATAATCACTTTAATCCTAAATATATTTTAGGTATTAGCGCTCCTCTGGCGGATGCCGAGAGTTCAGTTCAAAACGTAAGTATACTTTTAAATAAATTCTTTCTCAATAATCACTTTAATAATAAATATGTTTGTAGGTACTAGCGCTTCTCTGGTGGAGGACGCGATTTCGGTTCAAAAGGTAAGTATACTTTTAAATAAATTATGTCTCAATAATCTCTTTAATACTAAATATGGTTGTAGGTACTAGCGCTTCTCTGGAAGAGGACGCGATTTTTGTTCAAAAGGTAAGTATACTTTTAAATAAATTATGTCTCGATAATCACTTTAATACTAAATATATTTTGGGTATTAGCGCTCCTCTGGCGGGTGCCGGGATTTCAGTTCAAACGGTAAATATAAATAGAAAAATACCACCTTATCCATTTTTATCACAAACAAATTTCTTTTTACTTCGGCAACATTCCTCTCTCCAGCAATTTTTCTTTTTCGTCACTACAGTAGTTAACCTTGCCATACAACGGATAATTCCTGATTCTTGTTGTCTTCTCCGATTCCTTCACTGAGCTGGCTACCTCCCTTCTTATCTTTTTTTCGCACTTCATCCCAACAATAGGTCCTTCCGGCCTCTTCGCTGTCCAATCCTCGTCGTTCCTCCCCATGTTCCACTACTGGTGCAAGCTGTTCCATCGACAGCTCTGACAAGTAGATGTCAGGGTGGTTCCATGGTTGTGGTCTGTCATGTTTACACGCGGAATTACCCTGCTACCGCCGTGCCCTCATGCGACCATAACAAGATCTGGCAGTTTATGAGAAGTTGATTTAACTTTCTGCCTCAACTCCTGATATTCCAACTAGTTGAAATATGGAGAGCTGATGTCAACTTCCGGGCCAGGATATCCAGATGGTGAGAAGCTGTCACAGTGGATTCGTAACAGAGCATCCGGGACGACGTTCAGGCTTTCTCTTCTGTGTTCCGTGGTGAAATTGAAACCTTGAAGCTTCAAACTCTACCGAGCAAGTCGACCGCTGAGGTCCTTTTGAGACATGAGCCATTCCAAGCTCGCACGATTAGTCACTATCTCAAACGGCATAAGTTCTATGAAGAGCCGCAACTTTTGTACTCCTAAGATTGCTGCTTTGCATTCCTGCTCTGTGACTGTGTAATTTCGTTTAGCTGAATTCAACATTTTCGAGACGTAGGCGATCGGCTTCCCGTGGAAATCGCCATCTAGTTGTAACACCACTCCACCAATACCTTGTTGGCTCGCATCACAATGTACAACGAACGGTTTGGTAAAATCTGGGCTCACTAACAACGGAGCAGGGGTAAGTTTTTGCTTCAACGATTCCAGAAACGTCTGGGCTTCAGGTGTCCATTGGAACTGACAGGGATTTTTCAGAATGTCTGTAATGGAGGCGGTTAGATCAGCATTGTTCGGAATGAATCGCCGATACCATCCCGCCATACCTAGTAGCCGGCGGGCCTGCCGAACAGTTTTAGGTGACGGATAGTCAAATATGGCTGAAATCTTGTCAGGGTAAGCTCGTAATCCTCCTTTTCCGACAATAAAATCCAAGTATTTGTTCTGTTTAATGCAAAACCAACTCTTCTCAACGTTGATAGTGAGGCCAGCTTTCCTCAAACAATCTGCTACCCGGAATAGCAAAGTGATATCAGAGTCGAAGTCTGATGACAGTAGTAGCAAATCGTCTAAGTAGACGAGAACATTTGCAGTTCAAGCGAAAGAACTTTGGTGACCTAGAACAGAAAGAACATGACTGTCGGTATCGGAGGTAGCTATTAGGCTTGGAGTCACTTCTGCAACTATACCCAGGACATCTGGAGCCAACCCAAATAAACGCCAGAAGTCTATTCCTAGATACAGTGCCTGTGTGCGCCCAGGAACCACATAAACACGCACGTTTTGGGTCTTACCACGGAAAGTGATGTCCAAGTTCACATGGCCATAAACAGTCGTCATGGCACTGTTACGTACCTTTGGTGGGACTTGGTTTCTATATTTTAGAATACTCTTGATTTATCTGTATACACTCCTTTTATTGATCAATTCTCAAACTTTCTATTACACACTTGACTATTTTTACTTAACTTTTCTATTTCCTTCAACTCTTTCCTTAACACTTAGGTACACTACACAATCGCACAGTTATAACTTCTGCTTATTTTTGTTTCTCTTAGAAATAAATCTCACAATTTAGTAGAGCACTCTTTCTTTTATACCGCGAACCAAGTTCAGAATATTTTTCGTTGGACGGTATCTTAAAAAAATGAAATTTGATGTTTTTATAAACATCAGCCACCGTACCATCGATTGAAATTGCGGCGCGCGAATACATAACATATATTTTCGCGGCGCGCACTTCTTATCACCAAAACTTTTTTGTGATATGTATGTACGTTCGTATATACATATTGTGATTTTCACGACAATCTTTTGAATAATTTTATTGTTACCCTTTTTCAGGTATGTTTTTAGGTATAATTTACGGACGAAACAATCCTTCCCCTTGAGAAAAAGAGAATTATTTTTTGAAGATGAATAAATCTCAGGGGAAGTTCTTGTGGGTGTTATTTTGGCGGCTCGGGTCTTGATCGGTTCGATGTGGGCTTACAAAGTTTTAGCCCCCTTTTTTTTAAAGCTCCTAACTTTCTGGGTCTAAGCAGTTATAACTATGTTACTACTACTTGTTTGTAATACAAGAAAATATAATTCTTTATTTATTTTATCGCTACTACTAAATATATATATATTTTTTGTAGTAGCCTGTTTAAAAATCATTGTGCCTTCTATTCTAATGTAAGCGGTATCTTAGAGGATAGGCTAAATTTAGGGCAATTTTAACATATTTGTATACTGTTTGTGCTGATCTTAATTCAGCTTTATTATTTCTCTTGTTTGTGGTAGCCTGGTATTTGGTTTTTTATTATATATATATATATTTTTTGGTGCTACTGATTTCTCAACTTATTACCTGTTTTACTGTAACTACTAGATTAATGCCCCGTTTTAATTTCTTTCTATT
Organism: Dioctria linearis; assembly: GCA_963930735.1. NCBI lineage: Eukaryota > Metazoa > Arthropoda > Insecta > Diptera > Asilidae > Dioctria > Dioctria linearis. The sequence continues at coordinate 178,430,486 of OZ005742.1, forward strand.
ATTTATGTGTAATTGTAGGGCATATGTCTTTATTTTTATTATTACTCTATCAAATTTTAATTATTTATTTATACTTTGCCTTTATTTCATTTGTATTTAATTCTAATATATAGGTTGTTTGTACACCTATTAAGTAGCTGGTTATTATTATTAATACAAGTTTTTTTTTCCAGTTATACCATCTAGTTTTTTCGTTTTTTCTACTGTTTAAGTAGGTACACAAATTTTATATATTTTTTCTTTTTGGTTATATTGTATCTAATTCTAGAGCAATTTGGTTTTACTACTGCGCTTATGGTATATTTAATTAGAAGATTATTCTAGGCCTGAGTGCCTGTTAAGCCAACTGTTTAACGTTATTTAATACTATTATCTTATCAATATAAAGTATTTAGGCCTTAATGCCCATAATACATGTTTTGCTACATGTTTTACCAGGTCTACCGTTTTCTATAAATTTTATATTGGTCAAGTGGTTCATGTTGACAGTGCCAGTGCCGCATCTTCAAATGATTTAAACCGATTTTGTTTTGGGGAGGCTTCTGGCTTACCTTAAACTGGGTTGGGGAGCAGGAGTTCGCTCTTCTAAAGGAATTCCCTCTGATGAAATTTCGGGGTTACCTTGTGATTGATTTCTCTGTTGTCTCATCTTGGTGACAACAGGGTTAAGATATTTTACTGCCACAACCATAATTATGACCAAAACTAGTAGGCTCGTAAATTATAGAGAGGTTGTGGACAGGATATGGGAGTTCCTACTTGATACCTTCTCTTGATATTTGCTGATTTTATTTTGGATCTCTTCCAATGAATGTGTGCCTTTATAGACTGATTTGTGAATATCTTCCCCCGTTAAAATATCAATTTGCCCCAGTCTGTGGTCTTGTGACTCTTGTAAAATTTCGGCCAGTTTTATATTGAGTAGCGAATGGTTTAGCTCAGGAAACTGATTCGGCTGAATAATTTTTAGTGGATATTTACTCTGACCTTCATATTTAAGCACCTTGTCACCTATTTGTAGTTGACATGGTTGAGACATTTCAATTATTCCCTGTCCCTATAGTTTTTAGATCACAAAGTGATCTGGACATGTGATATGTAACCCCGTGGAGGTGATAAATGAAAATAGCCACGCATTGGACTTGTTTAATTTTATCAGCTTGTCTTTTTGTGGAACATGTACTCTAGACCTGCATTTGGGTACTTCAGTTAAAGGATTAAATAGTAATTTAATGACACATTCATTGGATATGGCTGCTTTGATTATGGGCGTAGTTAGGCGACCTATGTACGTGTCTCCTTCCATACTGTGAGTAATTTGTTTGAAGTTTTTCATGTTTTCGCTCTTTAGTAGGAAGAACTCATGTGTTTGTGCGCTGTTTGCCACGTATTGATATCCAGGGTCCGGCATTACTGAGTATTTTGCTGTTTTTGGTATAGGATAGAATCGAATTTGTTGTAGCCTCATTTTTGGCAGGTTAAAAATTGGGAGAGTTATTCTCACCACCAATTTGTTTTGCATGAGGGGTGACGGCGCTACTGCTGTTTGATATAAGACAGACAGACAATTTTGGTTAATCGGACAATTGGAGGTTGTTTTCCGATATATTTCTAGGAAATTTTGTGGGGACAGGAGGAGTGGATGAATGTGATTTGTTCTGCTAGTCATTATGATTTCCAAAAAGGGTTGTTGTTGGTATTCGACTTCTATTATTTGTAAAAGCAGGCTTGATAGGATTTCCTGTCTCAACTGCCTTCTTGTCAACTCCTCGGCCACAATATGCAGATCGTTTATTTGATGTGATATTTTTTTTCTCTGTCCACTAGCATAGCCAGCGCATTTTGAATCTGTTCCAAAGTAGTTTTTACAACACTAATGTGTTGTTTCTCAGTTCGGCTAGGGCTTGTGCATTCGACTCAAGTTCTTCTAACCTGCTGTAAATTTCTTTTTCGTTGTTATTGTCCGTGGTGCCAAATAGGTAGTGCATTGCACTGCTTATCCGTCGAACAATGACCTAGTCTTATGTTTTCCTGGAGCCAATTCTTTAATGGTTCTCGTTCGTTTTTGGACAATGTCTATTATAGCACAGATCTCCTTGGTCTGTTATATTTATGCAGAGTTTGTGCACTAAGTGCTCTGCATACTCTGCTAGCTTTATCTGGGTATCCAATTTATCCAAATTTATCTCGGTGAGGACACTCCAGCTGTCATGATATACAATGAGGTTTCCCAGATCCTCGAAAAATATACCCGAGCCATTTAGCTGGGTTATTACATAGGGTTTTTCGACAATTTCTCCTGTTGTGTATTGGATGAGGATGGCCAATACGATGATTTGCAGCGCCATTCCTGTGGACAATTCGGAGGAAGAAAATACTCCTATGAGAATGGTTTTACTTATTTCGTGATGTATTAAACTAAGCAGTGGGGTGACTCCATCGCAAATGTTCCTGAGGGAGGTATTGAAATGGGGTTTATTGGAAACTAACAATGTAGGAGTTTTAAGTTAAGTTCATTTGTGTTCGATATGTTTTTATTCGAAATATGGTTTTAAACCGTTATTATGTACCGTTAATATTCGCTTACCAATTTTGATTGTGGTATTCACATCGCTTGGTATTGAGATTATCTGATAAGATCTTACCCAGATTTGAGAAAGCTTATGTTTTCTGCTTTCATTCTTGATGAGAACCATGTCTCCTACATGGAAAGTTAGGGGCCGTAATGTCTTATCGTAGTACCCCTTTGAGTGCTGTTTACTTGCCAATAAGTTCTTTCGTGCCGTGGGTGGGATTTTTGGAATTTATACTTCAGTATATGGTAGTAGCTCTCATGATTGAAAACGGTTTCGGGATCCCGTTTTAAATTTGATGGGACATCCGCTGTGAACCCGTACAGGCAGTCCATTGGGGTACGTTTAGTACCCTCGAGTACACTATTGTTGTACACGAATGCAGCGGTTCGTAGGTATTGGTCTCATGTTTTGGGATTTTCATTTACGATTGTTCGCAGGTATTCTATCAGCGGTCTATGTGCACGGTCTATTGCTCTATTAGACTGTGGGTGGTATGCTGAAGTCGGTAACTTCTTTACCTTTGGAAGCTTACATATACCTTTGAATAGCTCACTCAGAAAATTTGTTCCATGATCGGTTAGTATTCTTTTGGGTGTGGGATAGCGCGTAACGATTTCACCAAAGAAAACTTGCGCTTCTGTGACTGCTTCTGCATTAAGTATTGCATACTAGTCGACAAATTTTGTTAAATTATCTTGGTGAAGATATATTTCTTACCTGATTTGGTCTCTTCTAATGGACCTATAATATCGAGGTAAACTTTGTCGAACGGTTGTTCTGCGATGTCCGCGATTACCATTGGCATTTTATATTGTGGAGATGCTTTCATCGTCTGGCACTTTGGGCATTTTTTAATGTTGCTAAGCATACTTGCAATACTTTGCAAGTTTTTATAACACCTTGATGGCCACCGAATGGAGGATCGTGATATCTTTTAAGATTGTTTATATCTCCGTTGGGCTCGTAATAACTTCTAGTGTCTTACCAGTACTTACTATTTGATCAAGGGATGCTGAGGTATGAATATCTGCCTCCGTGAGTTGAATTTCGAATTGGTCCGCATTCGTGTGCTCTTCCGTCTCCGTGCTGGAGCTATTTGTAGTCTCTCGAGCTTTTTGCTTCTGAGTTCGAGTCACGACGAAGCAATGAGCGGATTTGCTTTTGTTTTTCCTCTTTGGGGGATTATCTTCTTCCACATCTTAGTCCATCGTGTGGTGGACTAGGGCTTTTACCGTTAAGATATTGCTTAATCTGTCTTCCTTTAATGCGTGAGGGATCCAACTTAGTGCATCTGCATTAGTGCTGTACTTGCCGGGTTTGTATTCGATGTTGTAATCGAATTCAGATAACTTGTGGTGAAATTTCACCAAACGGGAAGTAGGGTCTTGCACATTGAAGACACCTTTGAGAGGTTTATGGTCAGTATAGACCGTGAATTTCTGGCCTTGAAGATAGCACCTGAAATTCTTAGTAGCCCAGACAATAGCCAATAACTCTTTCTCTATAGTAGAGTAATTTCTTTCGGCTTTGTTTAATGTGCGGCTTGCATAGGCAATGGGCTGGTCCTTTCCAACTTCTCCTTGAGGAGGAACAGCTCCTAGAGCCTCGTTACTTGCGTCCGTAGTAAGATTAAAAGATTTTGAAACAGCAGGGTAAATCAAAAGTGTTGGAGAAATTAAAGCATTTTTTTTTGCTCTGAAATGCTTCCTGACATTTCTCTGTCCTTTCGGAGTAAATTCGTGACTGGACGTACAATTGTGGAGAAGTCTGGAATGAATTTCCTGTAGTAATTGTCAAGTCCTAAAAACGACTGAACTTGCCTTACTGTTCTGGGAACATGAAATGTTTGGACGCAGGCCGTCTTACATGGGTCTGGTTCCTGGCTCCTTCGCTAGAACATTTCTGTCCTGGTAAACGACTTCTTTTCTTAGAAACTGGCACTTTTCTGGCTGCAGTTTTAAGTTGTTCTCTCTCAACTTATTGAAGACTTTTCTCAAGTTTTCATTGTGGTCATTTCATTTTTACCATAGTTGACAATGTCATCTAGGTAGACATAACATTCGAGATTTTGTAGGCTTATTAAGACGAAATTCATTAGGCGTTGAAATGTGGCGGGGGCTCCTCTGAGCCCGAATGGCATACGCTTGAACTCGTAGTGCCCATAACTTGTGTTGAAAGCAGTTTTATGTCGATCTTTTTGTCGACGAGAACCCGGTGATAGCCGTTGGCCAAATCTAGGGTGGTGAAATACCGTGCATGACCTAATTGGTCAAGAATATCCTCGATTCGGGGTAGCGGGAATACGTCTCCAATTGTATTTTCTTTTAGTTTACGAAAGTCGACAACGACGCGCCACCTTTTTTCACCGTCAGATCCGGCTTTCTTGGGGACTACTAGTAGAGGTGAATTCCAAGGGCTTTTACTAGCCTGGACTATCCCGCTGTCTAGGATTTCTTTTAGCTGCTCTTTAATTACTTTCCGCTTTGTTTCAGGTAAGCGGTACATTTTTTGATTTATTGGTGCTTGATCTTGCACTAATGGAATGTTATGCGGTATCGCATTTGTATAGGTGAGTTTTTCACCTGAGGAAGAAGATATCGTTATACTCTTCGCAGAGCACTGATATCGAAATTTTTTCTTCCGCCGTTAAATTAGGGTCTAGGCTGAGTTCTTGCTCTAGCCTAGAAATACGCGGCTATTGCTTTATGTCGTCCGGAATTTCATAATCCGGGTATAGATATCGTACAAGTTGTAAAATTGCTGATTTTTCAGCTGAACCTTGGGTTGACTTTTCTTCCTGTTTAACTGGTTACCTGTAAGTAGATATGGCTTTTTTGATTCCTTTTGAGGCTTTATTGTACTGAAGCTAGCATGTTGCATGGTATCTGCTTCCTGTTTTGTTGATGGCTAAGTTTGGTACACCTGTGTGGTCTTTGCCTTAGGTTGTGTGGGATACTCATGCGCGTCTATGCTAGTGAGTTTTGACCATGTAGTATTCTGTGTGCTCTGTGACGTTGGAGTAATATGCACCTTTAGTATAGGCTTTAGAGGCTCGCTACCGTTCTTAGATGGCCGTTGTTTGTTTAATAATGATATATGCCTCGGTATTTTGGACGGCAGAGCTATATGCACCTTTTTAGCAGGCTTTAGACACTCATTACCGTCTCTACTTAACTTGGATATTTCATTTGTATTCAATAATTCCTTCGTATTCGGTGTGGAAATGTGCGTATTTTGGTGGTATTTTGTGCGTGTTAATGGGACTTTGGAGTAGTCGTTTATTGGGTACAGTTGCAATGTTAAACTGTGTTTGACTACTTGATGACTGTTAGCGCTGAGAATACTAACCAGCACTAATTCTTCTACAGATGACTGCAAACTGTTTGCCAACAACCCTCCATCGCTATCTCTTGGGACAAACAGAGCATTTCTTCTTGAGTTTGTAACGGGACAAGTGCAGCAATTTGAGAGTGCGCAGGTATGCAGATTAGTTCCTTAAAGGTAACCAAGTGCTGCCTGATCTCGTTGGTCTCTTTATCGCCCAGACAGCTTATTTCACATTCCTTGAGCTCCTTTGGAGTTTGGCAGCCAGCTTTTGTTGTCTGAGAAACTTTGAAGACACTACAGGTGGATAGCTCTGTCTGTTTAGACTCTTTAGCGGACGGGGTAGCTCCGTACAATGATGCGTCCACTATTTAAATTTTGCACTGAATGCGGCTCAGTGCGTCCAAGGAACTTCCTTGCAGTTAGTGAGAGTATCTCTTCTCCTATTGTGTTGCAGTGTACGTGACGCTGCTATGCTGATTTTTCCTATGCTTGTAGATGTCTGCAAGTTTCTTGAGGAAGGGTAATGGTGCCTGTGACACATATGTACATGATATCCCTCGTAATGTTAGTAGTGTCGACGACACAACCACGTCGATGGTTTTTGACAGCGATAGACACCCTAGGATTGGGTACCTATAACAAAAAAAACTGACCAGCTGACCCAATGTCAGACTGGCCCATACATATATACAGTTTCTCAAGGTCCGGTTGGGTTGCCTTCGAGAATCCTGATGAACTGGATTCAGTTCAGGACTTAAGGTGATGTTCGACAAAGTTACCAGCTCGGCAGATGAATGTTCTGTCCGGGGCTGATGAATATCCTGTTCAAGTTGAACAGTTTGTTGGCACGCTGAAGTGATTTTGTCAAACAGCAAGGTTCCTAATTTACCTGTCGCGGTAGAACTGAAATGAGAGAAGGAAATTATCAAATTGAACCGACGTCTGCTCAGTTCAACTGCACGTCTTTTATCATCTGCACAGATAAAGAAAAGAAGACTTCCAAGTTAGCGTTTGGTTGATTTTTTAATTCATTTATAGAATCTTAGTCCATAAAATAATATTTCTTTTATAGAACGTTATAAATACTTTCTCGTCTGTTCTAAGCTCTACGCTAGACTGTCATATCATGTTTTAATTTTATTTTTCTTCAAAAAATATGGCCAACTTATTTATAACATTTTACGTTCAGCAAGTATCACTGTCAATGAACTATATAATAAGTATTGCCCGATTTATCGATGATTTGTCGTGCGTTCAGGGCGCCACAACTCTACCTCTTCTGCAAGTGTTCTTACTTCGACTGCTTTTTTAGAATGTAGCTTGTCCGTTTCAAACATCAATGGCAAAGCAAATTCATCGGGATTAGTCTCCGTGCGAGGAAACCTTAGTGCCTTATTAGGACCCTCAACGTTACAGTTTTTCGCTAGGAAATGATATCTTAGAAGTCCATCATCGGAAAAGCCAGGCAAGTTCCTTACTACTTGAAACTTGCAGGGGATTTTGTTTTTGAGAACGAAGTTTCCCTGGCAATATCCCAACGTCTTTCCTGTACCAAATGGGGTCTGAAGTGTGCATTCCTCATTGTGGTTAAGCGTTTTGGGGTCTTTTATTGACCTTTGCTTTATGATACTAACCTCAGCGCCTGTGTCTACTACTAGTTTAGTTTGACTGTTCAGGGCTATGTCTAAAGGAAGTTTTACTGTAGCGACACTAGAATCGGGCTGCTGAGGGTATCCTATTTTACTTGGTGGGTTACCTGCAGTCGAGTTGGGGAGTTTTGGGTCAATGCACATCGTTTCACTGACTCCGGGCTTCTCATTTACGCTTTTGTTGACATGCGCTTAATATATGCCCAGAACGGCCACAGAACTCACACTTTTTTTGCACATTATAGGCACTGGAGTTATTACTGGGGTTTTTACTGTGGTTTTGCCTCTCTCTAGGACGTTGGTTTGGTGCTTCTCTGTTTTGGGGTCTTTGAAAACTTTTGTTTTTTCTTCTGCAGTCGCGTATGTCATGGTTATACATTTTACAGTTCATAGAGTATGGCGTATTTTTACGTTTCAGACAATCGGCGTATGTATGGCCACTTAAATTACAAAAACTACAATTTGTTTTATTTAAATAATTATTTTCATTTTGTGCATTAAAATTTTTGTTTGGAGATCTTGGCTCCTATTGGCATATTTGAGGAAAAGAGCTGATAAGCTTCGCCTCGAAGTCTGGTGGAGAATATTTGTAAAGACGCTGTTAGTTCATACACCGAATTGCACTGAATTACCTGCCTGCAGCATCCTAGCAAAGTTTGGAGCTCAAGGCTCAATTTTGGGTGTTGTTTTCCCGAGAATAGGGGAACGAGCTGGGCAATTAGCTTTGCTCTTTTAGCGTAATCTGCCATATTTGGATTGGGCATTTTTGACTTTGATCTTGGCACAATTGGGGAGCTAGTTTCTGGCACGTTGGTTTAATTCTACACTATTATTTTTACTTTCTGTTTCTAGAGAGTGCAAGAGTTCCCCAAACTGCTTCAAACTTTCTTTAAATTTTCCCGTACTTTCTTTGAATTGCGCGATTTGCTCAAGCTGCCATTCACGGGACTTTATGAGCTGTTTATCAATAGACTCGCACAGTATAACATAAAATTCGGATGAGTCTCGCACTTTCCCTCTAGATACTTTATATAATTTTGTAAATTTAAATTAGAAGGTTTTACATGTTGGGGGCCTGTAAGGATTGTCCCACATCTGAGTGTTAGCCCTTTTACTCTTGAGGCTTATGAGGGTGTTTGTACTCCAACCTCTGGTGCGTATGTTGCTCCCGCGTTGCCTCCTTCGTACCGGGGCGGAACTTCCTGTGCGACGCCCGGCGAGGAAGATTATTGAGGAGTTGATGGAAGTGGTGAGATTTTCAGCGGCGTTTCCTGGTGGGAGCTTTCCTTACTCATTTACCACCGTGCGTCGAGTTTGCAGTTAGGGGGCTCCTGCCGTCTTATTCCCTTAGCTCAAATTGAGAGGGGCTTATTGCCTTCTTCGAGGTCCCTCTCAATTCAGGATAGCTGGTTTTGTCGTTTGAAGTTCTTTTATTGCCGGGGGGGGGGGCCCTTGGCCTTCTTAAATTCCGCTGGAGCTTCCTTTCTTGGCCTAGTGAACAGGGCTAGACTTCTGATGTGGTCTTCTGTACTTTTCCTGGGCTGGGATGCAGCCCGCTAATGTCCCACGTTGGCACTTTTTACTTTGATGAAGGGGTGGCTGCGTGTTTTTCAAACAGAGGCAGTTAAAGCTGTCCGGCTCCGAGCATTGGGGGCGATTAGACCAAACTGGCCTAATCTAATTAATCCCTTTGGTTCTTTGTAGGATAGCGGCTTTTCAAGCTCTTATGTTTTTCTTGACTTTGAAAAACTGGCTTCCACTATCTTACCGGCTGCGCCAATGTTGTTACGTATCTTTGGTGGGTCTGGGTTTCTTTATTCCAAAATACTCTTGATTTATCTGTGTACACTCCTTTTATTGATCAATTCTCACACTTTCTATTACGCACTTGACTATTTTTACTTAAATGTTCTATTTCCTTCAACTCTTTCCTTAACACTTAGGTACACTACTCAATCGCACAGGTATAACTTCTGCTTATTTTTGTTTCTCTTAGAACTAAATCTCACTATTTAGTAGAGCAATTCTACTGATGAGCCCCATAGGCTAATACCTACTGCAAAACGTTTTTTTTTTGTTTTTTTTCCGTACATTTCGGATGGCACTCTTTCTTTTGTACCGCGAACCAAGTCTTCTTGATCTTGTTCTTTTTTAACGAGAGCAACACTTACGCCCGAACAAATAACCAACCTCTCTCAAGTTCTAAAATCAACTTCTCACAATTCTCTTCCGAACCGCCGTTACTTTTGTTAAAAATCCAACACGGCTCTTGGTCACTTTCGTCGCGATTAAGAGCCGTCGTTCTGGGTAGGCATAGTTGCATTTCTACCCTGAGAAAAATTTTCATTTATTCTGAACTTGTTTAAAAAAGTCCAGAATATTTTTCGTTGGACGGTGGCTTGAAAAAATGAAACTTGATGTTTTTATAAACATCAGCCACCGTCGGTTAGAATTGCGGCGCGCGTATACATATAATGTATTTTCGCGGCGCGCACTTCTTATCGCGAAAGCTTTTCTGTGATATGTATGTATACGTTCGTACATACATATTGTGATTTTCACGACTTTCACGTCTTTTGCTTTATTTTTTTTTTTAATAATTATCTCTACAGGCAAATTTTGCTGAAGGCAACATTTGCCATGGGAATAATTTTGTTTTAATTCATGGAATGTGAAGAAAATTTCGCAAGCAATTGAATAGATAAGCTAACCATGTTTAAGGCACGATTAGCTTATGTGAAAATTTTATGGATGAAATCTTTTGAATAATTTTATTGTTACCCTTTGCTATGTCGCACTTGTTGTATTTTAGCTATGTTTATTATTATATTATACAACTTAACCTAATTAACCTAGTGTGCTAATTATCACTCCGAGCTCTGGACCACGACTGACCTCGACCGTCTGACTCATCTATACTCTGCTTGATTGCTCTCTTGCTTTGTGTTATCACACATACATGTGTGCCATATACAATATGCTCCATTTTTTTCCAGTTAAATTCATATTGTAATTCATATATAAAGATTATAATTATATAATATAGATATGCAAATTATTATAATTATTATTACAAATAAAATATTTATACTCTTATAAAAATTATGAAAGCAAAATTTAATTCTCATTATTTCGAAAGTGAAGGAAATTTACAAATATTTTTTCGAAGTAGTAATTAAATTTATTTTAAGTTGGCGAGAATCTTTCTGGAGGCTTACTTATCCTACCATATCTAGTTGTATATTGGAAATTACACTGGTCTGCAGAAGTAAGGCTTTCTTTGTGCATTGTTGAATCATTTGTGGTTTCATTAGTATAGTTTCGATTTTCTTCATATACATGTAAAGAGACAGGTATTTTCTTTTCTTTTCTTAATATAATAAGCTTTCGATTCCTTCTTACTATACGTCCTGGTATCCAATTAGTTTTCGGATGTTTTTGGAAAAGTACTTCCTCACCAGGTTTAAGATCCGGTAGAGACTTTGTTGTTCGGTCATATGCTTCTTTGACTCTATGATTTTTTACATATCTTTTAAAATTAGGTACGGCCGGTTTTAAAAGTTGCTTTGTCATTGGAATACGAGTACGTAGCTTCCGCGACATTAGTAATTCGGCCTGGGAATAACCATTGTCTAATGATGTAGCTCTATACATGAGTAGCTAGAAAGGGATCTGTCTTTGAGTCTTCAGCTTTTTTAAGCATCTTTTTTATGGATTGGATGGATCTTTCTGTAAGACCATTGGACTGAGAATAAAACGGAGAACTAGTTACGTGTTCAATATCCCATTCTTCTAAAAACATTTTTCATTGCATTGACGTAAAAGGGGGACCATTATCTGATACTAACTTGCTGCAAATACCGTGTCTTGAAAATATTGACTTCATTTGAAATATCACATTTTTCGCATCGTACGATGACAGTTGACATATTTCGACATACTTTGAGTAATAATCTACCAATAAAAGATACATTTTTCCATTTAACTCAAATAAATCACAACCCACAATTTCCCATCGATTCCCTGGTATTGGGTATAATAAGAGAGGTTCCTTTCTGTTAGAGTTCTGATACTTCATACATACTTCACAAGAGCTTACTATATTTTCAATATCCCTGGACATATTTGGCCAATAAACCAATCCTCTCGCTCTGCATTTGCTTTTTACAATCCCTGGATGCCCTTCGTGTAAGAGTTCTAAAATAGTATTTCTAATTTTAAGGGGGATTATTACACTTTTATTTTTGAATAAGAGATCATCAACTACAAAAATCTCATCCTTTATTTTCCAAAAAGATTTAATCGCATCCGGAATTTGTCTATTGTCCAGCCAGCCTTGCAATACCTGATTCTTTAACAGCTGAAGTTGCTCGTCACTAAGAGTTTCTGTCTTTATTTGCTCCATTCGTTTTTGTGAAATGGCCAAAGAAGCTTTCAGTAGACCTAGATGAATTTGAATTTCACTATCTAGGTCTTCTTCTATTTCTGGAAGAGGCGCTCTAGATAAAGTATCTGCAATGGGTAGAAGTTTTCCCGGTTTATAAATAATTTCAAAATAATATGCTTGTACATTGAGCATCATGCGCAGAAGCCTAGCTGAAGCCTAGAGCTTTTTTAGATAATGAAACCAAAGGTCAGTTTCAGCTTTAAATTTTTGTCCATAAAGATACTGTCGGAATTTTGTACATCCGAAGACAATAGCATAAAGCTCTTTCTCAATTTGAGCATAGTTTCGCTGGGACGATGTCAGCGTTTTGGAGGCATAGACCGTTTTGTAATAAAACAGCTCCAACGGCAACCTGTGAAGCATATGTCGACAAAATGACTGGTATATTTTTGTTATGATATGCTAAGACTGGGGATTAGAAATGATCTGAGGGGCATTGTTTCAGTGGACAAGTTTTTTATAAAGGCTCCTAGGTAATTAATTAGACCTAAGAAACGTTGGACTAGGCATATTTTAATAGCTTTTATTTTTTGGTTATCAGGTCTGACACCGTTTTTGTCAAATATATGCCCAAAATACGTAACCTCTGTAAGGCCTAATCGACATTTATTTTTATTAAATTTTATATTTGCTTGTTTCGTTCTGTCAAGAACCATTTTAAGACGAAGATCATGTTCTTTTTTTGTTTTACCCCAGGCCGAAATGTCATCTATATATACTATGACATCGATATCACTAAATAGGTCTGTCATTATTTTGTGAAATATATCAGGGGCCACATTTAACCCGTATGGGAGTCTTAAGAATTTGTACCTACCAAAGGGAGGATTAAAAGTGCACAAGTTTGAACTATACTCATCTAATTTAACCATCCAAAAACCTGAGCTTGCATCTAGTGTTGAAAAATATGATGCACCATTTAGTTTTGTTTTGATATACTCAATATCTGGCAACGGATATTGAGATCTGAGAAGTCACTGGTTTAAATTTCTAGGGTCCAAGCAAAATCTTAAAGACTAGAGAAGTATTTATCAAAGGCAGCAGTCACCATTTCAAATTTTAAGTCTTTTTTCTCTAATTTAAAATTATTATAAATTTTTAACCCATGACCTCCAATACGGCAATTTGTTTATCATCGCTCTCGATGCCAGATGCAGTGATGAATAACTGTAGCTTTTGTTTCCAAGTCACCCACTGTTCTGCTAGATTTGTGTGATTATAATCAAATGGCGCTGGGGTTCGAAGAAATTCCATTGCAAATATTTCTAATTATGAAGACATTATGTAACTTTACAACTGCAGTCAAATTTTTTTACACTTCTTTTGACAAAGCGCCTGCCTATTTCAACGCGTGCCTTTTACTGCTTCGGTTATTTATATGTAACAGTTAAATTTTTGTTTTTTAGAATCTTGAATTATCATATTTTTTATCTATATGTATAAATTTACATGACTGGTTAGATATTTAAAGTATATTAGACATACTTTTTAGCACTAGGTAATGCGAGTCTGCCAACCACGCGGTGTTTTTATACCCTATTGAAATTTATAATTTTTCAATTTAACAGTTTACACTTGACTCCATGTTATGTCTGTAGGTTCATGATAAACGCACTTGTTTTATTTTAGCTATGTTTATTATTATTATACAACTTAACCTAATTAACCTAGCGTGCTAATTATCACTCCGAGCTCTGGACCAAGACTGACCTCGACCGCCTGACTCATCTATACTCTGCTTGATTGCTCTCTTGCTTAGTGTTATCACATATACATGTGTGCCATATACAACACCCTTTTTCAGGTATGTTTTTAGGTATAATTTACGTTCATAACAGCACCATTAGCTACATGTACCTCTGTACGACCTTCTCCATTCAACATCTGCTTACGCTAGCTTCTCTAGGGCTCCCTAGCCTAGGATACTCACAGTGGCACTACTATCATGTAAACCGAGTCTCAGTTCGCCCGAGTAGTCTTACTTCGCCATACGGTCGAATGTCATCCGGCACCGACACGGAAATGCCAGTTTCTTTCTTTCATGTTTCATTCGTCGGCAGTATTCCCGGCAACGAACGGTCGATCGCTTCTTTCTTTTTCCAAGGTCCAGGTCAGGATACATAATTTCTAATAGCTCCGCTACTGAGGAGAAGAGTCGGTCTCGTACTGCATTGTAGTTTGCTAGGCGTTAGTGTCTAAGAACTTTAGTCCAAACAATTGATCCTGTTGAATTGTTTTTATTCTAGGAAAAAAAGTACGAATAAAAACACCCATACACACCCACATAACAACAGACAGACTACACCAGCTAAGAATCACCCACACGAACACACTCAAAGTGAATCCGGGACACTACCCAAATCCCCACACCCCGCATCCGGCCAATTCAGTTTACACACATCAATTACACAAACACTTTCGCAGACACCAATTACCAGGAGGCCTAGTAGATAAGCAGTTAAAATCATAGCCCGCTTAAATTTCATCAGTCGAAATTTTTGATTATTTGAATTTCTAAGTAGCATTTAAACATAATAAGAATATTATCAGGATGCTCCATCAACATGGTTGTACCCGAATAATTATGAGTAATAAATGTCAGATTATATAGATCTTTGGTCCAAATTCCTGCTTTAAAAAAAAGGCACCAAAATAAAACGAATGTAGTAAAATACTGACGGGGCATACGCTAGCTGGAGGAGTCGGGGCTACATATATATATACATTTGGTTACGCAAAGCACCTCTCGTAAAAGAAATGAACAAACCAATAAGTAAAACTATATGGATTGCTTCTCTGCAACTTGAAGTCAATACGCACCGACCTATAGGTTGTTGTGGAAAGCTGCTGGAATATAAAAATGAAGTTGGTGACACTCGGCCCTGCTTCCTTGACAGTCGTTCTCTGCAGTGAAGCTACTAGAAGGGCGAACACGCCTAACACGCGGGTAAGAATTTGGTTGGAGCAATAGTAAAATTAAATTAATACGAAGAAAAGAAAAGGAGAAAAGGCCAAAACGGGAAGAGCAGTCTTGAAAATAAAAGATAAATAAAAGAAAAATAAAAGATATATATATATATATATATATATAATAAAAAATAGAGCTGAGTATTCATTATATCCATATTTTTTTTTGTATTTGGATTCTCCTTTCTATAAATATTAGAATATAAGGTTTTTTGATTACCAATTTTGGAATAACACTAAGTGAAAATTAGAGAGTGTTTGGCTGACGTGATACCGGGAGTTTCGTGATATTCTCTCTGAAAAAAAAAATTACGTGGCGCCCAAAAACAAACCAATTAAAACAGAGATTGGTTTCCTTCAGGGTATACGGCAGATCCACGACCTTTCTCCACTAGAGCTAGTGTCCTACGGTCTGAGTAAGGACTGTAACAATATCTGCAGACGCGTATGATATGGCGTCAGGGGATATAAAACAGGCTCACGCCTACGTGTCATAGCAGATCTTGGTGGCTCTTTGAAGGTAGAAACGCCAGGAAGCCGAACCTCCTGCTCAACAACATTGCCAGAAGAAAGTGCTGTTGGATTTAGCGGAACGTCCAAAATTAAAGACTCTTCCAAGGAAGTGTCTATCAGAGTCATGGGCTCCCTACAGGTGGGAACGGGAGCTTGAAAATCTGCAGAGACGTTAATCAGGTTCTGTGCTTCCATAAAGGAACTCTCATTAAGAGTGACGGATTGTTACTATCACCAGAATCACTGAGGAATAATAGCGGACAGTCTAATGTCTGTTCCATCCGGTCCGCTGATTGAGCGAACTGTTTTCCTTGCTCAGTGGTTGATCTGGAGTTGTTGAAGTTGTTGCCATTCGGGATGTCAGACTAGGTCGAGAAAAGGTGTTGTGATTCCAGACCCGCTTCGAGTTTTTCTGTAGACACTGTCTGCAGTTTGGCTTTAATACATTCCTGCGCCCACATCCGTAACAGAATACCTGCTGTCGTTTTTGTAAACAGTCTTGATAGAAGTGACCTTGCTGATCACAATTCCGATAGACAGCCTTTGGTTGAGCTGCAGTAGAAGATACTGCTGCTGCTTCCTCACTGTATTCAGGTGATATGGAGTGATCTGGACACGTCGGCCGATAGTCCCCTATCTCGCTAACTCTTGGACTGCGGTAGGTGTTCCAGTTGCACACAGTCGCGATTCACTGAAGAGTAACCTATATTTGAGTTACCAGACATCGCAATTGGGCTATCGTATTTGTAGGATGCAGACAAATCTTCTGTTGAGTGTCTCGCAGCAGGTTTGATTTCACTATCTCCAGAGACTCTACATCTCACAAGGGGTTCTGTAATTGGTCACGCAAAAGTACCAAGTGTTGATGATACATAGCGAAGGATTACCCTGATTTCTGTTTTCTTGACGTCAGCTGGACTATGACCTTGAGGTCATCCTTTGGTACTCCCCATTCATCTAACAAAGCTGCTTTTACGTACTCCCACAAAGGCGTGGAGTTTTGTCTCAGGAGAGATCAGTACCAGTCCATAGCTGGACCAGAAATCAAGGTTGTCATATGTCGGACCAGGAGATCAAAGTCTCCATCCAAAGCCGAGTATGTGAGTTCTTCCACTTGAAAGGCGAATACAGTCAGTCGAGAGCTATCCGCACTGATACGGCTACCAGAACGTCCTTGCCCTAAACTGGGCGAGGCTCGACTGAATGGAGTTTGTGAAAAGCGTGCATTACTTGGTCCCTGCTGACCATTTGCAGACGATGCCGTTGGATTCGAAGAACTATTGGTCTCCGGAAAATATCTCGGAAATATCGGTTCACCCACCGGAGGAGGTGGACGTGAGACATCTACTGCAGGCATAGCCGCCGATAGTTTCTGTCGAATGTTATTGGATATTTCCGTACGCAGCGTATCCAAACTCTGCTCGAAACTGTTACGGACTAGGTCTTGCAGCTGCATGCCAAGATCTGACATCAGGGCCTCAGTTGCTAGTAAGCCTTGACCATGAGCAGTAGGTAGTGACCTATTTCGTCGTGAACTGGGATGAGAAATAGTGGTCGAATGAGGATTTGGCCTACCTGGTGACAAAGATTCACGGCTGACTGGTGGAATCGTTAATGGTGGCAGATCGAACTGCGGAACGGGCTGCCTAAGCTCGCGATTTACAGGTTTCGTCACAACCGGCTTTCTTTGGACTGAGCAGTCTCCCTCCTGACAGATGGTATACTGGTCAGGCAACTTGGTCGAACTCTCTGTTCCGGGAGGTGATGTTTTGACTGTTGTTAAATGTCGTGATCTCAATACGCACAGGAGGTGTGAATATCCTTCACAAATGCTCAATATTTAAATAACTTTAGCGTCTATATCAAGGATAGACGTAATCCAGGAAATGGAAAACAGATACTTTATCAGAAATACGACATATTATTTTCAAAACTTATTAAAAGCTAGACTCAAAATTGTTCAAAAAAATTGAAAGGTTCAGAAAGATTCCTATGAGCTGCAATCAGAATACAAAAATGGAAACGAAAAAGAACTTCAACGAAATCTCTCGCTCTCCCTCCACGAGCTTACTCTCAACACGAAGGTCTTCCAGGCCCACCCTCAAAAATCTCAGATCGAAAACAGTGACAGGTAAGTAGTGTGGATGTGTGCATTAAAAGTAAGAAATTCTCACAGAAGTCTTGGAAAAGTTGGGTTGGAAATGTCAAAGACAGAAAATGCTATTAGAGATCCTTCAGCCCGGCAGTTAGTAGTATGCCAGCTCCTGATTACTGAAGGTCTCCTTCATCACTTCCATCCTCTAACTACCCTTTACTTTCTCTTCGTTCTATGCGATGTCTAACTAACCTTCCAGTTGGGCAAAGCCATGAGTCCGCTCAACTAGTTAGCTAAAAGCCAAGAAGTCATCTCACAGACGCATGGCTTTGTCCAGCCAGTTGGCCAACAAAGACATGCCTCTGTGAGAACACAAGCAAAAATTCGTTTGTGAGGCCACCTGCTATTTCCATTGCAGAAGGCCAGCGGGAAAGATCAACAATTCAAAATTCAAAAAAAAAATTTAAAAAGATCCGACAACTGTTCAGACTTGAGGCTTTTTATTTATTTATTTATTTAGAACTTCAACAAAGATCTGATTACTAAGTTTACAAAAAAATAAAAAATTATACATATGTAAACAATGATAATGACCAAAAGTGTACAAACAGTAATAATAAAATGAAAAGTAACTTTAACTAATCTGATCTCTTAATTGACGTCTTGAAAAATGAAAGTCAATGCAATCAAACTGGTTGCTGAATATCACCATACCATATAAATTAGTAGATAATAGAAATAAAAGTAGCAAAATTCCATAAAAACAAACAGATGAATGTATGTATATAACATTCATCATAATTGCTAAATTTCACAGCTCTTACAGCAACATTTGTTGACTAGACATTTCCCACATTCTTGTCGCCACAAAATCGTCTGGCAATGAAATTAGAATCCGTCAAAGGTATTGCAATGTAATTAGAATCCGACAAAAATATTTTGTGATGATAAGGTGTGAGAAATTATGAAATAATAAATTTTCACGTTGCTTAGATTTTAGCGTTTTACGAAAATGTCAAATAAGCATCTTTTTATTATAAAAATGTAATTTTGTGTAAAATAAAATATAGTACAGTTTTTACTTTTGTCGAAGCAGGTGTTTATATTTTACCCAGTTCTCGTCAAATCGTCGCACTAGTTTTTTACTAGGGTGACACGCAAGGTTGCATGGGTATTGTACTTAGGCAACGTTCTTCTACATCGGGCGGCAATTAAGCCATTTGAATTGTTGCGGTACAAAAAACATTTGGTGACCCCGACGTGATTCTCTATTAAGAGAATTCCATAGCGAAGAAGGCCACAGACATCAGCATCAAAGGAGAATTTATAACAGCAGCCTATTACTGCTGCACATCATAAAGGATCATTACAAAGGCTAAAATCAAGAAGTTTTATTCTGTTTCGAACCATGGCTGATGCAGAAGTTGAACGGATACTGCAAGAACAGGATGCTATTGGTAGTAAACTAGAAAAGATACTAATAAATTTCGGCAAAGATCCATTAGACCGTAAAACTGAAGATTACATCGCAAAGAGAATACAGTTATCAGACAAATACTGGCGTGCAATTCAATCAAACCACAAAAAACTCACTCCATTCCAGGAGCGGCTTGCCAGTTCACACTACTTCAAGAAAGAGTACTTCAAAGAGCTAGAACAGGTGTATCTTACACTAAACAGTTTATTATTGGAACATCAAGCGAAGATCGTGTCCATAGCTCCCACTACAGAAGCGACAAGCTCAGCAGGCGCTGCATCCAGCAGCAACAATAAGCAGGCTGATGACAACAGTGGTAACTTAGATGATGAGGAAGGTAGTGGCGATGACGACAGCGATGACAATGTTAAACAAAATAACAACGGACGAAAACCTTCCTTAATTTCGGAACTATATGAAGACAAAACTATGGATGTGGTCGCTTGCAAGCTAATACGCAAACAAAAAGCCCTAATGAGGCTCACAACACACCAAATAAGAGATATTGAGTCAAGGCAGGATCAACAGCATCCAAGCCAATATTTCAAGCTAAAAATCGACATACTCAAACAATATCAGAGAGAGATGGTTGACAATGACCAACAAATTTGGGAAATTGCCAATGAAGACAATCCACTGGGCTATAAATCAGATCTGTTCTACGACCTCGATGGCTGGACGCAAGATACTATCATTTCACTCGAACAGCAAGTATCAATTCTTGAAGATAAATCCACCGAGCAGCCTGCACCTTCAAGACCACAAGAAGGCTTGATTAAATTGCCAAACATTTCTCTGCCCACATTTGATGGCAACTATTTACAGTGGACACAGTTCCGTGATCTGTATGTCCAGCTAATACACAACCAAACTATAAGCAACTCTCAGAAGATGTTCTATCTAAAAACCAATCTGAGCGGAGAAGCAAGGGCGTTAATTCAACATCTACAAATTTCTAATGGGAATTACGACGATGCATGGGGTATCCTGAATAACCGATATAATAAAAAGCGGTTACTTGTTACGGCGATATTAAGTCGATTGCTGTCACAAGCAACAATTCAAGCTGAATCAGCTGCAGCTATCAAGAGCCTGCACGACACAACCAATGAATGTCTGTATGGACTGAAAAATTTAGGATTGCCCACAGAAACTTGGGATCCTTTGATAATACATATAGTAATCAAAAAATTAGACAAAACTACGCATGGCTTATACGAGCAATCACTAGAAGCACCAAGAGAACTAGACACAATTGGGAGCTTCCTGAAATTTCTAGAAACTCGATTTCAGTCCCTAGAAGCTCTTGGAGGCCGAACTTTATGCAACGTAAGAAATAGCCCGAAACTTACAAATCAGTCGAAATCATCCGCATTCATGGCAACCTCAGTGAACAGCCAGTGTATCATCTGTAAGCAGAGTCACCCATTATATTCTTGCAAAAACTTCCTTTCCAAGAGCCCATCAAGCAGGCTTGACATAGTTAGAAAACATAATCTATGTGTAAACTGCATGAAGGAGAGCCATTCCGCTTAGAATTGCTCTCTTAGAGGTTGTAAAATGTGTTCATTAAAACATAACACCTTATTACATCTTGAAAGAGAAGCTAAAAATCAATACAGCACAAAAGGAGGAGTTCTACAGAAGACACAAGAATCAACCCGGCCGTATCAACCGACGGGTCAACAGAACTCATACCTTTCGCCAATCAGCTCATCTTCTCAAAACCCAACCACTTTAGCTGCACAAGTGACGAAGGCGCAACCAGGCAGTACATTGACTTCCTTAACGAATATAAGAATCTTGGGCATATGGAAGAGATCAGTTTAAAAGAAATCTCAGGCCCATATTACTTCCTTCCACATCACTGCGTGACTAAGCCAGATAGCACCACCACGAAACTTCGGGTAGTTTTCGATGCATCAATGAAAACGTCATCGAACGTTTCATTGAACGACATCTTATACACTGGGCCCAGTATTCAAGCTGAGCTCTTCTCCATATTACTACGATTTCGCCTACCACGGTATGTATTCACAGCGGATATAGAAAAAATTTACCGTCAAGTAATACTGGACAAGGATGACAGGAAATATCAACTAATCCTTTGGAGAGATGATCCATCCAAGCAGTTGAAGTGTTATCAATTATCTACGGTTACTTACGGTGTAAGAACGGCTCCCTACTTGGCGACGAAATGTCTTCAACGACTGGCAGGCCAAATGGCAGAACAACGCCCTCTGGGAGCCACAGCACTCATTTAAGATTTTTACGTCGACGACGTTATGACTGGTTGCAACAGTCTCAGTGAAGCCATAGAAACACAAAAACAATTAACTCAGATTCTCCAATCTGGAGGATTCAAATTACGTAAGTGGTGCGCGAACCACACGGCATTATTAGAAAATATGGCTTCAGAAGACAGAGCACCGCAGCTAGAACTCCACGACGATAATGATTGCCACGTAAAGACTTTGGTAATAACATGGCTGCCACGTTCTGATGAATTTGCTATCAAAACTCAATGGACAGATGAACAAACTATTACCAAGAGAAGTGTTTTGTCTAACATAGCTCATCTATTTGACCCTCTTGGTTTCATGAGTCCGGTTATTGTAAAGATGAAGATATTCTTACGAGAATTGTGGGCACTTAACCTTGGCTGGGACGATAAACTACCAGACGAACATAGCTCTATCTGGATCAACTTTCGTCAGAGTTTTGGTATTTTAAGTGACATAAAAATACAGAGACATGTTAGTTCAGGAAATGTGCCGAGCTCTATGCAATTACATGCTTTCTCAGATGCATCTGAACAAGCACTAGGGGCTGTAATATATATGCGTTCTATTCTCCAGAATGTACTTATAATAGTGAGACTTCTATGTGCCAAATCGAAAGCAGCACCAAAGAAAAACGTAACAATACCCAGATTAGAGTTGTGCGCTGCCAAGTTAACTGCCAACTTAATGCATCGAGTTAAGGAGGATTTGAAATGGAATCACCCCTGTTATTATTGGTCCGATTCAGAAATTGTGCTAGCCTGGCTAAATTCATCATCATCTTCACATTATACATTTGTAGCGAATCGCATAGCTGCAATCCAAGAAGTAAGCACAGCCGATCAGTGGCTCCATGTACCCTCAAAACACAACCCTGCGGATCTTGCTTCACGGGGAACTACGCCAGAGCGCCTAAAGAACAATTCTCTATGGTGGTATGGGCCACTCTTCCTACATGGGCATCAATCCTCATGGCCGCTAAAACCATCAAAAGTGGCAAAAGTGGTACTATCAACAATCACAAGGAGGATTTCTATATTAGAAGGTATTGATCACAGAAATTCGTTCAAATATTTACAAAGAACGCTGGCATACATCCTGAGATTTATTAAAAACATCGGTCAATTGCCGAAGGAACGTAAAAACGATCAGCTTAGCGTACAAGAATTAGATGGTGCATTAATGGCGATCTTAAAGGAAGTTCAACAGCAAGGTATTGAAGAAAACATAGCACATCTTCAAGGAAGTAAGCACGTTAATGCAAACAGCAGCTTATGCAGTCTGAGCCCATTCTTAGATGAAACGGGAATTATGAGAGATGGAGGAAGGCTTCAAGAATCCGAATTGCCTTACGACGCTAAACATCCGATTCTTCTACCATATGGTCACCACGTAACCAAATTATTAATGACTCATATTCATGAAACAAACTCACACGTAGGCGCACAAGCACTACTGGCAATAACAAGACAAAAATTTTGGCCCATCAAGGGAAAAACTGTTGCCAGGTCAGTAATTCAAAATTGCGTCTGTTGCTGCAAATTTAAGCCGAAACTCTTTGGGCAGTTTATGGGAAATCTTCCTGCTCACAGAGTTCAACCGTCAAGACCATTTATCAACGTGGGAATTGACTTCTGTGGACCGTTCTCCATTCATTTCCTCGAAAATGTTACGTGGCTATATTTTGTTGCTTTTCCACCAAAGCAGTCCATATAGAAGTGGTAAGCGATCTTAGTACCGATGCATTTATTGAAGCGATTTGTGAGTAGGCGAGGTAACTGTAGAAATATTTACTGTGACAATGCAACTAACTTCGTGGGAGCCAGCAACCAGTTAAAGGAGATTCAACAAACAGTGTGCAGCACAAAAATGCTGAAGGAAAAATAACACAGTTCTGCAAAAATAGAGGCATTGACTTCCATTTTATCCCACCAAGAGCTCCTTATTTCGGTGGCCTATGGGAAGCTGCAGTGAAGTCAGCTAAGCATTTATTTAAAAAGAGTGTAGCTTCAGCTTCCCTGACTTTTGAAGAATTAACGACAATAATGACAGAGATTGAGGCAATTTTGAACGCAAGGCCTATAAAACCAATGTCAAGCAATCCAAATTATCTTTGTGCACTAACACCAGGTCATTTTCTAATTGTCGAATCACTAACAAGTGCTGTTGATCCCAATGCACATTCTTCAAAGACGTCTCTGCTCAAAAATTGGAAACAAATATCAGAGTTAAAAAACCAGTTCTGGCAGCGATGGACAACGGAGTACTTATGTGAGTTGCAGCATCGCTACAAATGGAAGCAGCGCTGCGAAAACGTGCAGCCAGGGACTATGGTCGTGAGAAAGGATGACAATCTCCCTTCGTTAAGTTTGCAACTAGGACGAATAGTCAACACTATTAAGTGACCAGATGGCTTGGTTCGGGTGGCTGATGTCAAAACAACATCCGGAATATTAAAACGGCCGATACATAAATTAGCTCCATTACCTATAAAGCAAGAACAAAACATTTCCGCTGGAGTCGAGCCTTCAGCAGATCCTAATATCCAGAGCACTCTTCCTTCAGGCAACAAGCGAGAGGAAGAGAGAGAAACGCAACATGGGACTCCTGCAAAAAAATCCCGACGTGCAATATCACCTATAAGTGTTGTTCTTCTGGCATGCCTGATTGTACCAATATTAGCGAACAGTCCAATACAGTTATCTCCTTTCAAAACTCAACCAGGATTGTACTTTGAAAGCATGGGATCCACTCACCTCGTGACCAGCAAATGGAAACTGATCATATACTACAACTTGGAATCATACTGGAAGGAGCTTGAAAACATCAAGAATGGGATAAACAATCTAAGAAAGATTTGTGATTCAACAAGCGATAATAAAGCATGCACACAAACAGTTGTTCAATTTTCTGACACACTAACAGAACTCGAAAACAACAATTCGTAATTCACCCGTGACTCGAGTTCAAGACATAGAAGGGCCCCATTAGATATTGTTGAAAATCTTGCACATTCCTTATTTGGAGTATTGGATTCGACTTATGCCGAGAAACTGTCTCAAATAATAAATAATCTTGAAGGAAATCAGCAACATCTACTGGAATTACTAAAAAACCAAACTTCTGTAGTGGACTCAACGGTAAATGTTATCAAAAAATCTAGTGAGATAATGGAAGGTCGACTACAAGAGTTTGAAGTGCATATAAATCGAACCATTCTCCAACTTAAAGGGATAACCAAGGAAGTTCAAGAACAAAGAATCTTAGAAATGTTCAACGCTTTGGCAGTGCGTTTAATTTTAGCAACAACCAACTATCAACGAATGCAGAAAATGTTGCTGGATGTCATTATAGACACTCACCACGGAAAGATGAATCCCACACTACTAACACTGAAGCAGTTTCGAAATCAATTAATTATAATCAAGGAAAATCTACCACCAACTTTGCGGTTACCAGCAAATCAAGGTAATTTATTGGAACTCTACAGCCTCATGACCGTTGAAGGGCGAGTAGCAAAACCACAGTTGATCTTCAGGGTGAAACTACCACTACTTTCTTACGAACCATTCGAATTACTACGAATTGTTCCGGTTCCAGTTTTGGTTAACGACTCATTTGTGATCATCGAGCCGTCATCTCAATTCCTCATAATCAATCTACATCGTGATCAATACTATCCGTTGTCTGAACAAGAAATGGCAATGTGTTCTACAATTGGTCACTTCAATCATCTATGCAAGCAGCATCATCCTCTATTCAGAAAGGGAGCTAACACCAGCGCCTGTGAAATTGGATTTCTCACAAACTCTCCATCAGTACTAACCTGCAAGATTAAAAATCCTACAATACACCCCGATGGATACAACTTGACAGTTCGAACCATTGGATCTACATCATGAAGGAAGAAACAACAATAAACATTGTATGCGGAAACACAGTTGCTCAAAAATCACTATCAGGATCAGGAGTACTCAATATCAGCAATGGCTGCACCATCAAAGATGAATCAACTACTATCCAAGCATATAACCTATACCCTTCTACATTAGGAACATCGTTTATCCCTACCAAGACTTTAACTGAACTTTTAGGGCCAGTTGAGATTGCAGAACTCTGGTATAAACCCGCAGAACATCAAAATATCTCCAATGACATTATTGAGCTTAAGGATAAACTACAACAACTACGTGTTGCAGAAGACTCCACCAAGGTTATCCCTCATCAAGATGCCCATCAGTTTGCCATCGGATACATTGGGCTGCTCATAACTCTAATCATCTGTAGTTATCTCCTCTGG
The DNA here is from genome assembly GCA_963930735.1 of Dioctria linearis. Classification (NCBI taxonomy): domain Eukaryota; kingdom Metazoa; phylum Arthropoda; class Insecta; order Diptera; family Asilidae; genus Dioctria; species Dioctria linearis. The sequence continues at coordinate 178,456,119 of OZ005742.1, forward strand.
AAGCATCTCACAAGACAACACCCAGCAAGATGACCATTGCCACCAATTCCGGTAGCTAGAGTAACACGACCCAACAATGTAGACTCTCAATTCAGCCTCAGACCTGAAACGGTGGAAATGGTTGAACTTAACGTTCAACGCGGGGGAGGATGTTGAATATCACCATACCATATAAATTAGTAGATAATAGAAATAAAAGTAGCAAAATTCCATAAAAACAAACAGATGAATGTATGTATATAACATTCATCATAATTGATAAATTTCACAGCTCTTACAGCAACATTTGTTGACTAGACATTTCCCACATTCTTGTCGCCACAAAATCGTCTGGCAATGAAATTAGAACTCGTCAAAGGCATTGCAATGCAATTAGAATCCGACAAAAATATTTTGTGATGATAAGGTGTGGGAAATTATGAAATAATAAATTTTCACGTTGCTTAGATTTTAGCGTTTTACGAAAATGTCAAATAAGCATCTTTTTATTATAAAAATGTAATTTTGTGTAAAATAAAATATAGTACAGTTTTTACTTTTGTCGAAGCAGGTGTTTATATTTTACCCAGTTCTCGTCAAATCGTCGCACTAGTTTTGTACTAGAGTGACACGCAAGGTTGCATAGGTATTGTACTTAGGCAACGTTCTTCTACATCGGGCGGCAATTAAGCCATTTGAATTGTCGCGGTACAAAAAAAACTGGTTATTAAAGAGACGAGACATTGATGAAATCGGCTCGTGAAAACCATAGTTCGTAATATGATGAGGAACGACGATGAAGTCGTGATTCCTCAAGGAATGCGCAGGAATAGATATATTGAAAGTATTTAAGAGCTCAGAAAAATTTGTCGCTTCCTGTATACTCTGAAACGCAAAAATAACTCTGGAAGCTTTCCGCCTATTTTCAAGAGAGTCCAATGGACAGCCTTAATACGATTTATGTTTACAGCATAAAAAGCAGACCAGACCAGACTGGCATACTCCAAAATAGGACTAACGGATGTGCAGTAAAGGAATTTCGTTATGAATGGATCATTATACTCTTTTGACCATCTCTTTACAAACCCCAGAGTAGCAGTAGCCCTGGCAACGATTGTATTAATATAATCCTCGAAGGAAAGGCGTGTATTAAGGAAGACACCAAAGTCCTTGGTTTTGTCAAGTCTAGATAATAAGCATCCATCTAAAGTATAACTGAAGTTCAATGGCCTCCTTTTACGAGAAAAGGACATAGCAGTACATTTGTTCATGTTGAGAGGAAGACAGTTAATAGCACACCATTTATGATAGGTGTCTAAGTCCAAATTTAGAATTCCACACCGTTTTCGTTAGAAACAATGCGGAAGATTTTGACATCGTCAGCATAGCAAAGTATTCTTGAATTAGTCAAAATCAGAGATACGTCATTAATGAAAATAATAAAATGGAGTGGTCCGACATGGCTGCCTTGAGGAACACCAGAAGTATTATCTATTACGTCAGAAAGAGCTTCGCGAAGTATAATTCGCTGCGTACGTTACGATAAATAAGAATGAAGCCAAATGACAAAAACAGAAGGAAAACCAAGAAGAGTCAGATGTAATGCATATCTGTAATCATGCATCATTAAAGCATGGAATTGTATATAAATCATATGCACATCTCCGTAAAAGAAATATGATACCAAGATTACAACTAAAGTTTGTAATTCATTTCAAAAGCTAAAACTCGAGTAAACAAAAATGAAAATACAATTGACATACATACAGATTTGTGTGTAATCACTTTTGTGTCAATCATTCATACCTCGTTATGAATGAAGTGATATAAAAGCGCATCAGATTACAGCGCAAGCGGAAATAAATTAAGTGTGCAATACACCAAATTTATCAATGGCAACAAAAAACGCTGCTCGCGTGAGGTCACCGTTTCTTTCATAATGATACGGTGAAAAAATTATCGAATGTAGGTAGCTTTAAGAAATTAATGTAAATAGTTTATTTAGCAATAATTAGCGATTATAAATAAGGTAGCATTAAGAAAGAAATTAAGAATAAAGTTTTGACCATAGAGTGGTAAAGACAAGGGCTTATTCTTCAGAGCGCAGCGGCAGTTAGCCAGGTGCTCCCCTACCATAGGATATAGAGGCATTTTAGCCAGATATCTTCATCATTAAGATATTGAGGCACTCCAGCCAAATATCAAGCAAGGATTGAGGCATTCAGCCAGATCCACAGATAATTGTTATTTCTTTGCCTTTCGTGAATATTGAGGCGAATACGCCAATCCATTGGCAACCAGCATGCAGGTAAACTTACCACAGCTTATGAATCAAGATTTTATGATTGATTCGGTCAAAAGCTTTACTAAAATCCGTGAATAAGCAATCAACTTGTTTTCCGCTTTTAATTGCAGAAATACAAAAATTACGAAACTCTAAAAAATGAGTTGTAGTAGATTTACCCTTCATAAAGCCATGCTGAAAAGAGCGCAAGAAAGGCTTGCAGTGGAACGACAAAACATCGCAAACCATGGCTTCAAATATCTTATCAATACAACATAACTTAGCGACGAGTCTGTAATTAGAAATGCCGCACTTATAGCCCTTCTTGTGAAAAGGAATAATCAAAGAAAGTTTCCGCTGTTTAGGAAAAACACCACAGGTTAAAGATAAATTAAATAAATAGCACAAAACAGAAACGATGGACGTAGCACAATGTTTTATAAGCGTGGAAGGAACTCCATCCGGACCAATAGAAACACTATCAGCTATGCTTGATCGAACGACAGGTCCTTAGATTAAAGAGAAGTCGTCGGAAGCTTCGTCAAATGGATAAAATCGTTATAACTAATTCGCAGTGGTTATCACAGAAGACAGTTTTAAAGAAGTCACCATAAAGATTGGAAGTCTCCAAGGGATCAACACTATCTATGTTTCCAAGACGCAACGATGAAGGGTATCCATCACAGTTGCGCTTAGAGTTCACAAAGTTCCAAAATTTCTTAGGTTCCGTACGCAAGGCCGACTTCATTCTATGTATATAATCATTATAAGAATCAGTCAGGTGCGATATGTACTGAGTACGCAAATTAGAATAAGTTACGTAATCAGCATCGCTCCTTGAGGAACAGAACCTCCTGCAACTTTATTCCTCAAATTTTTAAGTTGCTTCAAAGAGCAATTGATCCACGGTTTCCAATGCGAAGTACGATTCGAACTAACAAGTGGTACACAATGAGTAAAACAAAGAAATAGGAAGTCATGAAACGAGCTCACAGTTTTATCAATGTCACGTTCACCCAGAACACTGGTCCAGTCGCAAGCGGATAGCCATTCATTCATTTTATTAAAATCAGCTTTTTTAAAGTTATGACAATACTCGTAGTTAGTAGAAGCATGAGATGATGAAGTTACAGGATCAACAACAAAACTATATGTAGTGCCGGATGATGACTTGTTTCAGGAACCATAAGAGTTAAATAACGCTTAACGAGAATACTATTGGGATCGGACGAAAATACCAGGTCAAGAGATTTTTCAGAGTCATTAGACACACCGCTAGACTGCATTATGTAGGCCTGAAGAAATAATGTTGTCAATAAAAGATATGGCATTATGAGGAGTCGCTAAAAAGAGGGCAGCAAGCCCTCATCGTCCAGAGAGTGTACCCAACTCACATTAGGCAGGTTAAAATCACCAAAAAGCAACAACTCATCGGCAGGCACCAGAACTTCTGTAAGCCTATCTATACATGAAGCCAACAAATCAAATATATCAGCAGATGGGCATGGAGAGATATAAACTGTAGAAATATATACAGTTTTGTGTGGAAGCCTGAGTGCCACACAAATAAACTCTAGATCACCGTAATCAACAAAGTCAACCAAGAAACAAAGAAGGTCGCGACGAACAGCACAAAGTACTCTACCTTCAACAGGAGCATCCAGAGACAGACGATGGCGGTTACGCCGAAACAACAAGGATTCGGGACCAAAAAGCTCTTCATCAGCGATCTTCCCACACAGTCATGTCGCGGTCAAGCAGACCACGTCGAAACAGGAATTTGTCGAACTTGTAAGAAGCCGGACTCGACTGTCTTATAGCGAAGACCAGTTACGTTGGCGTGGTAGACCGAGATTTCCCTAACAAGTTTTTTGCCATACTAGAAGATCCGGAACGTCCCTTAGGAATAAATTCTCGCACAATGGAATTGTAGGGCCATATATCAGGAGAAAGCACCGCCTAAAACAGATTTTCCGGAACTAAAATCCTGAAGGGTGCAGAAAATGAGGGTTGCTCGTTAGCATGTCGAGTAGATAACTTCTTGCAGGCAATCAAAGAGCTCGGAGTGCCGACACGTGATGAAATGTGTTTAATAATTTCGTCTTCAGTGGTGTCAGGCTGTACTCTAGAGACGAAAATACATTTAGGAAGCATGGCTGGCCCCAACATAATGGTGTCTCCAACTGCTGGCGACGTATCGTTGGTGGGTGCACTATCCGTAACCCAATTCCGAGACGAAGCAACAGATTCTAATTCCTGTGCAGCAGAATGTAAGGATTGATGATCCAGTAGTTGATATTGTAACTGCGGTTGCTGTAGCTGCTGCAATTTCTGCTGATGCTGCTGCTGACACTGAGGCTGCTGTAGATGTAGTTGCTGCTGCGGCTTTTGATACTGCTTGTTAGGGCTCGGCCCCTGTTCTTGTGCACGTGGTTTTCGTTGCGGTCTTTGGTGTTTATGGTGTCGTGGTTTATTCCGAACTATGCTGGTCTAACGGCCTTCATAACTGGCACTTTGAAAAATTCCAAGTCAGTTCCAATGGACACCTGAAGCCCAGACGTCTCTGGAATTGTTGAAGCAGAAACTTACTTCTGCCCCGTTGCTAGTGAGTCCCGATTTCACCAAACCGTTCGTTATCCTGTGTGATGCGAGCCAACAAGATTTTGGGGGACTGCTGTTACAACTAGATGACGATGGCCACGAGGAGCCAATAGCCTACGTCTCGAAAAAGTAGAATTCGGCAGAGAGGAATTACACCGTCGCAGAGCAGGAATACTTAGCAGCACTTTGAGTGTGGAAAAGTTCCGGCCTTTCATTATTGAACTTATGCCGTTCAAGATAGTGACCGATCATGCGAGCTTGGAATGGCTGATGTCCCAAAAGGACCTCAGCGGTCGACTTGCTCTGTGGAGTCTAAAGCTTCAAGGCTTTGAGTTCACTATCGAGCACGGGAAAGGAAGCCTGAACGTTATTCCTGATGGGTTGTCATGGATGCACTGTGACAGCCTCACACCTGCTGAAGATCCTGGCCCAGTAGTTGACCTTAGCTCACCATATTTCAACTCATTGGAATATGAGGATCTGAGACAAAAGTTTAAATCAGGTTCTGATAAACTGCCAGATCTCTGCGTCAGGGATGGCTACGTATATATTCGGACTGCTCTTGGGCAGGCGATCCGATCCAGGAGGAAGAAGTTTGGAAGTTTTGAATTCCGCGTGGGGTTGTCTCCGACGTCATTTCAAGAGCGCCTGATCCACCACTAGTTTCGCATGGCTGAATAGGGAAAACCCTGGAACGGTTAAGACGACATCTGTACTGTCCTCGAATGACAGTCGATGTAAGAAATTATGTAGGTGCCTGTGACGTGTACAAAGATATTAAAGCCCCTAGTACCATACTTAGACCACTTATGGACGCTCAGTCTGTGACAGAAAGACCGTGGCAAAAGTATTACATAGATTTTTCTGGTCCGTATCCTAGAACAACGAATGGAAATGTCTGGATATTAATAGCCCTTGACCACTTTTCCAAATTCCCGATTCTCAAACCAATCAGGAAGGCTTCTACTCTTAAAGTATGTAGATTCATTTAAACAGAAGTGTTCCACACGTTCGGAGTTCCGAAGACGATAGTCTCCGACAATGAAGTTCAGTTTTGCTCGGCTCAGTTTAGCAGACTGCTGGATAAATATGGTGTGAAGCACATGCGCACAGCAGTTTATTCACCGCAATCGAATGCATCACAACGAGTGAACCGATCTCTATTGTCGGGGATTAGAGCCTACATCCGGAATGAACACACTAAGTTGGATGAGAAGCTGAGCCATATCGCTAGCTCCCTCAGGAGCTCTGTTCTCCAAGCGTCTGGTTTCTCACCCTACAAAGAGTTATTCGGTCAACCGATGGTTGACCACGCGAGCTACTATCCCATCCTTAGGAACGTTTAATGAACCGCTAAGAGTGGATGCTAAAGACAAGCTAAGATTGATCTGTGCGAGAGCGTAGGAGAATCTGAACTACGCGTTCGAACAGGGTTCAAAAGCTTATGTTCTTAGAGCGAGGCCTGTCAGTTTTAGAATTGGTCAAGGTAAATAGGAGAAAATTTATACAGAGAATTTCCAGCAACAGATTAGTGCGAAATTAGGACGAACATTTCTAAAGTGTCAGATTAGAGCATAGAAAGGAAACTACCTTTATGAGCATGAGTATCTGTAGTAGAAGTGTACCACGCTAAGGATATAAAACCCTGATCGTGAGTATGTGAACTGAAAGATCTGTCATATTTACCTGTTTTATCATCTTCAGTCCTGGTAGCCCTAAGAAGGCATCCAGCCAGCTTAACTAGTAAACCACAGGATTCCAATGTGCCGCTTAGGGCCTCCCTAGCCTAGCGGCCGGTATATCTCTTGTTAATAGATTCAGTTTCCCCAAGTCCTCGCCTGACAATGTGTCAGAACCTCTCCTATATGGTTCCCTACGGAGGCTATGTCACCGTAAGAATCCCACTTGAAGAATGTCTTTAAAATTTTTAATGTTATATCCATTCCTTTACGGTGCCTCCGATTCATCACACCCAGAACAAGTCTGAATAAGCCTAGGACGTTCCACCTCATCAGGTCGGCCTTCCTGTTGGAAAATGCTTTGTACGGGTCATGGTCATGGGTCGAGTCACACATTGGACGCCCGCAGCGATGAAGCCTATGTTTTAAGACCGGCTAGCTCAGTCGACCATTTTTTAGTGTCTCTGGACCACGGGTGGACTAGACAACCGTGGCCTGTTATGGTCGTAGCATAATGTATGCAGCAGTATGCTATAGTGAAGCTAGCTACAGCCTGCTACATGCAAGCGATTGCCTATGTAGATGGTGCAACTTGATTCGGCTAACCGAATGCCACTTAATTGACAAGGAAGAAGAAGAGTTTTGGATGATGACGGAGAACCAATTAAGACTGGATATTGAAAGAAAGAAGAGCATAGTTTCAAGGGAGACCCGTGTTCACATATTGCAGACCCCGACAACGGATACGAAGCCCAACAGGGGCGCAATCCATCCAAAATCAAGTCTCAGCAAGTTCAACTGGCTCGAGATTGCTAAAGATTCCAGTCAGTAATTTTGCATAAAGTCCAAAGGAAATAGGTGGAAGTATCAGCAAGGCGACAAAAGGGCAAGAAACGGGACCGACGCACAATATAGCGGTATATCTACACACATATAGGTGACTCACACACCCGGATACACCTGCATACGACTTGCATCAAGTTTTGCGCTCATTCTCGTCCATATGTCACGTAACGCTAGCCTAACGCATGGTCAACGATACAACATGTTGGCGGCTTACATAACCTCGCAATTTTGGTCGACGTGAAAGTTCCAGCCTGCGAGCAGGAAATTAAATGGTGGTGACATGAACTGTGATAGAGCGTAACCACTTTTAAGTTGTGTGGGTACCCCAGTGAAGTCGAGAACATGTCTCGGCATATGGAGTCGCCATGCTAATTAATGGCGGGAAATTTTAAATATTATTTAAATGAAAGTGTGTTACAATGCGGGATCTATTAGATATTCGCGTAGTTACAAATATATCTACATAGCACACATATTCTCATTGAATAAATTCATTGCGAATTTTATTTGGGAGGAAACTGATGGAAAAAATAAATATTTATATCAGTTGGTAATCTGAAAAACATAAAAATCCAAGCTAATTGAGCAATTTTCATTTTTCTTGTATCTTACTACGTTTATGCGTCAGGTTCCAAACAAGAAAAACAAAAGTACCAGAGTACCAAACTCCTGCATTGAAATCTGACAGTCAGGGTCCAATATGACGGAACCTCACGCACACATAAAGCGGCATTTTGGTTACGCTCTGGGTCACATATTTTATACACAATGCCTACTCAATTAGTTTCCTGCTCGAAGGTTCCAGCACTCAGTTGACAAGTAAAAGTTTCCAAATTCATTCAATTTTTTTTATGTACGTGCCAATGAATAACAATTTTGTTGATGTAGTAATTGACGGAAAACAGTTTTTGGTGTAGGTGTTCATGAGCAATTCAGGCATATTTATTTTCAATTAATCAAAGTATCAAGATTTTATTAACGAGTAAACTTTTCCAATTTCAATCAAATTTTTGATATCTAGTTAAGTAGATGGCACCACTGCGTAAAGAAGCGTTAGCGAACAGCAAAATTATAAATTCGGTCGTAATTTATGAATCCTTTCTATGGTACATATAATTTTTACAGTGAATTAACATCATCGTGTTCAGATTATGCATGTAAATATATCTGTTGGGAAGCTCGCTGGCATTAATGTCACGTTTTTACTTGAGAACAGTATTTAGGCTAATAGGTCTGATAGCGCGATTAGGGTTTGATCTTAACGTATAGTGAAGTTTACATAAGATAACTTTCCAATTTTTCTTGAATTTCAAAAGCAACACATGGACCTTCGCGGAACTCCTTCGATGGACCGAACGCATTGTAAGTAATTTTAATGCTTTTTATTTGTCATATTTCATTTTGATCCGCGCCCGGCTTGTAAAAATGGCGGGCTGAGTTTCCTGTGCGTATTACACAGTTGATGCAATGAGAAGTATCTCTGGAACATTGTTGCGGACTTAATATAATATAAAGCTATTTATTGGTAGAAGTCTGTTCGTAGGCCATTGTGCACGCTACCTTATTTGCCCACCGAATACGCAATAGATGTATATATATATGTATGTTTGAACTAGTGATCCCTTGTAAGTATGGGCTCAATATTATACAAAGTGCAACACATGTAATGTAGTTACTAATTATTTTTGTAAATTTACTTCTTTTAGTATAGTTTGAATGCCTCCTTCTTACACACACACGAACACACTCGCATTGAATCCGGGACACTACCCAAATACCAACACCCCGCATCCGGCCAATTCAGATTTCACACATTAATTACACAAACACTTTCGCACACACCAATTACACAAATACTATCATAAATTTAAGAATAGCTTGCAGGAGGCCTAGTAAATAAGTTGTTAAAAGCATAGCCCGCTTAAATTTCATCAGTCAAAACTTTTGATTATTTGAATTTCTAAGTAGCATTTAAACATATTAAGAACATTATCCGGATGCTCCGTCAACATGGATGTACCCGAAAAATTATGAGTAATAAATTTCAGATTATATAGAACTTTGGTCCAAATTCCTGCTTAAAAAAAAGGCACCAAAATAAAACGAATGTAGTAAAATACTGACAGGGCATACGCTAGCTGGAGGCGTCGGGGCTACATATATATATATATATATACATTTGTTTACGTCAAGCACCTCTCGTAAAAGAAATTAACAAACCAATAAGTAAAACTATATGGATTGCTTCTCTGCAACTTGAAGTCAATACGCACCGACCTGCAGGTTGTTGTGGAAAGCTGCTGGAATATAAAAATGAAGTTGGTGACACTCGGACCTGCTTCCTTGACAGTCGTTCTCTGCAGTGAAGCTACTAGAAGGGCGAACACGCCTTACACGCGGGTAAGAATTTCGTTGGAGCAATAGTAAAATTAAATTAATAAGAAAAAAAGAAAAGGAGAAAAGGCCAAAACGGGAAGAGCAGTCCTGAAAATAAAAGATAAATAAAAGAAAAATAAAAGGTAATAAAAGTAGTCGTATGGACGCTGTACGTTGCATCCTGCACCTGAGAGCTGAGTATTCATTATATCCATACTTTTTTTGTATTTGGATTCTCCTTTCTATAAATATTAGAATATAAGATTGTTTGATTACCAATTTTGGAATAAAACTAATTGAAAATTAGAGAGTGTTTGGCTGAAAAAAAAATTACGTGGCGCCCAAAAGCAAACAAATTAAAACAGAGATTGGTTTCCTTCAGGGTATACGGCAGATCCACGACCTTTCTCCACTAGAGCTTGTGTCCTATGGCCTGAGTAAGGATTGTAACAAGTTCTGCGGACGCGTATGATATGGCGTCAGCGGATATAAAACAGGCTCACGCCTACTTGCCATAGCAAAACTTGGTGGCTGCTTGACGGTAGAAACGCCAGGAAGCCGAACCTCCTGCTCAACAACATTGCCAGAAGAAAGTGCTGTTGGATTTAACGGAACGTCAAAAATTAAAAACTCTTCCAAGGAAGTGTCTATCAGTGTCATGGGCTCCCTACAGGTGGGAACGGGAGCTTGAAAATCTGCAGGGAGGTCAATCAGTTTCTCTGCTCCCATCAAGGAACTATCATTAACAGTGAGACCATCTAAGGGATTGTTGCTATCACCAGAATCACTGAGGGATATTAGCGGACAGTCTAATGTCTGTTCGATCCGGTCGGCTGATTGAGCAAACTATTTTCCTTCCTCAGTGGTTGATCTGGAGTTGTTGCGGTTGTTACCATTCGGGATGTCAGACTCGGTCGAGAAAAGGTGTTGTGATTCCAGACCCGCTTCGAGTTTTTCTGTAGACACTGTCTGCAATTTGGCCTTAATACATTCCTGCGCCCACATCCGTAACAGAATACCTGCTGTCGTTTTTGTAAACAGTCTTGATAGAAGTGACCTTGCTGATCAGAATTCCGACAGACAGCCCTGGTTTGAGCTGCAATAGCAGATATTACTGCTGCTTCCTCACTGTATTCAGGTGATATGGAGTGATCTGGACACGTCGGCCGATAGTCACCTATCTTGCTAACTCTTGGACTGCGGTAGGTGTTCCAGTTGCACGCAGTCGCGATTCCCTGAAAAGTAGCCTGTATTTGAGTTAGCAGACATCGCGATTGGGCTTTTGTATTTGTAGGATGCAGACAAATTTTCTGTTGAATGTCTCGCAGCAGGTTTGATTTCACTATCTCCAGAGACTCTACATGTGGCAAGGGATTCTGTAATTGATCACGCAAATGTACCAGTTGTTGATGATACCAAGCGAAGGATTACCCTGATTTCTGTTTTCTTGACATCAGCTGGACTTTGACCTTGAGGTCATCCTTTGGTACTCCCCGTTCAGCTAACAAGGCTGCTGTTACGTACTCATACACATGCGTGGAGTTTTGTCTCAGGGGAGACCAGTACCAGCTCATAGCTGGACCAGAAAGCAAGGTTGTCGTATGTCGGACCAGGAGATCAAAGTCTCCGTCCAAGGCCGAGTATGTGAGTGCTTCCACTTGAAAGACGAATACAATCCGTAGTAGTTACTCTATGCTGGTTCTGGACCACTTTTTTAGCCTCCAGGATTTCGACACAGATGGCGCCACCGTGGCTAGGTGGGTTGAGTTCATACTAAATGTGGGTTGAGTCCATACTAAATGTGTGTTTGTGTCTTGGCTGTATGGGTTTATATCTTGGATTTTGGGGATACGAGACCAATTTGGGGGATACGAGACCACTTTCAGCACTCTCCAGCATAGGGAAATAGCATAGGATTCGAATTTGTTTCTGAAGTTCGCTTATTATTCATCTCGAGTCTTGGGGATACGAGACCACTTTGCGGATACGAGACCACGTTTAGCGCTCTCCAGCATAGGGAATTAACATAGGATTTCAATTTTGTTTCTGGAGGTCGCTTATTTTTCATTTCGGACTCGTAGCCTCTAAGTTGACATTAAGTTTTTCATCTCGAGTTTTGGGGATACGAGATCACTTACAGTACTACGCAGCAACTGCGACCTAGCGGCATTTTCCGATACTACCAGCATGCTCCGGTGTGTCTTGACTGTACTGGTTTATGTTTTGGATGCACCACTGAGTCTTGACTGCACCCTAGCGGGATTAACCGGTACTACCAACACGCTCCGGGATGTGTCATATGGTCTTGACTGCGCCCTAGCGGCATTAGCCGGTACTACCAGCATGCTCCGGTACTACGGCTTTCTTGGATGTGTGGTACGATTCTCTTGTATATGTGAAGTTTTTTGCTTCGCTTTTGGACCTCACGTGGCAGCATGCTACGGTTTGGGGAAGTTTTTTCCTTCACTTTTGCCCACACGTGGCAGCATGCTACGGTTTTCTTGGATGTGTGAAGTTTTTTGCTTCACTTGGCATGTTCCGGTACTACGGTTTCTTATGAGGTGCACCTAAATGTAGGCTTTTTATTATGATTTTTCTTGAGCGCCAAAATGTAGGCTTTTTGTTTTGAACTAATAATTAAAGTTAATAGTAGGAAATTTTTGGTCCCGCCAATGGATTCTAGATGGGCGGTATGGGGGGGGGGGATAATAAAGATAGGAAAGGGGGGACGAAATTTTCATCAGAAATCCTCTACAGCCGCTTGTTTTCGAGATATTAGCGCTATTTGTACGGGCGGAAACGTCATTTCTTGAGTAAGGTTCCCTAGCGGCCTTAGTTGGAACTTCAAGCATGCCTTGCTTTTGCTGTTTTCTTTTATTAGCGGGAGAGTTCTAGATATCGGCATGACGTCATCATGGTTTTGCTGTTTTCAAATGCTGCACGTTTTCTTAGCAGGGTAGTTGTAGATATCAGCATCATTCGAATTTCGCAACATGACATCACCTTTGCTTGATGCTTTCTCAGCAAATTAATATTATTGGGTTTAGGGGGGTGCGTGTATTGAAAAGTCACAGTTGTTCTTTCGAGTGCAAACACCATTTCTTGAGTAAGGTTCCCTAGCGGAATTAGCCGGTACTTCATATGTTGTTCACCTCGAGGGAAAATAAGGTTCCCTAGCGGCATTAGCAGGTACTACCACCATGACTTGGATTTGCTGTTTTCTTGCTTGATGATTTATTAGCGGGGAGGTTGTAGATATCAGAATGACGTCATCTTGGTTTTGCTGTTTTCAAGTGGTGTGCCTAAAAAGTTTTCTTAGCGGGGTAGTTGTAGATATCAACATCATTCGAATTTCACCTCGGCTTGATGTTTTCTTAGCAAATTATTATTATTATTGGGTATTGGGGGTGCGTGCATTGAAAAGTCACAGTTGCTCTTTTGAGTGCAAACACCATTTCTTGAGCAAGGTCCCCTGGTGGCATTTACCGGTACTACATCATCTCGGGCTTGTGGATACGATATCACTTTGGGGATAGGTACTGGAGGTTGGCTGAGAGCTTTAGTGGCAATATCTGATGACTAGGATTGTCTGGGGTGTGTTGGATTGGGCTACGTTACCTGTACCAAGGCTTGGGTAGAATGTGTACGGCTTAAGAAATGATGTGAAATAATCTAAGCGAATTTATATCGGGGACTGTATACTTGTCAGATTGAGTTTGATTTCAGTTGTTTACTTTAGTATGAGTGCCTGTGGTATGTTGGCGTGGGTGGATTTGTGCAGCTGTGTATTTATGTGGATATGAGTCCTTATGATAAAAAGCGACATATTATGAGCGGGATGATGGATACTTAACTTTGGAGCATTACTCCATTTCATCAGATCAACAAGAGGCAGCCCCAGAAAAAATCTAAATCTAGTGTAAATAAATTATGTATTATAGTTTTAGTTTCATTTATTAAAGTAATTTGCATTATAGCTGCATGTATAAAGTATTATAAATATATATTTATTTTAAATCAGTGTTAATTTTCGATGATGTAGCATGTGAAAAGCAAGATAATGTGCGATCCTATTTTTCCATGGGGTCGCCACGAAGATATAGACAGCTTCTATCTCTGTGAAACATATACGCATATACCAAAGCACTTAATAGGTGACAATGCTAATTTAATCATCTTATTCAAGGAAGATGACTTGAATTTGAAACATATCTATAATGATCATGTGAATACAGACATGAAGTTTGATAAAATTCGAAGAGCCTGTGCTGCGTGTTGGAAGGATGAATATTTTTTCTTGATGATTGATAAGGATGGCTCATTAAACAAGGGGCGCTACCGTTAGGGATTTGATACCTTCATTGTACTATAAAAGGATGAAACATGCGAAACCTTCATGAGTCGAAGTTGTAACTCAGCCGAAAGCACACCGAATCCTGTGGTCCTGCTGAATAGATTAAAGCTGTTCACCTATTATCAGACCTGTTTGAAAAGCTGTTAAACTGTTATCAGAGCTGTTTGAAAAGCTGTTTACCACATACCACCCATCTAGAATCCATTGCTACTATTAACTTCAATTATTAGTTCAAAACAAAAAGCCTACATTTTGGCGCTCAAGAAAAATCATAATAAAAGCGCCTACATTTAGGTGCACCACATAAGAAACCTTAGTACCGGAACATGCCAAGTGAAGCAAAAAACTTCACACATCCGAGAAAACCGTAGCATGCTGCTACGTGTGCGCACAGAAAACCGTAGCATGCTGCCACGTGTGGGCAAAAGTGAAGCAAAAAACTTCCTAAAACCGTAGCATGCTGCCACGTGTGGGCCAAAAGTGAAGCAAAAAACGTCACATATACAACAGAATCGTACCACACATCCAAGAAAGCCGTAGTACCGGACACATGCTGGTAGTATCGGCTACGGCCGTTAGGGTGTAGTCAAGACCAAATGACACAGACGCACACACACACACACACACACACACACACACACACACACACACACACACACACACACACACACACACACACACACACACACACACACACACACACACACACACACACACACACACACACACACACACACACACACACACACACACACACACACACACACACACACACACACACACACACACACACACACACACACACACACACACACACACACACACACACACACACACACACACACACACACACACACACACACACACACACACACACACACACACACACACACACACACACACACACACACACACACACACACACACACACACACACACACACACACACACACACACACACACACACACACACACACACACACACACACACACACACACACACACACACACACACACACACACATACACACACACACACACACACACACACACACACACACACACACACACACACACACACACACACACACACACACACACACACACACACACACACACACACACACACACACACACACACACACACACACACACACACACACACACACACACACACACACACACACACACACACACACACACACACACACACACACACACACACACACACACACACACACACACACACACACACACACACACACACACACACACACACACACACACACACACACACACACACACACACACACACACACACACACACACACACACACACACACACACACACACACACACACACACACACACACACACACACACACACGAAAACCACAGTCAAAGCCAAATGACACATCCCGGAACGTGCTGGTAGTACCGGTTAATCCCGCTAGGTTGCAGTCAAGCCTCAATGGTGCATCCAAGACATAAACCAGTACAGCAAGACACACCGGAGCATGCTGGTAGTATCGGCTAATGCCGCTAGGGCGCAGTTGCTGCATAGTACAGAAAGTGATCTCGTATCCCCAAAACTCGAGATGAAAAACTTAATGTCAACTTAGAGGCTACGAGTCCGAGATGAAAAATAAGCGAACTTCAGAAACAAATTCGAAATCCTATGCTATTTCCCTATGCTGGAGAGTGCTAAAAGTGGTCTCGTATCCCCCAAATTTGCCTCGTATCCCCAACATCTAAGACATAAAGCCATACAGCCAAGACACATATATAATATATATATAATATAATAAAACATAGAGGCCAACGATAAAAACACAAAACATTTATTCCCCCATATTAAAAAAAAAATACTGAAAATCGCCGCAAACAAACAAAAACCGAACATCGATGAATTAACTAATTAACCTATACCTTAAATTTTCAACCTAAACACACGGAAATGCGACAAAAAACTTTTAAACGCCCATAATGATTTAACCTCAACCTATCCAAAAACGTACATAACAATCATGAAATCAATACTACTACACTGAAATGGCTTCCCAAAATCGCACTCAACACTTAATCTAACACTTTTTAAATTTATCCTGAAAAGTAAATGGAGCAGCTAAAAGAAGCAGAACTCCCACAATTAACAAAAATGGAGCAGCTGAAAAAGCATAACTCCCAAAAAATAAAAAAAACGGAGCAGCTAAAAAAGCATAACTCCCAATATATATAAATTTTAAAAACACAACACCTTTTTAAACCGGCTGCTCCAAATTTTCGTGTCCCAATAATAAAACTCACGAATCAAACAAGCAATAAAAGAATAAGTCTTTTAAACCAAAGAAAACACACGAATTGCATTTAAAACAATACTTTATTTATCCGAGAACTGACCTAACTTAATGACAGTATAACTAAGCTACCTGGCGCTTAGGTAACCGACTCTAATCACAATAAGACTGTACACTTTACGGCACTCGCCAGTCCAGTCATTAGTCTGTTATGCACCAATTTTCGGAAGTAGACTTTACTTAATGATGCGGATGTAAACAAACGACAACAACCTTGCCATTTGTTCTACCGGTTGCAGCACCTGAGTCGCTCAGTAGTAAGCAATCGCTTTACATAGTAATTACTATGCTAGGTTAATTATTATTGTAATCGTCGATTGCTCCACTAAGCGCTCATCGCAGCCAGCTGTTGAGGTAATCAGCAAAATAACCGACAGTTGCAGAACAGTACCATGCGAGGTTACTGTTTAGCAATTGCTGATTATTTCGCTAGAATGCGCCCTTGGCTGCTGGAAGAAGAATCTTCCTTATATTGGGCCATAACATCCCTCCCCCCTTGAAAACTAGTTTCCGCCGGGAACTAGATCTGGAGAGTGCAACAATCTTAATTAAAAACTGAAAATGTCTTTATCTTCGTTCAGTTCAGATTGTTTACATTTTTCATTATATACCTACTATCCAAATTGCCTTATTTTTCTTTTTCAAACCGTACATTTTACATTTTTACATCTTTTTACATCATATACATATACATATACATATCATACAACATATCTATTTACTTTTTTTTTACTTCACATGTCCTTTCTTGGAAACCTCCTCCACTTCGTAAATACCTTATTATACTAATAATTTCCTACATTTGAATCTTATAATAATTAATCTATTCCTTTCTATTGAACATGATTGAATATTATAAACCATATATACATATTTTTATTTCTATATAAATTTATAAGTTAATCTCTTACTATAGGTTGCCCTTAAATTACTTCTACGTTATACAAGTGCAAAAAATATATATATATACTTAATTAAACCTATGGCGGCTACTCTAGCTGCACAAATTGTTTCCCCACAATAGTTGGCAGATTGGTGGTTGGCAAGTTCGCTGTCGTGGGCAAGATTGTCTCAATGGTTATGTATGTTTGCATTTTGGGCCTTGGGTTGCTGCTCTGACTTATAAACTATAGGTAGAATCACTCTGTTGGTGTCGGCTTGGGTATAGTTCCTCTTCCAGCGCTTCAAATGGCTTAATACTCCTATCAGGATTACTAAGCTGATGACGGCTAAACATGCGGTAGTAGTTGTCGCTGCTAATTGTACTGGATGTGGAATGGCACGTCTACTTGCCTCCTCCGTGCTTGCCTCCTCCGTGCTGATTTTGTCTTCAACCCTCTTTATAGCGGCATCCTGCTCTCTCCATGCTTGATTAAAGTTATCACTAGCCAGCAATCGTATTTCATCCTTTTTTCCTTCTACTACCTCCTCTCTCTGCCTGTCTGTCTGTGTTGCGATACTGCTCCAGGCTGGTAACTCCATTCGTCTGGGCTGCCATAGAGATATATTTCGCTGTGCGGCATCTTCAGCTTGTATTCGTAGGTCACCGATTTGCAGGTGACAATGTTCTTCGATGAATAATACCCCTGTGAGGTTCAGCGCACCGATGGAAGTTGGAGAATGTTGGCAGTTTACTTCCAGCTTGGTCTTCTCAGACATCACAAATAACCAGTGGTTTCTCGTTACCACTCTCAATAAGCTGCTCTACTTTTCTGTAACTCTTTCCATACGGGCCTTCGCATTTACGTTGAAGCTCCGGAAAAGGTTCA
This sequence comes from Dioctria linearis, assembly GCA_963930735.1. Taxonomy (NCBI): domain Eukaryota; kingdom Metazoa; phylum Arthropoda; class Insecta; order Diptera; family Asilidae; genus Dioctria; species Dioctria linearis. The sequence continues at coordinate 178,474,364 of OZ005742.1, forward strand.
GCACACAGTTTTCTCCAATAGCAGTAATAGTTGGGGCTAGTTGTGGGCATAAGATTTGCGGGTAGTCCGATGCGTTTAACAACCTCTGGCACTTCTGGTACTGTCAGTAACTCAGCAAGACATACTGTCGTTCATGATTGTTGGCTGCCACAAATTCAGTGTCCAGATCATATACATGATACCCAAATTCATCTATAGCTATCGGGATCGTGTATACCTTATGTAAGTCAAATGCAACTCGTTGGGGCTGTGGGATATCCAACCTGACTAGGATTTCTTGGCCTACCTGGAGTGCTTTTACCTTTGCAATTTGTACCAGCAATTGGAAATTCTGGAATTTTTCATCTAAATCCAGTTTACTAGTGGCATTCTTTCGTGCATGAATTATAAGCGGTTGTAGCTTTCCTACGATAAGGGAGATTAATATGCTCATCATTGTTTCTTGCATTTCGCTGATTTCTCTTAAGTGAAGGCTCATTAGCGTAATTACCTCACTCAATTCCATTTTTAGTTTCAATGACGATAATTCCCGATATTGACCCTGCTGCTCTTTAACGATGGTTGAAAGTTTATTTTGTAGTTCTTCTCTCTCTTCTGCTGCCTGTAGCCTTGAAGCATTAAACAAATTGAACGTAGATTTGACGACTGTAATTTGGTCCTTCCGTAGATTTAATGTTCGGCTCTCCTTCTCATTAAGGTCATCTATAGCTGCATGTATTTCTTCCGAGTCGGCATGGTCCATGGTTTCAAACAGTGTCTTGGCCAGAGATCCGACTCCATCAAAAAATTGAACGCTTGTTTCTTCGGGGCGCCTCATATTGGGTATGATGCGAGAGTTCCTCATCCTGACGCTTAATTTTTTCCACCCAGCCTCCTATCTCTTTGACTGCTTTACACCTTGCAACTCCTCCAGTATCGGTTACGTCTGCACATAATCCGTTTATCAAACCGCTGCACTTGCTGACGAATTTTAAGTCTTCAGTGAGATCTGGTATTTGGAACTTAACCACCCCGAGACGCTCGAACAACACTCCCGACTGTGGTATAGGCTCGATGCTATACCCTGCCTGCCCTGCTTGTATCCCAGCTATCAAAGCGAAGATTAAAATTACTACCGCCATCATCGCGAAGCTAAACCTTATTTTATAACTATATAAATTTGGGGCAATCCTAGTATTCTTAGACTAAATGAAGTTTGTTTTTCTTTAATATAAACTCCTAATTTATTCTAATATATTTCAATTCTCACTTTTTTTTTACAATCTTTATTTCTCTTACACCTTCTTTCTTTAAGAATTCTCTTTTCTCTTTACACAACTTGTATAAAAGCTTCTCTTTCCTTTAAATTTCTAAACCCCTTTTTTGTAATCTTTTTATTATTAACCTCTTATTTATGTTTTCTTTCAACAGCTCTTCTTATTTATTTTCCATTATTTCTTTCAAAATCTCTTATCTCTTTTTTTAAAATCTTTATATCTTGTTTACTATTCCTCTTTCCTTTCTCTTTTTTTAAATTATTATTTCCTTTAAATTCTCTATTTTTTCTTTTTCATTCAATTAATCTTTGTATACTCTATTTCTTCTCTTTTAAATCTCTATTTTTTCTTTTCTATTTCAATATTTCGTTTGTTTTTTTTTTTTAAATCTTCAATTATTCTTCTCCTCTGTTTTTTTTACATATACTTACTTACTTCCCTCCATTGGCAATCTCATTGGCATCTCAGCCTAAATGCTTTAATGAAACTTGTTCTGCAAGAAAAACAAAGAAACTAAGAAAAAGACTAAATTAAATAAAATATTCAAATTGTAAAACTATTCTCTCGTGCTTCATTCCACTTAGGTTATCGTCTTTATATGACGAACAAACTCTAATCTTAAAATTAATCATGAAACCTTCTCAAACGATTCGTATGAATCCGCTTGAGCTTTTTCCCTTGAAGTATAGTTACATTCTCAGGATTGTGAACGTAAATTACTTCATATGGACCTTTAAAAATGGATGCTAATTTCCCTGCCCTAGCTAAGTCTTTAACTAGAACTTTATCACCAATATGTAAGACTTCCGGCCTAGCTGAATTGTCATGGTACTTTTTTGCCACTAGTTCGCTTTTAAGTAGGTTCTCCCTAGCTAGTTGAAACGCCCTCTGCAATTTGAACCGCAATACCGAATGGTACTTATCCATATTGTATACCGGTTCAGGCTGACGCTGTACGCTATTGGAGATTTCCGCTACAAATCAAAACAACGTTTCCATGGGTGTAAGTTTTGTACCTGCATGCACGGTGTTCTTGTACGCCTGCGCTGCGGTTCTCAACAGCTCGTCCCAGTTTCGTGGCTCCCGATCAACGAAACTCCTCAGATAGTTGGCTAGCGTAGAATGCTGCCTCTCTACAGCGTTGGAGTGGGGATGGTAGGCAGTTGTTTGCAGCTTCTTTATCTTCAACATTTTAAAAAGAGCCTGTAAGACTTCTCCAGTGAAGTTTGCTCCCTGATCCTATACTAGCTGTTTCGGTTGCGAGCGAGAACCGGCTGAGGATCTGCTCAAACAAGGCCTGGGCTACCGTGTTCGCTTCTTGGTCTGGTATCGCCACGAAATCTACAAATCTAGTCAGATCATCCATCATAGACAAGATGTACTTTTTACCCTTGTGACTGACTGGCAAAGGTCCAACTAAGTCAACATAGGCTTTCTCAAAAGGTCTTTGCGCGATTTCCGTCACTACTAATGACATCCTGCTGGCTCTAGAGTGCTAATTTTTTTGGCAAATCGTACAACGTTTAACATACCGAGCTATACAGCCTTCATTCCCTTCCAACGGTAGAAGCACTTCACTCTGTTGAACGCTTTGTTCCTTCCAAAGTATCTTCCAAACCTAGAGTCATGATAATCTCTTAGAATTAGCTCAATCTCTTCTGGATTGGTCACCAGTTTTGGTTCTGGTTTTCGCAACGGTATTTGTTTTGGTTGTTCCCTTTCTTTCTGTTCCCTAGCTTGAGCACGAGTTATTGCAAGGCATGGGTACTCCTTGTTATGATATGACTCAGGTTCTTCAATGTGCCTTGGAATTCTGCTTAGGGCATCGGCATTACCATTTTCCTTTCCAGTTTTATATATAATCTCAAATTCATACTCCGATAGTTTTTGGTGAAATCTGAGCATACGTGAAGTAGTGTCCTTCACCTTGAAAACTCCCCGTAGCGGTTGGTGATCCGTTAATATTTTGAAAGGTTTACCCGGAAGGTAGCACCTATAGTTCCGTACTGCCCACACAATGGCCAACATCTGACGCTCTGTAGTGGAGCAGTTTCTTTCTGCCATGTTCAAAGTACGACTAGCGTAACTAATTGGCTTGCCCTCTTGCTCCAGAACTGCCTCTAAAGATTTCCCACTTGCGTCAGTGATTACCGTAAATTCCTTTGTGAAATCCGGATATATCAAGAGTGGTTGTGTAGTAAAAATATCCTTGACACGACTGAAAGCCTTGTCACACTCGAGTCCCCATGTGAACTTAACGCTTTTTTTTAATAAACTATTAATGGGTGCCAATATTTTTGAAAAATTCGGAACAAATTTCCAATAATAATTGGCTAGCCCTAAAAAAGATTGGACCTGACGAACAGTTTTTGGTTTTGGGAAATTTTGCACTACTTCTACTAATTGTTTATCAGGCTTTACTCCTTGTTCTGAACAAATATGGCCCAGATACCCTACCTCTTTCCTTAAAAACTGACATTTTGAAGGCTGCAACTGAAGGATGTGTTCTCTGAAGCGCTGAAAAACTTCTCGTAGTATGCTGTTATGTTCGCCCAAACTCTTAGCAAATATCACGACATCGTCGAGATACACGAAGCATTTAATCCCTTGAAGTCCCGTTAGAATACCGTTCAGTAGGGATTGAAAAAATGGGGGGGGGGGCCGTTTTTAAACCAAATGGTAATCGTTTATAATGGAAATGATTAAAATTGGTACTAAACGCCGTTTTTTCTCTGTCTTTTGGGTCGATTAATACTTGGTGGTACCCGGTAGCTAAATCTAATGTGTTGAGTTATCTAGAATGACCCAAACGAACTAAGATGTCCTCAATTCCGGGAAGGGGATAAGAAAAGGGGATGCAGACTTTGTTTAGTTCTCTGAAGTCTACACATAGCCGATACTTTCTTTTACCGTTATCATCTGCTCCTTTCTTAGGAATTAGAAATGCGGGGAAATTAAATGGACTGTCACTAGGTTCGATCATATCGTTCTCTAGTAATTTTTTGAGTTGTTCCTGACACTCTTCTCGATGGGCTTCTGGCATGCGATATTGCTTTTTGTGTATGGGGGCCGTGTTAGAAATTAACGGTAACTTAAAGGTCTTCGTCGGGGTGTATGACAATTTATCGCCTGGCAAATGAAAGATATCACTGTATTCGTAGCAAATATGGATTACTGCTTCCCTTTCTTCGAAGTTAAGGTCTTCTCCCAGCACCAGTGATTCCTTCATTAGCTTGAGCCGTTGATGGCGCTTATCAATCTTACCCTTATCCCGTCCTAGTAGATGTACAGTATACTTACTCAATTTTTCAAGCCTCGGCCTGAAATTCACTAGTTCAACGGGCTCCCTTCCTGCATTAATAATACCTGCTCACGCTTTACCGTTCCTTGGCTTAATTATAGCATTCCCACAATACATTCCTGGCCTCATTTCTTCCGCCATGCACACTCAATCTTCCCCACCTGTGGCAGGAATTTCCAACAGCCGCTCTGTTCTTGGGTTCAACTTAATTCTTGTCCCCTGAGTGCTTTTACTCTTTCCTAAATAATACTTTTCCTTTCGCTGTGTAAGATGTACCTTTTCGCTCTGAGCCTCTGCGTAAGCTGTAGCTTTAGAGAGGTCGCGCTGGACCTCCATGCGAGGAATTTCCAGCTCCTTTTCCCTTTTTCCTGCTACACCTCCTTGTTCTCTGCTCCCCATCGGCTTAGTCCTATTGATGGGTGCTTCTTGAGAATCTTTTTGATTCGTTACCGCGCTAAGGGACTCGACCAGTTGTACGAAAGGCCACTACTCAGCTGTTAGAGCTGGCTGTACATCATCTTCTTTTGGAAAAGTCATCTTTCTTTCTTTTATTTCACCATCTTGGTAAGATTCTACTTCTGAAAGATACTTTGTGAGGCTATCTGATACCACGCCCGCTTTGGATATAATGTCGCGCAAGGCTGCGGGGAAGAATACACTGACTCTTCTTTCTGGATAAACTGGTGATAATTGTCCTGGGTGCTTTCCTTCAACTCAATTATCTCGATTTTCTCCTGTCCACTGATGCATCCAAAAAGAGGTTTTTCTTCTTTTATTTTCTCCATGCGTTTCACTGACCGTTTTCCATTTATACAATCAATGACTGTTTTGTCCTTCAGGAACTCGATCCCCAGAATACCGTCAGCTGGAATCGAATTAGTGTCATGTAATGAGTGGCGCTCATTACGCATCTCATAAACAATAAAAAGTTTATCTTCACACAAGCTAATTACGCATTTCATAGCCCCGAGACAATAAAAAAGCTTTCGGCATAAAACATTTTCAATAATTACTCCCACAAGCTTTCAATCAGAAGTCAATAAATTCTTCAAATTTATTGCCGACTCAACTTTTTTTGTAGTACGCGCATTGCCCATAGAACCAAACTTTCAGCACGAGACCGATTCACATAGGCCGTGCCTGACCTACCTTACAGCCAGTGCAGGCGGCTTACATGAATTATGTACATACATGAAATACTATGCGCAAAGCGCTTAATGTTTCTCCTCGTATATATACATACATATATTTTACTGCCAATGCACTATGCTCGCTTTGTGCAATTTGTTTGGTACCTGACCCATATATTTAGCACTGCACGTTGTTTGTAATTCTTGTCATATACATATAACATAAGCCAATAGCCTGCGTTTAATTTCTTTAAGCACAGGGGAAAATTTGCAATAATGGCATGTATATAATGCACGTCAATAGCCTGCACATGGGAAAATGTTTAATACCGCTTACATAGCGATATTGATTATTCCCAATATATAAAATCAATATATTGTTACGCGCCACAAAGTGATACAAGCGACATCTATTGGAAATGGAAACAACTTTAGGTTAGTGACATCCTAGTAAACTGGGTTTGGAGAATGGAATATTCAGGAAGGTTCTAGGATAATTCGTAGAGTATAAATACGGCGCTGCTCACATCCAGGAGGCGAGTATTATTTCAGACAGCGAACTGAGAAGTGAACGAAGTAAACTATTTGGATTGCGATAATTAGAAGTACAGTACTAGCGATAAATAAAGAGTTGATTTGATAATTATTTGTGAATTTGTGAGAGTAAACAGTAAAGTGAAATAAAGAAAGAACTTTTGAATTATATCTGAAATATTGTGTTTTAAATAACGAACTAAGGGAACGCTCGTAACAACTGGTGTCAGAAGTAAAATAAAATAGCGAAATAAAGTGGTGGTATTTGACTTTGAAATTCAAAGAGTGTTTAATTTTGTGAAATCGCGCAAGAATGGGACGCAAACTAGGGGAGCTTCGCATACAGGAATTGAAAGTGGAGTTGGGGAAGCGGTCATTGCAAACGACAGGTCTAAAGAATGTTCTAGTCGAGCGACTTAGACAAGCGTTGATAGAGGAAGAAAAGAATCCTGATACATACGTTTTCGAGGAAGAACCAGAAACTGAAGAAGAGCCTGCGATGAACATAGAACAGCTTTTGGGTACTTTAATGACCAAAATGGAGCTTTCAACCCTGCAAGTGAAAAATGCTCTTGAGGAACAAAAGAATTCCCTGGAATCCCGTCTAGATGCACAAAAGAATTCTCTAGAAGCCCGTTTGGACGATCAAAAGAATACTCTTGAGGAACAAAAGAATGCTTTTGAGGAACAAAAGAATTCTCTAGAAGCGCGTTTGGATGAACAAAAGAATTCTCTAGAAGCCCGTTTGGACGATCAAAAGAATGCCCTTGAGGAACAAAAGAATGCTTTTGAGGAACAAAAGAATTCTCTAGAAGCGCATTTGGATGAACAAAAGAATTCTCTGGAATCCCGTCTAGATGAACAAAAGAATTCTCAAGAAGCCCGTTGGGATGAACAAAAGTGTTCTTTGCAGAATTGTCTAGAAACCTGTTTGGAGGAACAGAAGACTTTTCTTAAAAATTCATTAGACGAGCAAAATGTAAAAATTGAAGGAATCCAGCAGGAAGTGCTGGAAGTTCAACAGCAAGTGTCGGAAGTGCAACAAAATACTACGGAGAAGCTTGACAACTTTAAAGCACATTTGGACAGAATGAAGTATCGACAACCTCGGCACGAAGGAACTGAAACATCCGGTGCAGGCAGAATGAAACCTCCAATATTTGATGGACAAAATTCGTGGCATATTTTCAAGAGACAGTTAGAGGCAGCTTCCGAAGTAAATGGATGGAATGACGCAGACAAAGCTACAGCTCTGGTATTAGCACTTCGAGGTCCTGCGTCAGAGTTATTACAAACTATTCAGATTGAAAAGCAACGTGATTACATTTCACTAGTACAGGCGATAGAATTACGTTATGGAGATGATCACATGCAGCAAGTATTTCGCCTGCAGTTACGCAACAGGACTCAAAAGCATGGCGAGTCACTACAATAACTGCAAGCTGATGTGGAAAGATTAGCTTATCTTTCGTACTCTAGCGTAGTTGCGGATTTCCTTAATGAAGTGGCAACAGAAGCATTTGTGAACGCCATTGCAGATCAAAATTTACAACAAGCGTTAGGGCTAGCAGGAAAGAAATCAACAGCAGAAGCACTAGCGTATGCATTAGCGTATGAATCTGCCAGGCAAGCTTCTCGTAGTGCAGTACGAGTGAGAGAAATTTCGGTGGAGGAATGTACTTGTAATAGAATGCAGCCATCACAGAGCAATTCTTCCCGCGGTATTCTGCGATGCTGGAATTGTAATAGACCAGGACACCTCCAAAGGGACTGCAGAGAACGCCGTCGAACAGAATCACTAGAAGAGGAGGACAGAACAGAATGCCAAAGATGTCGAGCCAGGGAGCAAGCTATTCGGGGAGAGCCTAGAAATCAAACAGTGACTAGTCGCATCAGCACCCCTGTTCAGTAGTCGGAAAACATGTAAAAACCAACTTCGGGGGGCAGAAGTTGGTTGGTAGAGTCGACAGCCCCGAAGTCATCATTCAGATAGCCCAGTTGCAGAGAAATAATAGCAGTCTTGTTATATATGGAAGTGTAGGGAAAAATGACTGCGTTGTCACTATCGACACTGGAGCTTCGAGATCAATTATTAGAGCGGATCTTGTCAAGAACAAATGGCTTCACAATACCACCAAATATTTACTAAGAACAGCAACTGGAGCCGCAGCACAAGTTTTTGGAGAAATATCTTTGGATATTCAACTAGGTGAACTACTATTTCCTCACAATTTCCTAGTTTCAGACATAATGGATGAATGCATCCTTGGAGTAGACTTTATGACCACATATAAAATAAATTTAGATGTCGGAGAACGAATACTCAAATATGGCAACATAGAAATTCCTATGAGACTAGGAGGAGGAACAGATTATCCTGCAAAAATAAGGACGATGGTCTGTGAGAATATGACCCTCTCCGCATTCTCGGAGACGCTAGTATGGACAAAGCTTACTGATGACATCGGGACCTGCCGATTCTATCTGGTGGAGCCTAACCCTACAAAAGTAACATCGAACATCATCGTTGGTAAGACTTTAGTGAAGGCAGAAGGCGCAACATTAATTCCAGTCAGAGTGCTCAACACATCCGAAAATGAGGTACAACTAAAAGAAGGTGCTATAATTGGAAATTGCGAGCCTGTTTATCAGATTGTTAATTTGGAAAATGGTAGTAATATTAAGGAGGCGATACGTATACCAGCTACTACTCAACAGGTTCAGAAACTTCTTTCATCTAGTGCCTTAAGTGAACAGCAATACAACGATGCCAAAGAGATGATCGATGAATTTTCGGAATTATTCGCAATGAATGATGATGATTTCGGCAAAACAAATCTTGTCCAGCATCGGATCAATACAGGAGATTCTAGGCCCATTCGGCAACCACCACGAAGACTACCATTAGCCAAACAACCAGAAGTTGCAGATATGATAAATTCCATGAAAGAACAAGGCATAATTGAGGAATCTAACAGCCCTTGGACATCGCCAGTTGTTTTGGTCAGGAAAAAGGATGGCAGAACACGATTCTGTGTGGACTACCGTCAACTAAATAATGTAACAAGAAAGGATAGCTATCCGTTACCAAGGATTGATGACACATTGGACACCCTTTCCGGAGCGCAATGGTTTTCCACATTGGATTTGAAGAGCGGTTACTGGCAAGTGGAAATACATCCGGAGGACCGAGACGAAACTGCTTTCTCAGTTGGAAGTGGATTATGGCAATTCAAAGTTATGCCATTTGGATTATGGAATGCTCCAGCCACATTCGAACGGTCATGGAATGTGTTTTACGAGGATTAACCTGGAAAACATATCTTGTCTACTTAGATGACATAATTGTGATCGGAAGGATATTCGAGGAACATAAAAACAACTTACGGGACGTACTTCAAAGACTGAGAGATGCGAAACTGAAGCTCAGCACGAATAAATGTGCTCTATTCAAGAATGAAGTAAAATATTTGGGGCATATAGTTTCATCACAAGGAGTAAGAACTGATCCAGAGAAGATAAGAGCTGTGAAAAATTGGCCTGTTCCAAAGGACAAACATCAATTAAGGAGTTTTCTTGGATTGGCTACCTACTACAGGCGATTCGTAAAAAGCTTTGCAGATATAGCAAGGAGCCTACATCAACTTACAGAAAAAGGAAAGCCGTTCATATGGTCAGATAAATGTAACGAGAGTTTTGCAAATTTGAAGCAACAGCTCTGTGGAACTGCTTCACTATCCAAAGCTGGGAAAATTTTTTATATTTAACACGGATGCCAGTAATGTAGGTATTGGTGCAGTGCTTTCATAGGAGGTGGATGGTCAAGAGGTGCCAGTAGCTTATTTTAGCAAAGCACTCTCAAAATCAAAGAGAAATTATTGTGCTACAAGGAAAGAGCTACTTGCCATTGTAAACTCAGCCAAGCATTTCCATAAATATCTCTACGGGCAGAAATTTATCCTCCGCACTGACCATGCAGCGCTTAAATGGCTTTTGCAGTTTAAGAAACCTGAGGGGCAAGTGGCGAGATGGATAGAGCGACTCCAAGCTTATGACTTTGAAATCCAACACCGAAGAGGACGTATCCATGGAAATGCAGACGCCCATTCACGACGTCCATGCAAAGTTGAATGCAAACATTCCGTTCGGCTGGAAGAAAAAGAAACAAAAGCAACAATACAGCTGATGACGGTGGAACCATCGACAGGTTGGAACAACGAGAGCTTGCGAACAGCACAACGGAAAGACCCAGACATATCACCTATTCTTGCTTGGAAAGAAGAAATGGAAAGACCACAATGGCAAGATATCTCGGAGAGGACTGAGAAACTAAAGAGCTACTGGGCTCAATGGAACTCTCTTCACGTTGAATGTGGTATATTAAAGCGCAAGTGGGAATCAACTAACGGCGAGTCATTCCGAATGCAGATAGTCGTGCCAGCATCCCAGATCAAAGAGTTTCTAGAAGAAATGCACAGTGGATCATCTGGAGGACATTTGGGGGTGAATAAAACAATTTCCAAAATACGTGAAAGGTTTTATTGGTTACATATGCGAGAGGATGTTGAGGAATGGTGCCGCAGATGCACTATCTGTGCTTCTTGCAAAGGACCACCACACAGCAGTAGAGGAGAAATGCATAAGTATAATGTAGGAGCCCCATTTGAAAGGATAGCCGTAGACATCGCTGGACCTTTTCCAGAAACAGATAATGGTAACCGTTATATATTAGTTGCTATTGACTATTTCAGTAAATGGCCTGAAGCTTATGCAATCCCTAATCAAGAGTCTACCACAGTAGCGGATCAAGTAGTAAAGAATTGGGTCGGTAGATTTGGTGTTCCTCATGAACTTCATTTGGACCAAGGACGGAACTTCGAATCAAGGACTTTCCAAGAGATGTGTAAAATTCTGGGAATAAGAAAAACCAGAACAACTCCTCTGCATCCACAATCTGATGGCATGGTAGAGCGCTTCAACAGAACATTGGTCGAGCATCTAAAGAAAGTAATCGACTACCACCAACGCGATTGGGATCGACATATTCCCATGTTCTTAATGGCCTATCGATCAGCTGTACACAACACGACCGGACAAACTCCAGCAAAAGTGATATTCGGAAAGGAGATGCGTTTACCTAGCGATCTCAAGTTTGGTACACCCAGAGGCGAACAAAAGTTACCAGACGATTATGTATCGGAACTTAGACAACGATGATGTACACGAAGTCACGAGAGCAAAATTAGCAATAAATACCGATCGGATGAAGACCCGTTATGACTTACGTGCTAACTCAGCAGGATTTAATGAAGGTGACCTTGTTTGGCTGTACAACCGGAAACGACGTAAGGGACGTTCTCCCAAATTACAACAACACTGGGAAGGACCGTATTCAGTAGTGACTAGAATAAATGACGTAGTATATAGGATTCAGCGGGGTACAAGAGGCAAACGGAAAATCGTTCATCTAGATCGTTTATGTCAATACTGCGAGCATCAAGACCGTGGATCACCTGTTGTTCGGGACGAATAATTTTAAGAAGGGGGCAGTGTTACGCGCCACAAAGTGATACAAGTGACATCCATTGGAAATGGAAACAACTTTAGGTTAGTGACATCCTAGTAAACTGGGTTTGGAGAATGGAATATTCAGGAAGGTTCTAGGATAATTCGTAGAGTATAAATACGGCGCTGCTCACATCCCGGAGGCGAGTATTATTTCAGACAGCGAAGTGAGAAGTGAACGAAGTAAACTATTTGGATTGCAATAATTAGAAGTACAGTACTAGCGATAAATAAAGAGTTGATTTGATAATTATTTGTGAATTGGTGAGAGTAAACAGTAAAGTTAAATAAAGAAAGAACTTTTGAATTATATCTGAAATATTGTGTTTTAAATAACGAACTAAGGCCACGCTCGTAACAATATGTATGGAGGCGTGCCCAATTTTGATTGTTAAATTATTAACATTAATTTCCTAATTTTTCGCCCCTCTACCAAATTTTGCCCGATTAGCAATTATCGAGGAAAACCAACCAATCGTCTTGAATAAAAGTCGGTGCGTCGCTAAGAACAGGGAGTTATTTTTTGGTAATGACCAAGAGTAAAAGTAAAAGTAAACGTTATATACAAAGTAAAGGTAAAAGTAAAAGTTATATACAAAGTGCAAGTAAAAGTTATCTACAAAGTGTCTTAAAACTAAAGTAAAGACACATACAAAGAGTCTTAAAAACTAAAGTAAAAGTTATATACAAGTGGCTTAGAGTTAAAAACTATTTTGTATAAGTGCTAAAAAATAACAATTCTGGTTAACTCAGACACGGAGTTTCAGTTACACGTCAATAATAATATTAAAGGTCTGGTGAACTTCTTTTTAAAGCATTTCCAGTCCTTGTTGTGAGAAAGAACATTAGTAAGAACCCCGTTCACAACAGTCATAAATGGTGTTAAACTCGCATGGCTCTTCTGCTCCACCTATGCGTAGTGTGGCTTTGCAAGTTCCAATTGAGCTCTCTTGTGCCCCAAACAACCCTCCAATCATAATTTTCTTGAGAGTTTGTATAGGCGTGTTTTCTTTAATACGATTTACCTTAATTATATTACTTGTTGCACCTGTATCTACTAATAATGCTAATTTACCCGTTATACCTATATCCGATTCTACTGAGATAATGCAGTTATTTAACAAGCTTAATTCTATGACACTGGCTTCTTTCTGTGAGGTCTTCATGGTCTTGAATTCCGTTAATTGAAGGCAGCTGCGGATAATTCATCCAGCTGCCGCTACTCGTTTCCCTTCTTTAGGGCTTCTTGTTCCGCTAGATATTTCTTCAAGCAGTTTGCGGTATAATGATCGCAGGTTCTACAAAATTGCCAATAAAGGATTTCTGGGTCTGTTTGCAGCTGTCCTGAAGAACCAATTGAAGTATCCGCGAACCTTATGCTTTGTCTTCGGCAACTAGCAGTATCGTGACCATAGTTTCGGCATTTTACACAGTATGGTGGCTGTTTTCTTGACTGGCATTCCCTAGCAATATGCCCTCTTTGCCCACACTGGAAGCACTGGATGGGCCTAGGCTGTGATCCACGATATATGCCTGCGGCTCGAGATGGGCCCTTCTGTACGGCTTCTCTGAATGTTCTGCTGGAATTATTGTTAAAACGATTAGTCCCCCAGTTATCTCGCATTGTTTCGGAATTCAGTGTTCGCCCACTTCCCCAAACTTCTGGTTCTCTACTCTGGAGCCTCGTTGCATCCCTCTCGAAATAACTAGCTTCTTCTTGTATTTCATCTAGAGATTGGAATCTCCTTCCCGTCAGATGCACTTGCGTTGCCATATTCCCTACGCCTGCTTTAAAAGTAGCCACTGCGTCAGCTTCCAATTCTGCTATTAGTCCACCTTCCTTATTTGAGTACTTAGCTGTGACTGCTGTTTTAATTTTGTCCAGAAGCTCTTTCATTCTGTCAGAGACTTCTCGAATGTCCTCTCCAGGTCGTCGTTTATACTCCAGCATTTCCGTACGTAGCTCACTGAACGATTTTCGTGGCGTATATGCAGTTGAAATAACTTGCTGCTGAGTTTCAAAATCCTTCGGCTCCTGGGAACACACTAGATAATAAGCGTCATCTCTAAGCCGAAATTTCGCACATTTGATAAAGATAGCTTTTTCTTCAGTAGTCAATTGATCGTAGAGTTCCTTGCTGCAATCCAGGACACGGTACAATTCTTTGCCCAGCTTTGGTGACCTTTCTCCAAAAAATAATGGTATATATTTGGAAAAAGATTCATAACTTTCCCATGTGCTTCCGCCATACTGTTCTTGAGCAATCCATATTATTTAATGCTTCCTGGTTTTTTTGTCTTTCTCTTCGATGAGCTACGCTTAGCTGAAATATCTTGCCTATCTTTCGTTTCTCGTGGTTTATCCCAGAACACTAATTTCCTTGGTGTCCACCTCTTACTGACTTCTTGCCTGTATACTTTTTCTTGCGGCAGTGGACCCTCGGCTCTTAATTCTGTCTCCAGTTCCTCCGCTGCCTCTTCTGCTTCCTTCAGTTGCTGTGCCAAAGACAATATTTTCTTTATTAGACCCTTGTTCTTTCTTTTCTCTCCTTCTAACAATTTTCTGCTTGGATCTCACCCCTTTGGATCACCTCGACTGTAGCCGTTACCAGCAAGTCTAAAGCTTCGCCTTTCGTACAGGACTTGGCAGCTGTTTTCCACTCCTGAATCAATTTTCTCGATTCTTCACTTGTTGTTCGTTTTTGCAACTCTGCCATGAGATGCTCTCCAATATATTGCCAGTCTTGCTCGTAGCTCTCTAACTTCTCCTTACACTCGTTTAGCTCCTGCGATCTTTCCTCTAATTCCTTCTCTTGAGTTTCGAACCCTAACAGTTGCTCTCTTGTCAGTACATTACTTCTACCCACCGACATTGAAGTCTGAACCAGAAGATCATCTAATTCTTCTCTCTTTTCCCTCCAATCCAAGCGTAATTACATATATATATTATATATAACACCTAACCAAGAAAACAATCTTACCCAACAAAACAACTTACACAAAAGTTAATTAATTTTAAACTACACCTAGTGAAACTAATTCAAATTTTTCCCAATTTCCTCATTCAATCTCACTTTCTACTGCCTCTCGTAACCTGAATGCTCCCTAGATTAACACCTTAATCCCAAACATTACAGTCGACGAAGTAGCTTCGAACGAACAGGAGTGAAATCCAACTTTTAAACGGAATTATAGAAAACAACGATATACCTATTTACCAAAATTTCCACCCCTTAACTGTTACTCTATTTAACCTATAGAAAGATTCACAGTTTTTCTTACAGGTACAAATTCATTCATCCGCACAAAAACTGAATAACTTACTACACTTCTCATTTATAATAAAACATAGATGCCAACGATAAAAACACAAAACATTTATTCCCCCATATTAAACAAAAAATATTGAAAATCGCCGCAAACAAAACAAAAACCGAACATCGATGAATTAACTAATTAACCTACATCTTAAATTTTCAACCTAAACACACGGAAATGCGACAAAAAACTTTTAAACGCCCATAATGATTTAACCTCAACCAATCCAAAAACGCACATCACAATCATGAAATCAATATTACTACACTGAAATGGCTTCCCAAAATCGTACTCAACACTTAATCTAACACTTTTTAAATTTATCCTGAAAAGTAAATGGAGCAGCTAAAAGAAGCAAAACTCCCACAATTAACAAAAATGGAGCAGCTGAAAAAGCATAACTCCCAAAAAATAAAAAAAATGGAGCAGCTAAAAAAGCATAATTCCCAATATATATAAATTTTAAAAACACAATACCTTTTTAAACCAGCTGCGCCAAATTTTCGTGTCCCAATAATTAAACTCACGAATCAATCAGACAATAAAAGAATAAATCTTTAAACCAAAGAAAACAAACGAATTGCATTTAAAACAATACTTTATTAATCCGAGAACTGACCTAACTTAATGACAATATAACTAAGCTACCTGGCGCTTAGGTAACCGACTCTAATCACGATAAGACTGTACACTTTACGGCACTCGCCAGTCCAGTCATTGGTCTGTTATTCACCAATATTCGGAAATAGACTTTACTTAATAATGCGGATGTAAACAAACGACAACAACCTTGCCATTTGTTCTACCGATTGCAGCACCTGAGTCGCTCAGTAGTAAGCAATCGCTTTACATACTAATTACCATGCTAGGTTAATTATTATTGTAATCGTCGATTGCCCCACTAAGCGCTCATCGCAGCCAGCTGTTGAGCTAATCAGCAAAATAACCGACAGTTGCAGAACATTACCATGCGAGGTTACTGTTTAGCAATTGCTAATTATTTCACTAAAATGCGCCCTTGGCTGCTGGAAGAATCTTCCGTATATTGGGCCATAACACACCCACCGCAGGAGGTGGACGTGAGACATCTACTGCAGGCATAGCCGCCGATAGTTGCTGTCGAATGTTATTGGATATTTCCGTACGCAGCATCTCCAAACTCTGCTCGAAGCTACATGCCAAGACCTGACATCAGGGCCTCAGTTGCTAGTAAGCCTTGACCATGAGCAGTAGGTAGTGACCTATTTCGTCGTGAACTGGGATGAGAAAAAGTGGTCGAATGAGGATTTGGCCTACCTGGTGACAAAGATTCACGGCTGACTGGCGGAATCGTTAATGGTGGCAGATCGAACTGCGGAACGGGCTGCCGACGCTCGTGATTTACAGGTTTCGTAATTGTTTTCTTCGGAACGGCTCCTGTATATACCATGAAATCGTACTGCGTGAGGCGGCACCTACAATTCGGGCAATGCTCCTGCTCCCCTATCCACGCACGTAGGCATGCTTTATGGAACACGTGTCCACAGGTCGTCACAACCGGCTTTCTTTGGACTGAGCAGTCTCCCTCCTGACAGATGGTATACTGGTCAGGCAACTTGGTCGCGGGAGGTGATGTTCTGACTGTCGTTAAATGTCGTGATCTCAAAACGCACAGGAGGTGTGAATATCCTTCACAAATGCTCAATATTTAAATAACTTTAACGTCCATATCAAGGGTGGACGTAATCCGGGAAATGGAAAACAGATACTTTATCAGAAATACGATATCTTATTTTCAAAACTTACTAAAAGCTAGACTCAAAATTGTTCAAAAAAATTGAAAGGTTCAGGAAGATTCCAATGAGCTGCAATCAGAATACAAAAATGGAAACGAAAAAAAAACTTCTACGAAATCTCTCGCTCTCCCTCCACGAGCTTACCCTCAAGACAAAGGTCTTCGAGGCCCACCCTCAAAAATCACTGTTCCGTCGCGGAACAATCTTTTTAAGTAAAAATAAGCTTACACACTAAAATCTCTAAAACACTAACACTCACAATAATTGCCGCGATGTACAAACTTCCCACGACGATTATAGGTAATCATCCCGCGATGATCTTCCAGCGTCATCAGCTAAAATATAAAAGAAAAACCATTAAAACAAAAAATAACAAATGGTAAAAGTCTCAGAAAACTCACGATCTGAGAATCTGAGACTTTAATTAAAACAAAACTTACACAACACGTCTTGTTCCATTATTCCCACGATGTCGCCAACATCCTAAAGGACCAGATAATCTATACAAGGAAATATATTATTAATAGAATTTAAAAAAATATAAACATTCAAAAATGTAAACACTTACCTATAACCAAAACAGCTGACATGAACCACTTTGACAGAATCAAAATGGCAGCTTTCAGTACATATTCCGATTAAAACTATAATGACGCCATTTTTGGACCAAATGCATGAAATTTCACACGATGACGCCATTTGGGGACCAAATACGTGAAAGTTCACACAAAGACGCGGGCGTCATTGGCAACGCCACCGGCAGACACAATTTCTATTGTGTTTCTGCCTATAAATAGCGAGCTACTGGAAGTAGCAAAGCACTCAAGTTCTGACTGAGCATCGTGACAGATCGGCAGTATATTGAAGCCACTTAAGTCTTGCTTAACCAATTAAATCAAGGGAAGTACATGAAACCCTTTTTACTAACCAATTTAATATATATATATTTTTTCAGCACCCTACATCGGGGGTTTTGATCCGAGCAATTTTAAAGAGCAGTTATATGACGCTCACTCTGCTCAAACTAAAATCCTACCCCTTGTTAATTGATTTGATTAATTATAGTCTCTCTATTACAGATTAAGGAATAGAAATTCGCCAGTGAAGGATCGTTATTTTAAGGTAGTAATAAGTGTAAATGAATTAAAGTAGCTTAAGTGAATTTCGGATTACCATAGATTTAAGTACTGAACTGCCTAGTTGTTAAGAAGCATTTTTGTGAGAATAAACCAGTGAACTCTGATATTTGAAAGATCATTCTGTCTTATCATTTCAAAAACCGGCACCTGCCCCTTTTTTATGCTAAGGCCATATTGGGACTTAACATTGGTCCTTCAAAGCCGGATAAGACAGGAAGATTCTCAAAATGACACAGATCGCTGGTTTGACATTGCCACTAATAGCTCTTAACGATCAGATAAAAAAGAGCCGCCATAAATCACAGCAAAGCAAATATTGATACAAAGGCAGGCAAGAAATACTATGAAGCACGCATAGACTCACTAGAAACACTCTGGAAATCGTTCACAGATCTGCATGTAGCAATCTAGTCGAACAAAGATGGCGCTCAAAGCGACTACGCCAAAGGAGAATTATATGAGGAGACAGAACTCATATATATAAATCTCCTCTCCACTCTATTAGAGGAACTAGAGGAGTCATTCCCAGTACTACCTCCTAACACAAACACAAATGAGCCCAGAGTTCATTCAGTACGTCCCTCCAAGCCATAAACACGGCTGCCACCAATTCACATACCAACTTTCAACGGTAGCTGCAAATCATGGTGTCCATTCCATGATCTCTATAACTCACTTATACACACAGACCCAAACTTATCCAAAGTGCAAAAGCTTCATGACTTGAAGCTCAGCGTCACAGGCGAAGCAGAACGATTGTTGCGTCAATTTGAAGTGACAGAAACCAATTATACCAAAGCATGGGAATTATTAAAAAAGAGATATGACAACAAGCGAGTCTTAGTCAACACTCACTTAAAGGCATTATTGACACAAATGCCCATTAAAAATGAATCAGCTCACGCCATTCGTTCTCTTTTAGACCAAACAGAAGAGAGCCTACACGAGATAAAATTTTTAGACTTACCAATAGAACATTGGGATGCAATATTAATCTACAACCTTGTTCAACGCCTCCCATCAGAGACTCATCAACAAGCAAGAGCAAGAGCAAAGCAGCAAAGCCGAATTACCAACATACGCTGATCTGTCAGCTTTTCTAGAGTCACGTTTCCGTACTCTAGAATCAATTCAAGTACGTCAAAGCTTGAACTCAACAGAACATGGACGACAAACAAGGTCTCCAAATACCCAAGAGTTACGGCGCGGCTACAGACCCACGAACTCCAATGACACTCCGTCATCTAACCACGCACACAAAAGTGCTTCCACGTTCATGAACAGAACATATACTTGCACCAAGTGCAAACAATATCATTCACTATTCCACTGCGCAGCATTTAAAAATCTATCTCCAACAGCGAGATCACAGCTCGTGCAACAATACAAGCTGTGTAGAAATTGTCTGGCATCGGGACATAACCTATACAACTGTCCCAGCCAGAAAACATGCCTCCACTGTCACAAACGACACAACACATTGCTGCGTCTAGTACAGCAATACAGTAAATCAACGAACAGTGAGCAAAATCAGAAGCAAGCAGAATTGAAGCTTGACTTTCCCAGTGGCAGTAATGAGCCAACTACAACGTCATTTTTCACAACACATCACAATGATGCATTACTATCAACTGCATTAGTGCAAATCGAGGGCCCAGATGAAGAGAAACACACAATGAGAGCACTGATACACTCAGGCTCTCAAATGTCCTTCATCACGAAAGCGGCGAGAGTAGACGGGCGAAATTACAGCCAAATTCCAAACTTGTGAAAATTACAGGATTGGGCCAAATTCAGACAGCATCCGCCAATGCTCAAACGTCATTTAAATTGAAATCCCTTCATTCAAGATTTCAAACCAATATAGAAGCTCTCATTTTGGAAAAAATCACAGACTACGTTCCAGCTGACACGATAAACACCAGCAAATTGCTTTATCTGCAGCATTTGCTCCTAGCAGATCCAAGGTTTTACGCATCTGGGCCGATCGACTTATTACTAGGAGCTGACGTCTATGCCGACGTCGTAGAGAGCGGAATTATCAGGGGTGCACCAGGACAATCCACAGCTCAACACACGCAGCTTGGTTGGATTCTACTAGGAAAAAGTAGTGACGAAATCACTACACTTGCGGCACAGATATGCAGAAAGCAAAATCCAAACCAACCAAGAAGAAGAAAAAACGTGCATTCCAAACAAAGTGAGAAACTTCAAAAAACTTCTCGCCAACACACAAATCAAAGCAAGGCTTCACATAAAGGAAGCATCTGTCAAACAAAAGACATGACAGTAAAACGGTCTGGGTAAGTCCAAAATCGTGTCAAAGCACACAAAGAAAATAAAGCACGTAGAAATTATAAAAATCCAACAAATCGTATCAGAACTACACGGAACGAAACTGAATCGAAAAAGTGCTATGTCAAATGCCAGACTTACAATCAGGCATCGACGACCTCATGGCGCAGCACAGTTTCAAACCAAATTAAATGTGACAGTTCCAATGACAGAAAACATGCCTACTCCAAAAATAATGCCATCTATGGCATCCGACCAGAACGGAGTAAAACGATACGAGCCTAAGAAACATCCGAAGGCATTTGTAGATGTATAGCTTTACAAACTATGCACATCAAATAGTTGTGACAGAATACACAAATACAACAAGTGCTTAACATCAGCAAAACTATCAAGCCAATCTGTCACATGACAGTCTACCCCAAAACCATCTACATCTGGAAATAAAAAACCAAGTTGCTACATAGACGCAACAATATTTCAACGAAAACTGCGACATGTCAGTCCTACCACATCAAAAAATGATTACTGACAAAAATCATCCAAAGTACAAAAACTGACATACAAGTCAGACCCACGACAGCAGCAAATCATTCAAATCGACGATCAGTATGTACTAACACTGAACGTTTTCGATCAACTGACTAGTCAGCAGGAATTTGAACTAGTCAGTGTAAATGTGAGAACCACTGACACATGAAAAATAAAACAGCAAGAATACCATCAACTGAGTACAAAAATACAAAGCAATCCATTATGAGTAGAATAATACATTTTCTACTACCCACACTCTGAGCACGAAGCTGTAACGCCATCTCACAAAATAAAAAGGAAACATTATACCATTAAAATAGTGCCGGTAATTCAGAACTCTACAAAATTAGCCCCTATTTCACTTAGGATCCAATGCGCCAAAACTTTGACAACTGGCGAAGCAGAAAGAGGCGAAACAAGTTCTTTTATTTGCAAACTTATTTATTTATTTTTTTTTTAATTTTATTATTTCTCCATCCCTTATTTTTATCATTTGTGAGTTTTTATTTATGGATGACTTATTATTTTTGTTTGCAACTTTTTATTTTGTTGCTTTTTATTTTTATTTTTTTTAAACCTAAAAGGGGAAAATAGATTGTCTACCAAGTTTAAAAGACTGCCTCTTGATCGATGACGTCCCAGATATCGAAGAAATTCCTCTTAAGGATAAGCTACGAACCACCGATATGCCGCGTCGCCCAAAAACATACGTGCTCCCATTTGAAGCGCTTCCAGCATCACCCAAAACCAAAAGGCTAGCCGACGCAGCCACTTTTAGAAAACCGACAAGGCCATCTAAGCGTCCCACTGGCACAAAAAGATCCAGTCCAGTGACAACAACAACCTCGATACCAGCTGGTATCAATAAAGCAATACTACCAGCATTAAAGGTTCTAAGCTCAGCACCAACAAAAGCAACGCGGCCCGACGCATCACCCAAAAAAGCAACATTGACAGCTTTTTCCGCGACAAAGCATGACGCGACAGCAATTCATCCGGCTTTTACGGCTCCCTCAACGTCAACGCATGCTACAGCATCATCAGCTTCAGCTACAACATCGCACAGCGCATCACGCAAAAGGCCAGCTCTGACGGCCTCCACGTTAACCGCAGCACTATACGACGTACCGCTCAAGAAACCAGCGTTGATGACGCCACCCAAAAAGCCAGCAATGACGGCTTCAGAACGTCGTCCAAACATAACCCCAACAAGACCTCCTACAAATTTCATCGTGGAGCCACAGCTGTGGGAACAAGTGCGTACACAGCCAATTCCATGGCTAAAAGTGTTCACAGCGAGAAAATGCTTCCGCATCACAACGGAAGATGGGGACACCCTGCGCTTTCTCAAATTAGCGTCAGGACAAATCAAGGTTCGCTTGCAAGAAAAAACCAATGACGTAAATCTGCACAGATTAATTTATTTTTCTAACAACACACATTCATAACATAATGCCTCTCTTTTGGTGAGGCGGGAGGATGTTCCCTCGCGGAACAATCTTTTTAAGTAAAAATAAGCTTACATACTAAAATCTCTAAAAAACTAACATTCACAATAATTCCCGCGATGTACAAACTTCCCACGACGATAATAGGTAATCATCCCGCGATGATCTTCCAGCGACATCAGCTAAAACATTGTTACAAAATTTTCCTTATTTGCTTTCACCGAGAGGGAGATTTCATCAACAAAAAATGTTGCGAAGCTTCACTTAGGAAAATGTTGTGACAAGATAGCAACCAACTTTCGAATATAGGTCAGCAACAATATGTGGAACTGTGTCACGTTCGAGAAGATCAGCTGGGCTGATGATGGCTCAGAGAGGTTCCACTTAGATGCTATTATCGGTGGAAACTGCAACTTTTGATTAATAGTGGGTGAGCGTATGATTCTGCTCTGCAATCGTATACGGGGGAATTCAGAGTACAGCGGCTTTGCTCGCAGGTTGAATGGAACGAGATGAGTACTACTATCGCGTTCCACTTATTAATTTGTAAATGTGCGTCGGGCGATAAGGATAAAATGAACTTCTTTCCGATTCTAGTGCACCGCTGGTTACTGTGGCGAAATCTCCGCGCTTCTATATTAAAGTCGCGATCGTATTTCACGCGAGGTGTTGAGTGTTGGTGTAGTGTTCAGTGTCAAAGGCTTGCAGGAATTTGACAAGCTAATTAAGTGATAGCGAGTAGTGTACGTTTCTGCTGCGGAATGTGCCTATCTGGGGACTTTTATAATTGCGCCGTAGATGCCGTGAAGCTTTGGAGCACCAAGTTGAGAATGCCTTTTTTTTATATACGTCCTGTTTGGTGCTTTGTGGTCAAGCGGCCGAATTCAACGTAGGATTATGCGATTTCCTCAACAAATTTTTTCGTCGACGATCTTGGAGAATTTCTTGCAAATGGCGGACCTCTGAGACAGGTATGTATTCACTTTTATATAAATATCCGTAGACTGGTGTGCGAATTTCCAATTTCGTGCTGCAAAGGTGAAATTAAAGCTTTTGTTGTGTAAGTTCAATTCCTCTGTCAATGCGATTGATTCAATTCAGAATCAATTGAATTCAATTTTCCACCGTTCTGTTTTGAAAAATTATTAAGTCGAATTCTGTATGTCAGATTTTTAGTTCAAGCTAAATTAAGCCTTGAAGGCAATGGCCCGATTTTACCTGCAATTACAATTTATGTTTCGCTTTTTCCTGGTTCTTGGTTATTGAAGGTGATCGAAAAGAACAAAGGCTCGATCGCTTCCTCTTGACCTTGACCTTCTGTGCCCGCAATGTCCTAATCGCGGTGTTTTTTAATAAGAAATAAAAAAAAACACTCACCGGAATTAATGTTTTGGTTACCTCGCACAGAGAAACGAAAACAATAAAAAAAATAAATAAATTTTAATTGTTAATTTTGAATTTATTCAATAACTCGCACTATTTTTCTGACAACTATCCAATCGCTCAACTTTGACTTTCCGAACAGAGAGCAACGATCTGCCTTTACCTTTCTTTTATATCCCCGTCAGGTGGGGAAAGGTCTAACTATGCCCGGAAAAGACTATTTTGCAGTGGGCCCGATCGTTACTTTCCGAGGATCGTTAAATTAGTTACATTTCCTTTCTAATTTCGATTCCTTTAACTAAACAAATTTTGTACAATAATTTTAGGAAATTCAATATAAATTCTAATTTTAATTTAACAATTTGTTCTTTAAAGATTTTGTTATTACAATCTTATAATTTTAAATTACTTTTGGTTTTAGGTTCTTTTTTCTTTGGTATTACGGTTTTCGTGGATGATAGCTGGCCAGGTTCCTGCCCAGAACTAAAGATGCATGCGTAGAATTGGAGCCTCTCTAAAGTAAGTCGCCAATAATGCTAGTCTGATGCATTAACCAATATTGATGATGGTACTAAAAATATTTTTTATTTATTTTTTAGCAACTTCGTAACACTACCCCCATCTGAAGACAAGAGCTGTCCTCAGCTCGGCATGTTATTGGGGACTCTGAGGCCGGGCCTTGCTGGTTAGTAGTGCAGCGGTCCAAACGCCCTCTCATACTTGGAGCAGATGGAAGGAGAAAAACAATTCCTGGCTTAAAAGCAGTAAAAAGAAAATGGTTTGATTAGTTCTATACTTAGAAGTAAGCCTAATTCATATAGGTATAGTTACACTAACAAATCCGTTAATTTCTCACATATAGATTTAGTAGTAGTTTTAAGTCTTTGTTGTTTTGCTTAATCTAACACATAGTGATAAGTCATCTTAGGTTATGCCTCAGTTTGGGCCTCTTTTTATTTTGATCCGATATTTTGGTTTGCTGTATGGATTGGGGTAGAGCTGTTGGCATTTCCGCCCGCGATCGCGAATAATAGTTCGAGACGGCCAGCTCATTCCAATTCAGGAAACAGAGGTTATTTCTAGGCGCCTTGACTCACCTGTAGCAATCGGCAGTCACGCGCGTTACCGTTGCATTCGCGATATGATACGACGATTACTATATGGCACCTCGATAGGACATTAGGCGGTTGCGGTGAATTACTGTGATTTTTTTGTTGAGTTCTTTTTGAATCCGATAGGTCACATCGGAGAGCTGTTCAAGAACCTTATAAGAGCCATCCTAATCCCTTTGCAGTTTTGGGCACATTCCTTTTTTTCTTTTAGGATTGTATAGCAGAACCAGGTCCCCCACTTTAAAGGGATTTGCTCTACAGGATAAGTCGTACCGGTCTTTCATTGTTCGGCTTGTTTTCTTTAGGCGTTTTCTATTGAATTCGTGCACACTTTCCAAACGTTTTTTTAGTCTTTCTAAGTATTCGACACTTCCTAGTTCCTCTGAGATGGGTAAGCTTAGACTCATTTCCACTGGGAGCCTCAGTTCTCGGCCTAGCGTGAGCATTGCTGGAGTTTGTTGCGTGGTGTCGTGAACAGCTGACCTATATGCTAATAAGAGGAAGGGGATATGTTCATCCCAGTCTCGCTGGTTTTCTGCAACATGTTTGGACAGATAATCTAAGATGGTGCGATTGAACCTTTCCACCATGCCGTCTGACTGAGGATGCAGAGGTGTTGTCCGAGTCTTCTTTATTCCGAATCTCCTCAACACTTCGCGGAAAATAACTGATTCGAAATTCCTTCCTTGATCTGAGTGGATTTGGAGTCGCAATCCGAATCTCGAGATTACATGCTCTATTAAAGCATCTACGACAGTTTCAGCTGTTTGGTCTTGTATAGCGATCGCTTCTGGCCACTTAGTGAAGTAGTCCATCTCTACTAGGAGATATTTGTTACCTCAGGACGTAGTAGGTAGTGGTCCCAATATGTCGATAGCTATCCTCTCGAATGGGGCTCCGACGTTATATATTTGTAGCTGAGATCTAGTTTTCGGCACAGCAGCTTTACGTTGTTGGCAAACTTGACATCGTTGGCACCAGTTGATGATATCTCCTGTGCAGCCAGCCCAGTAATATCGGCTTTTAACTTTGGCGATTGTTTTATCAACTCCAAGGTGTCCTCCCACAGCACTGTTGTGTAGTTGACTCAAATCTGCTTCCTTTTTGGAGTCCGGAATCAGCATTTGATAATGCGTCCCATTCGTGTTTGAAAATTCTCGACATGCGATGTCATCTCGTAAGCACAGGGAAGGCCACATTGACCAGTATGCCTTTATTACTGGGTGTAGTGCAGTAATATCTGCTCTGGGAGGGCGTCTGCCTGCTTTAAGCCAGGCTCGCACTCTATTAAGCTTATCATCTTGGTCTTGGCTTGTACCGATATCATCCGGTAATACGATCATGCGGGCAATGGCTTGTTGTTGTTCCTCTAGTCTGGAACAGTATCGGCAGTTTACACCAGTGCAAGGACGGCGAGAAAGAGCATCAGCGTTTCCATGCTTGTTTCCTGGACGATGCTGAATTTGGAAATCGTAGCTTTGAAGTCGCTGCAGATATTTTTTCGGGATCAGTTGTCAGACCTTTTTCGGAGATAACGTGTCCTAAGAACTTGACTTCCGCATGGCATATGGTGCATTTTCTTGGAGAAACCTTGAGGTTGGCAGATCGAAGGCGTTCAAATACGAGCTGAAGATGATGTCGTAGGTCCTCGAAAGATTTTCCATGCACAATCAGGTCATCTAGGTATACAAGGCAAAGTAGTCCTTCTAACACTAGCTCTATAAGCCTTTGAAAGGTGGCTGGGGCATTTGTTAAATGGAAGGCATTACCGTAAACTCGAATAAGCCGCTCCCAGTAGTAAAAGCCGATTTTTCTACATCTTCGGCGTGCATTTCGACCTGCCAGTATCCTGACTGAAGGTCTAAAGTGGCAAACCATTTAGATTCACCAAGTGCATCCAGTGTAAGGCCGATTCGCGGAAGAGGGTATGAATCTTTCTTTGCCACTTCATTCAACCGCCTGAAGTCGATGCAAAACCGAAGAGAGCCATCCTTCTTTTTTACTAACACGACAGGGCTACTCCATGCAATTTTTGATGCTCGCACGATACCTTGGTATAGCATTTCTTTCATCATTTTATCAGATTCGTTTCTGCGAGACATGGGCAGCTTTCGTGGTGGCTGCTTTATAGGTCGCGCATCACCTACATCGATCCTATGACGTATTAGTGTTGTACGACCGATATCGTCTTTCGAATGAGAGAATACATCTACGTAGGTTAATAGAAGATTCCACAGTTGGTGTTTCTGTGCAGCTGTAAGGGTGGAAGTACTCCTTTGGAACATTTCTTGTAACTCGTTGGAGATAAGAGTAGATGCTTTGGCCTGGATCAGCGCGATAATATTTGGTTTTGTCTCCAATTCCACAATAGGTCTTGTACTAGGTAATACATGTTCGTTGCAAGCTAAATTGCTTACCTGGACAAGCACAGTTCCATGTTGAGAAACTATTAAAGCAGGCAACACATGAAGTGCCTCCGGTGCATTCTGGATGGCTGTTACTAAGATCTCTTCATTAGCTTTGATATTTGCAGACAGTTGAATGAGGGCATCTTCTCCTGGTAGTATCTGTACCTCCCGTAGTGGCTTGACGTCCAAAGTACGAGATAGCTGCTGGTCAAATGGAATTATTTCCTCTCCTATCTTCAAAACCTCATTCTTCAGGTCGAGCGTGCATGAATGGTGTAGGAGGAAATCTATTCCGATGATGCAACTATCCGAAATTGTAGCAACGAAAACTGTATGGTTAGTAGTAAAGCCACCGATGGTTATTTATACCCTCGTAATTCCCTCTACTGGGAAGGTATCGCCGCTCACTCCTTGAATAAGAGCATTCGATGGTCTTAGATTTTGTGGGTGATTTGTTGCCAATAACACTTTGGGATGCAGAACTGTTTGACTTGCACCGGTGTCGATAAGCAGAGGACATGCTATGTCATTTATATATCCTGCCACTATTAGGTTACTGAGCTTTGCTGTAGTTCCAATGAAAATTTTAATAGGCATTGGGGCTTCGTCTTCCACTAACTTTAGCCCCTCGAAGTCAGTGGGCAGCAGTTTAACGAGGTTGCTTGATTCGTGGTACCGCTCAGTGGTAGGAAACGGGGTTCCTCATCTGTGACAAAGGCTGCTGGAGGTGGGATGATTATCGAGTTCTCGTAAAGCCCTTTCTCAGTAGCGTTGGCTGCCTTATCGATGGCGTGTCCCATCCATATTCCCAGTCTGCTATCCGTTCTATTTGAGGGCACGAAATTGGTGGGCGATGACTGTGAATTTTCCTTATTAACTGCATTCTGTTCGACAGGTTTTTCAAAACTGATAACATTAATGGCTTGCCGGCTCTTACTCCCTGGCATAAGGCCAAAAATAACCTTTTGGTCATTCACCAGTGAAGCAATACGGTGGTCTGAACTTTTGGCGGCTATTGTAGAGGCGTGAAAAAAGACTTCCTCATTGCTCTTATTGCAAACTATAAACCCATAGCCTTTCCTAGCATTGTACCACTTTACCTTCCCTTCTACAGATTTTTCAATAATTTGTTGTTCGGTAGAGGATAGAGGTTGCGAGGAGTATGTAGCTTTCTGGGTTAGTGAAATCGTTTGTTTCGATTCACGCTGTTTTTCCGTAGATTTTGTTTGGTTTCGAGGTAGTTTGGCTTTCCGTGGTCGTTCTTTGAAGGATTTACTAAAAGGCTTGTGCATTGTTTCGGTCCGTAAAACGCTGGCATAAGTGGGAGAATTCGGAGCATTCTTCCTTGAAGTTTGTGTGGATTTGAAGCCCAGCTTGCGCTCCTCCAAACTGGGCGATCTTAGTTTCCCGACTGCTGATGCTGATTTGCTCGAGTTCTCTTAGCTTGTCTATGTTGAATCACAGGTTCATTCAACGTCATTTGTCGTCGGCTAATCCTTGTCGCATCTCTACTCGCTTCTACACGAATAGCTATCGCGAGAGCTGTCCCTAAGGTCACAGGGATAGAATCACGAACTCGACATTGTGTCTCGGCATCAGCGATGCCATCCATGAATTGGCCGAGACCGATTCTGTTTCTAATTAGCTCATCAGTGTCATTGAAACTTAAATATACCAGCCGTTGAACATCTGTCGCGAATTCTGTTAGGCTCTCATTCGGTCTCTGTATTCGTCCACGTAGTTGAATGTGTGCTATGGCAGCTTGATACTCGTCTGAGAACCTCTCGTGCAGAGCCTGACTCAGTGCCTCATAGTCATCTTTGGTAATCTCAGAACGGGTGTCATAAAAGCTCGATGCAGTTCCTCGCAGATAAGGGACGAGATACCGAGATTTAAGTCCAGAGTCCCAGACGTTTGCACGTGCTATGGCTTCGAAGTGTCTTTTGTATACAGACCAGGGCTCATTGCCATCGTAGTCTTTTGGAGTCATAGCAAAGCGCGCTGGGGCGACATATGGTGTTGGCTTAGGTCCAGGCTGGGTTTTTGTTATTGGCAGGATGCCTGTCTCCAATAAAGTCGAGGCAGGTTGTCTGGAATTATACATTGAGGTAGTGTTTTTGCCCTGGCAAGATTTGATTGCAGAATTGTTGATCAAGGAAGGAAGAATTAGCGGTTGGCAGGCTAAAAGTGACCCTTCTTGTTCGCGAATCTGGGGATATAGCATTCTGCCCTTGTTCTAAAGTGCTCATCACATTATTAGACTTTGACGAAGCTCCGATTGGTTCTTGGGCAAGATCAGTTGGACGTTGCGGAGAGTGATCTGTAGCTAGCTGGTCGACAAGAGTTGAACAATGAGATTGGAGATTTTTATCATTATCGCTGGGATTGGTTGATATTCCGTCGGTAAAACTAATTAACACATTTGAATTTGGCGAGGCAATTGATTGTTCTAAGATAGGGTTAAGCCTAAATGGTGGAGTTTGGCTATTAGCAAGCCCATCAATGCGTCGCTTAACTGCCTCTTCTTGGCTTAGTTTCCAAATTCTGTACCTTGTCTACTACAGACTTGAGTAAGCAGCTAATATTCTGAATTTGCTGGTTTTGCTGATGGAGAATGGTGCCAAGCTGGTCTAAGGTAAATGGAAGTTGTGTGGTATTATCACTCCATTCGCTCCTATTGTCGCTTGATGTATTTCTTTGATTGTTGGCCATCTCGTGGTTTTTTATCAGGGTGCTGGATTCTTTCGATATCCGTTCGACTACCCCACACTTGGCACCAATGTTACAAAATTTTCCTTATTTGCTTTCACCGAGGGGGAGATTTCATCAGCAAAAAATGTTGCGAAGCTTCACTTAGGAAAATGTTGTGACAAGATAGCAACCAAATTTCGAATATAGATCAGCAACAAAAATGTGGAACTGTGTCACGTTCGAGAAGATCAGCTGGGCTGATGATGGCTCAGAGAGCTTCCACTTAGATGCTATTCTCGGTGGAAAACTGCAACTTTTGATTAATAGTGGGTGAGCGTAAGATTCTGCTCTGCAATCGTATACGGGGGAATTCAGAGTACAGCGGCTTTGCTCGCAGGTTGAATGGAACGAGATGAGTACTACTATCGCGTTCCACTTATTCAGTACTTACTGTGCAGTTTGTAAATGTGCGTCGGACGATAAGGATAAAGTGAACTTCTTTCCGATTCTAGTGCACCGCTGGTTACTGTGGCGAAATCTCTGCGCTTCTATATTAAAGTCGCGATCGTATTTCACGCGAGGTGTTGAGTGTTGGTGTAGTGTTCAGTGTCAAAGGCTTGCAGGAATTTGACAAGCTAATTAAGTGATAGCGAGTAGTGTACGTTTCTGCTGCGGAATGTGCCTATCTGGGGACTTTTATAATTGCGCCGTAGATGCCGTGAAGCGTTGGGGCACCAAGTTGGGAATGCCTTTTTTTTATAAACTTCCCGCTTTGTGCTTTGTGGTCAAGCGGCCGAATTCAACGTGGGATTATGGGATTTCCTCAACAAATTGTTTCGTCGACGATCTTGTAGAATTTCTTGCAAATGGCGGACCTCTGAGAAAGGTATGTATTCACTTTTATATAAATATCCGTGGACTGGTGTGCGAATTTCCAATTTCGTGCTGCAAAGGGGAAATTAAAGCTTTTGTTGTGTAAATTCAATTCCTCTGTCAATGCGATTGATTCAATTCAGAATCAATTGAATTCAATTTTCCGCCGTTCTGCTTTGAAAAATTATTAAGTCGAATTCTGTATGTCAGATTTTTAGTTCAAGCTAAATTAAGCCTTGAAGGCAATGGCCCGTTTTTACCTGCAATTACAATTTATGTTTCGCCTTTTCCTGGTTCTTGGTTATTGAAGGTGATCGAAAAGAACAAAGGCTCCATCGCTTCCTCTTGACCTTGACCTTCTGTGCCCGCAATGTCCTAATCGCGGTGTTTGCTAGTTTTTTAATAAGAAATAAAAAAAAACACTCACCGGAATTAATGTTTTGGTTACCTCGCACAGAGAAAGGAAAACAATAAAAAAAATAAAAAAATTTTAATTGTTAATTTTGAATTTATTCAATAACTCGCACTATTTTTCCATCCAATCGCTCAACTTTGACTTTCCGTACAGAGAACAACGATCTGCCTTTACCTTTCTTTTATATCCCCGTCAGGTGGGGAAAAATTTAACTATGCCCGGAAAAGACTATTTTCCAGTGGGCCCGATCGTTACTTTCCGAGGATCGTTAAATTAGTTACATTTTCTTTCTAATTTCGATTCCTTTAACTAAACAAATTTTGTACAATAATTTTAGGAAATTCAATATAAATTCTAATTTTAATTTAACAATTTGTTCTTTAAAGATTTTGTTATTACAATCTTATAATTTTAAATTACTTTTGGTTTTATGTTCTTTTTTCTTTGGTGTTACGGTTTTCGTGGATGATAGCTGGCCAGGTTCCTGCCCAGAACTAAAGATGCATGCGTAGAATTGGAGCCTCTCTAAAGTAAGTCGCCAATAATGCTAGTCTGATGCATTAACCAATATTGATGATGGTACTAAAAAATATTTTTTATTTATTTTTTAGCAACTTCGTAACAATATCAAAGAAAAACCTTTAAAACAAAAAATAACAAATCGTTAAAGTTTCAAATAACTCACGATCTGAGAATCTGAGACTTTAAAACAAAACTTACACTACACGTCTTGTTCCAATATTCTTACGATGTCTCCAACATCCTAAAGGACCAGATGATCTATACAAGGAAATAAATCATTAATAGAATTTTAAAAAATATAAACATTCAAAAATGTAAACACTTACCTATAACCAAGACAGCTGCCATGAACCATTTTGACAGAATCAAAATGGCAGCTCTCAGTACATACTCCGATTAAAACTATAATGACGCCATTTTTGGACCAAATGCATGAAAATTCACACGATGACGCCACTTGGGGACCAAATCCGTGAAAGTTCACACAAAGACGCGGGCGTCATTGGCAACGCCAACGGCAGACACAATTTCTATTGTGTTTCTGCCTATAAATAGCGAGCTACTGGAAGTAGCAAAGCACTCAAGTTCTGACTGAGCATCGAGACAGATCGGCAGTATATTGAATCCACTGAAGTCTTGCTTAACCAATTAAATCAAGGGAAGTACATGAAACCCTTTTTACTAACCAATTTAATATATATATATTTTTTCATCACCCTACATCGGGAGTTTTGATCCCAGCAATTTTAAAGAGCAGTTACATATATGACGCTCACTCTGCTCAAACTAAAATCCTACCTCTTGTTAATTGATTTGATTAATAATAGTCTCTTTTCTATTACAGATTAAGGAATAGAAATTCGCCAGTGGAGGATGGTTATTTTAAGGTAGTAATAAGTGTAAATGAATTAAAGTAGCTTAAGTGAATTTTGGATTACCATAGATTTAAGTACTGAACTGCCTAGTTGTTAAGAAGCATTTTTGTGAGAATAAACCGGTGAACTCTGATATTTGAAAGATCATTCTGTCTTATCATTTCAAAAACCGGCACCTGCCCCTTTTTTATGCTAAGCCCATATTGGGACTTAACAATCTCAGATCGAAAACAGTAACAGGTAGGTAGTGTGGATGTGTTTATGAAAACTATGATATTCTCACAGAAGCCTTGGAAAAGTAGGGTTGGAGATATCAAAGACTGAAAATGCTATTAGAGATTCTTCAGCCCGGCAGTTAGTAGTATGCCAGCTCCTGATTACTGAAGGTCTCCAGCATCACTTCCATCATCCAACAACCCTTTCCTTTCTCTTCGTTCTATGCGATGTCTAACTAACCTTCCAGTTGGGCAACGCCATGAGTCCGCTCAACTAGTTAGCTGAAAGCCAAAAAGTCATCTCACAGACGCATGGCTTTATCCAGCCAGTTGGCCAACAAAGACATGCCTCTGTGAGAACATAAGCGAAAATTCGTTTGTGAGGCCACCTACTATTTCCATAGCAGAAGGCCAGCGGGAAAGATCAACAATTCAAAATTCAAAAAAAAAAATTCAAAAAGATCCGACAACTGTTGAGGCTTTTTATTTATTTATTTACAACTTCATCACACATCTGATTACTAAGTTTACAAAAAATTAAACATTATACATATGTAAACAATTATAATGACCAAAAGTGTACAAACAATAATAATAAAATGAACAGTAACTTGAACTAAGCTGATTTCTTAATTGACTTTTTGAAAGATGAAAGTCAATGCAATCAAACTGGCTGTTAGAGAGGCGAGACATTGATGAAATCGGCTCGTGAAAACCATAGTTCGTACTATGATGAGGAACGACGAGGAAGTCGTGGTTCCTCAAGGAGCGCGCAGGAATAGATATATTGAAAATATTTAAGAGCTCAGGAGAATTTGTCGCTCCCTGTATACACTGAAATAACTCTGGAAGCCTTTCGCCTATTTTCAAGAGAATCCAATGGAAAGAGTTTAAGTCTATCAACATATGGAGGTAAAAGAATAGGGTTATGCTAATGAAGTCCACGCAGAGCAAAACAAACGAATCTCCGCTGCACAGCCTCAATACGATTTATGTGTACAGCATAAAAAGGAAACCAGGCCGGACTAGCATACTCCAAAATAGGTCTAACGAATGTGCAGTAAAGGATTTTCGTTATGAAGGGATCATTAAACTGCTTTGACCATCTCTTTACAAACCCCAGAGTAGCATTAGCCCTGGAAACGATTGTATTAATATGATCCTCGAAGGAAAGGCGTGTATTAAGGAAGACACCAAAGTCCTTGGTTTTGTCAAGTCTAGATAACAAGCATCTATCTAAAGTATAACTGAAGTTCAGTGGCCTCCTTTTACGAGAAAAGGACATAGCAGTACATTTGTTCATATTGAGAGGAAGACAGTTAATAGCACCCCATTTATGATAGGTGTCTAAGTCCAAATTTAGAATTCCACACTCGTTTTCATTAGAAACAATGCGGAAGATTTTGGCATCGTCAGCATAGCAAAGTATTCTTGAATTAGTCAAAATCAGAGATACGTCATTAATGAAAATAATAAAATGGAGTGGTCCGACATGGCTGCCCTGAGGAACACCAGAAGTATTATCTATAACATCAGAAAGAGCTTCGCGAAGTATAATTCGGATAATGAAGCCAATTGACAAAAACAGACGGAAAACCAAGAAGAGTCAGCTGTAATGCGTATCTGTAATCATGCATCATTAAAGCATGTAATTGCATATAAATCATATGCACATCTCCATAAAATAAATATGATACCAAAATAACAACTAAAGTTTGTAATACATTTCAAAAGCTAAAACTCGAATAAACAAAAATTAAAATACAATTGACATACATACAGATTTGTATTTAATCACTTTTGTGTCAATCATTCATACCTCGTTATGAATGAAGTGATATAAAAGCGCATCAGATTACAGCGCAAGCGGAAATAAATTATTTATGTGCACTGCACCAAATTTATCAATGGCAACAAAAAACGCTGCTCGCGTGAGGTCACCGTTTCTTTCATAATGATACGGTGAGAAAATTATCGAATGTAGGTAGCTTTAAGAAATTAATGTAAATAGTTTATTTAGCAATAATTAGCGATTATAAATAAGGTAGCATTAAGAAAGAAATTAAGAATAAAGTTTTGACCATAGAATGGTAAAGACAAGGGCTTATTCTTCAGAGCGCAGCGGCAGTTAGCCAGGTGCTCCCCTACCAAGGATATAGAGGCATTTTAGCCAGATATCTTCATCATTAAGATATTGAGGCACTCCAGCCAAATATCAAGCAAGGATTGAGGCATTCAGCCAGATCCACAGGTAATTGTTATTTCTTTGCCTTTCATGAATATTGAGGCGAATACGCCAATCCATTGGCAACCAGCATGCAGGCAAACTTACCACAGCTTATGAATCAATATTTTATGATTGATTCGGTCAAAAGCTTTACTAAAATCCGTGGATATGCAATCAACTTGCTTTCCGCTTTTAATTGCAGAAACGCAGAAATTAGGAAACTCTAAAAACTGAGTTGTAGTAGATTTACCCTTCATAAAGCCATGCTGAAAAGAGCGCAAGAAAGGCTTGCAGTGGAACGACAAAACATCGCAAACCATGGCTTCAAATATCTTATCAATACAACATTACTTAGCGACGAGTCTGTAATTAGAAATGCCGCACTTATAACCCTTCTTGTGAAAAGGAATAATCAAAGAAAGTTTCCGCTGTTTAGGAAAAACACCACAGGTTAAAGATAAATTAAATAAATAGCACAAAACAGAAACGATGGACGTAGCACAATGTTTTATGAGCGTGGAAGGAACGCCATCCGGACGAATAGAAACACTATCAGCTATGCTTGATCGAACGACAGGTCCTTAGATTGAAGAGAAGTCGTCGGAAGCTTCGTCAAATGGATAAAATCGTTATAACTAATTCGCAGTGGTTATCACAGAGGGCAGTTTTAAAGAAGTCACCACAAAGATTGGAAGTCTCCAAGGGATCAACACTATCTATGTTTCCAAGACGCAACGATGAAGGGTATCCATCACAGTTGCGCTTAGAGTTCACAGACTTCCAAAATTGCTTAGGTTCCGTAGGCAAGGCCGACTTCATTCTATGTATATAATCATTATAAGAATCACTCAGGTACGATATGTACTGAGTACGCAAATTAGAATAAGTTTCGTAATCAGCATCGCTCCTTGAGGAACAGAACTTCCCCCAAGCTTTATTCCTCAAATTTTCCAGATGCTTCAAAGAGCAATTGATCCACGGTTTCCAATGCGAAGTACGATTCGAACTAACAAGTGGTACACAATGAGTAAAACAAAGAAATAGGATGTCATAAAACTAACTCACAGCTTTATCAATGTCACGTTCACCCAGTATACTGGTCCAGTCGGAAGCGGATAGCCATTCATTCATTTTATTAAAATCAGCTTTTTTTAAGTTATGACAATAGTCGTAGTTACTAGAAGCATGAGATGATGAAGTTACAGTATCAAAAACAGAACTATATGTAGTGTCGGATAATGACTTGTTTCAGGAACCATAGGTGTTAAACAACGCTTAACGAGAGTACCATTGGGATCGGACGAAAATACCAGATCAAGAGATTTTCCAGAGGCATTAGTCACACCGCTAGACTGCATTATGTAGGCCTGAAGAAATAATGTTGTCGATAAAAGATATGGCATGATGAGGAGTCGCTAAAAAAGAGGGCAGCAAGCCCTCATCGTCCAGAGAGTGTACCCAACCCACATTAGGCAGGTTAAAATCACCAAAAAGCAACAACTCATCGGCAGGTACCAGAACTTCAGTAAGCCTATCTATACATGAAGCCAACAAATCAAATATATCAGCAGATGGGCATGGAGAGATATAAACTGTAGCAATATATACGGTTTTGTGTGAAAGGCTGAGAGCCACACAAATAAAATCCAGATCACCGGAATCAACAAAGTCAACCAAGAAACAAGGATGGTGTTGAATTAGTTAGGAATAAAGAAAAATGATACTGGTTCAAATAACAAAATTTATTTACGTCCAATAACTAACTGAACCTCATTAATAAATTAAACCAAATTTATAATATTAAATTGCTGACAATGAATTATTACAATTAATGACAAAAAAGAAAAAAGAAATTAAGAAATTTGAATAAGCAAAAAGCAAACAATTATTGCAATGAGGTGAATGATTTGCATCAAATGCTGACAATGGCATTTTCACTCATGCAATTAAATTAAGTTTCATATGGAATTCTGCCACCTCAGGTTATTAGTTGAGGTGAATGAAATTATT
Source organism: Dioctria linearis (assembly GCA_963930735.1). NCBI lineage: Eukaryota > Metazoa > Arthropoda > Insecta > Diptera > Asilidae > Dioctria > Dioctria linearis. The sequence continues at coordinate 178,511,390 of OZ005742.1, forward strand.
ATTTTTATGTTTATGAATTTGTGGTTTTTTTTTAGATGTACTCCGTACATTCTCCCCCTTCAATGTTGAGTGATGGTAACTCGATGCTGTCCTGTCGCTCTTCCCTTCGGTTGCCTCGTCTTGGAGCTGGCATTGGTTTCATACTCTTCCGCTTTAGGGCCCATTTTAATTGTTTGTTGTATTTTAGGTAAAGTCCAATCGCTATTATGATGATTGCAAGCCCGTATAGGCTGCCGTAGTGATGCAGGTCATGCATATCTAGGTCAGCCATGTTGTGTATACGTTGTTGTTGGAATTTTATGGCCTTGTTCAGTTCGGCTAAGTCATTGCTGTTCACCTCTTTAATCAGCTGTGGAAACGCTACACCTGATATATTCGGTGTTAATTGGGTGCTTGAATTTAAAAACCTTAAGATGACATTGTTTTCTGGTATGAAGGAAGATTTTATCCTTCTTTGTATTTTGTTGTTAGAATTTATAGATAGTGTTGGATGATTTACAACACAGTCTTGTTGAAGTTGAATGATTCCGTTTCCGTTTAGTGATAAGTGGTGTGTGGCTGCTCCACATATGATGTCGAACCGTGTTTCCTCTTTCAAGATGAATAACCAGGTACTAGTGCTATGTAATTTTATCCATATGTTCTCTGTTTCTGTAATTCGTAACTTGCAGAAGGGTGAAATCTTACGTTCGTTACTCAAGAGCTCTAATTCACAACGACTTTGATTCGACTTAAATGTGAATATTGGTTGTTTTAGAATGTAGATGATTTGATTATCGGTCACCCCTTGGCAGGCCTTCAAATCTTCCTTTCTCATAGGAGTAAAATGATCTCGTGGACGATTCACAGCTAGGTATTTGCTGGATGGCTCGATGTAAATATATTTATCGTCATGAATTACTGGAATCGAAATTAGTCCATAAAGATGATATCCCTATGTATTTAGTAGTGGGATTCGTATGTCAAATAGAGCGTTGTTTTCCGTAATTCTTACTCTCATGTGGATTGAATTATAGATGCTCATTAGTGAAGTTTTACTTCCATCTCCGGGTAATCTAAGATTTTGCGGAATATGTTCTCGTATAATCTTGATTTGATCATTAAGTAGTGCGGGTGTGAGTATTAATGTGTTTACAAGTCCTTGTTTTGTATCCATTAGTACGGCTAGAATACTTCTTTGAATGGTTTGAAATGAAATCATGCTCAATGTAATCAAAATTGCTGCCGAATACAATGATTCGCTAACTAATGTTTCATACTGTGAATGGTTTAATTTAACAGTCATAGCTTCAATCGGACTCTCTATCAATGCTAATTTGATTTTGTACTGAATTGTGATTCTTCTTCATCACATTTACTGTATTCTCCATTATTGATGTTTGATTTTTCAATAGTTGTCTTACGAGATGAGATGTTCATCCTTTTGCATTTCATGTATTTGTTTTTATAATTATCTGCGAATTCTTGGTCGAAGATGCCGAATAATTTATTAGATATTTTTCCGATGAATTCTAGGGGCGCTCTTCTTCTACGAATTTGATGATGTCATTCTGCTGATATAATAGTTCATTAATATGTTCCGCCACTAAGATTTGATGATTGAGTTGTTCACTTGTGGCACCACATAAGAGTCGTGAGATACGTATTTCTTTTTCGCACAGGGTTCTGAGCCTTAGTATGGAGTTTTTTATTTCATAGAATTCCTTCCAATAAATTGTGAGGTCATAATACACGAGGAGGTCCCATTCACTGGAATAAAGTTGGATTTCAGAGATGTCGTCAAAATAGAATCCTTCGTGATTGTCGAATTTCGTTAATTCGTATGGTTTCTTTACATCTTCAGCGAGTGCTATTACAAAGAAGAGAGCCATAATGGCTAAATAGCTCCAGCTGTTTAGTCTGTGTGATCGAGATGATCTTGAGCCTCCAGGTGCTTGTTCAAGTCGACCAGTCTTCAAGTTGGCTTGTTCTTTGGTACCCAAATTGATGCGTCGTTGTCGATTATATTCTTTTTTGATTATGAGATACTACCTGATTTATCATAGTAACATTCGTTGCTATAGATTTGACTGTTTGTTCTGGGTCACTATCACCATCGAGGTTTTCTGGTGCATTGATAGTGGGGTCCGATGTACCTTTGTTGTCTATTACGGGCAGCAATGATATTTTGGATATTGAGCGCTTAATTCTGCCCTTTTCATCTTTAGAGTCACAACCCTTATTAGTCCATCGGGTCCAGAATGTGTCTAGATTACTCTACCAAGTGCCCATCTTGAGGGTGGCTGCTGTTCATCCTTAACTAGAACCAGCTTCCCGATTGTTATGTTTGGTTGCTTTTGATTCCATTTGGGCTTATGTTGGAGTCTACCTACCTGTATTCCACTGACCATTTACTCCAGAAATCTTGGTTCATGCTTTGAAAACGATCCCATCTGTTTACGGGATTGTAATTAGTATCTAGATAGCCCTTTTCTGGTACTGTTAACATAGCTGATCCTGTTAGGAAGTGCCCAGGTGTTAGAACATCAAGACTTTCTGGGTCTTCTGATAGTGGGCATAGTGGCCATGAGTTTAGAGATGCTTCAATTTGTGCCATTAGGGTACACATTTCTTCGTATGTTAATCTTGTTTCGCCAATTACTCGCCGCATATGGTGTTTAATTCATTTTACTCCGGCTTCCCAGAGACCTCCAAAGTGCGGGGATGAAGGAGGAATGAAATGCCATTGGGTGTCGACTTCTTTCATTGCCTTGTTGACCTCCGTTATGTATTTCTCTTCTTGGTGCAAGTTACTGATTATTTTACTTGCTCCTACGAAGTTAGTAGCGTTATGGCTGTATAAGTGCGATACTGGGCCCCTTCTTCCAACTAGTCTTCTGAATGCTGCGATAAATGCCTTTGATGTTAAGTCTGACACTACTTCGATGTAAATGACTTTGGTCGTGAGACATATAAATACAGCCAAGTATCCCTTGCAGGTCTTGTTTCCTCTTCCTTTGGCCACTAACATTTCGAAGGGACCAGCGTAGTCGACTCCAGTGTGGGTGAATTGACGACTGGGTGCCACTCTGGCTTTTGGTAGCATTCCCATCATTTGTTGGGACATTTGAGCCTTGTATCGATGGCATCTGACACAGTTATGAATGTGTCCCTTGACAGACTTTAATCCGTTCAATATCCAAAATTTTTGGCGAACAACTTCCAGTGTAAATGCATTTCCTCCATGGAGTGTTTTCATGTGTGCGTCATCGATGATGAGTGTTGTCAACTCATTTTTGTATGGCAGTATCATAGGATGTTTCTGATCAAATGTAAGGTTTGCATTTTCTAACCTGCCGCCAGCACGCATTATTCCCCTTGAGTCGACGAATGGTGATAAGGAAATTAGTCGGCCTGTTTTGTTTATTTCCTTTTTGGCCTTTAATTTAATCAGTTCTTCGTTAAAGTGCCTTTGTTGTACTGCTTTGACTGTTAATATCAATGCATTTTCACCTTCTTCGACCTAGAGAGGGCCAGTTTTTCGATCCGCTGCTCTCTTGAGGTTCTTGGTAAAACGTATACAGTACGCTAAACTGTTCTGCATTTTCTTTAGTGAGGAATTTGTTTGAAGTATAGAGTATATTATTCCTTCCTCTTGTTGGTGCGTTACTGTATTAATAGCAATTTTTCTCCTTTCTAGATCTGTCTTACTTGTTTCGTTTTCATTAAAGTTGATTTTTTCGTCTCTTAGCCATCATGGGCCTTCCTACCACAGCAAATTTTCCTCTAATTGAGATGGAAAAATTCCCCGTGATGCTATATCTGCAGGATTTTCCATGATATTACTATCTTAGAATCTATCCAAGCAAAATATGATAGATCTTGAATTTCTAAACTTTCTCTGGTTTCTTTTAATAACCTTGCGAGTAGAGATGCTCCTCACAATTCTAAACGTGGTAATGAAAGTTTTGATTTTAGTGGTGCAACCTTTGTCTTTGCTATTAATAGTGTTACCGTAATTTTGTCTTGCTGAATTATTCGGCTATAAATGACTGCTTTCTCAGAAGCGTCACAGAAACCATGCAGTTTGCAATGGCAAGCATCCCGGATATATCCAATCCATCTGGAAATTGGTAGTTTTGTTAGATTAGGTAACTCCATTTTTATCCTTATCGATCTTTGTTTTATTTCCTCAGGCAGCATTTCATCCCATTCTAGTTCCTTAGTCCATAATTCTTGGAAGAGTAACTTAATCTTTATGGTTACGGGTGCGAGTAATCCAATGGGATCGAAGATTTTTGCAGCTTCTGATAATAATTCTCGTTTTGTAGACGGAATTTGTTCCCCCTTAGTGTGAACTTGTACTCCAAATCTATCAGTTGCAGGATTCCAATGTACTCCGAGAGCTTTAATTGTTTTTTCTTGATCTAGATCAAGCTCTGATGATGCTTCTCTTAATTGCCATGGAATTTTGTGTCATAGATCTCTACTGTTGCTCGTCCATTTACGCAAGTTAAATCCACCTTCTTTTAATGAGTTTATTAATTGATTACTCATTTGTATGGCTTCTTTTATTGAATTTCCTCCGGAAACCACATCATCTACGTACGTGTCATGGAGGATAATCCTTTCTGCTATAGGGTAACCTTTTGAATTGTCTCTGGCGAGTTGATGAAGCGTTCGTATTGCTAGGAATGGTGCTGCTGCTGTGCCGTATGTAATGGTTGTTAAGTTGTATTCTCTTATCGGTTCATCTGGAGAATTTCTCCAGAGAATCCTTTGATATTCTTGATCTCGGATATCGATCTTAATTTGGCGGTACATTTTTTCAATGTCTGCCATAAAAACTATCTTATGTTTTCGCCATCTCGTTAATATTGATGTTAAATTCTGTTGTGTCTATGGTCCCACCATCATAATCTCATTCAGACTCTTTGCATGGTGGTGCTTCGCGGATGCGTCGAACACAACTCTTAATTTGGACGTTGTGCTGTCATTCCTTATTACAGCATGATGCGGTAAGTAATGTTTTTTGCCTACAGTGGTTGTGGCTGGGACCATGTGCTCAAGTTGGAAATATTCTTTAATAAAATTCTTGTACATAATCTCAAGTGTCTTGTTGGTTTTAAATTTTTTCTCCATTTGGAATAGCTTTGCTAGGGCGAGTTCTCTAGAGTTTCCTAGATCCGCTTGCTCTGGGTTTTCTTTGAACGGTATTCTTACAATATATCGACCATCAGGACCTCTTCGGTAATTGTTTCTGAAGTGGTTTTCACTGACCAAATCTTCACTAGTCAGAATTTTCTCATTGGCTACTTCCTCTATCTACCAAAATTTACGTAGATCTTCATTAATATCTACCTCTGATATGCAACATTGTATTCTTTCAGTTGATGAAAGATTGCTATGTATCTCTCCTGATAAGATCCAACCTAATTCTGTCTGCTGTGCTACTGGAGACCCAGGTGGTCCGTGCAATACGTTTGCCATTATAATTTTTCCAAACACATCAGCTCCTAGAATTAAGTCAATTCATCCTGGTACGTCGTATTTAGGATCTGCTAATATGAGATTCTTTGTATGTGACCAGGAAGTTGGTTGAATATTTTCGAATGGTAACAGTTTCGTTAGTTTTTTAGCACTAATGCTGTCGCTGTTAATGAAAACGGGGATGGAAATCTTGGCTTGATAGTTAACGTCGTGCATGTATTAACATTTTTCCTTGCTTCTCCGATTCCAGTTTCTAATGCTTCAATATGTTTTCTTTTTAGTTGTAGCTGTTGTGCGGCATCTTCTGTGATGAAGCTAGCCCGAGCTCTTTGATCAATTAGTTCCCTTATACTTATTACACTGCCATTTTTACCTATGGCATGGATCATTGCTGTTGCTAATAGAACTGAATGTCCAATTTGCCCTTCTGCTAAATGTGTAACTATTTCCGATGTAGCAGTTGGGTCGTTCTGCCTTTTGTTTTCTTGGTGTTTAAAGTTTGGGATGTTTACTGGTTTTAGATCTGCTGAGTTTTTATGTAGCAGCGTATGGTGCTTTTTACTGCATATCTTGCACGTTCTCCAACTTTTGCAAGATCCTGCTGAGTGTGCCTTGCCAAGACAATTTATGCACAACCTAGATTTGCAAATTGCTTCGTTTCTTTGATATGTGTTTAACTTTGTAAATCTATCGCAAGAGTAGATTTTATGATCGCCCTTACAGAAGTCACAGTTTTGTCTTCCGATTGCACCATGATGCATTTTCATTTCAGTTCCCCTTCTTTCCGAGTATTTAGTATCTTGAACTTGTTTACTAGGTTCAATAGCTTGTAAGCCTTGGAACCTATTTTCCACAAAATCTAAAAAGTATTGTTTGTACTTCTCGTGGATTTTTTAGAGTTTGTTCGTAGATTCGTCGTGATTCCTTATCTAATTTCTGCGTGAGTAGGTATATAACTAAAGAGTCCCAGTTTGCGATATCGATTCCTAGGTTCTTGATTGCTTCTAAGCATTCTGTGGATGTGTCATGCAGTTTCTTTAGCCCTTCTGCAGATTCCTTTAACAGTTCTGTTTGGTTTGCTGACACCAATGTTCGTTTATTATCATACCTTTTGTTTAGTATATGCCAAACAGTTTCGTAATTTGTGTTTGTTATGCTCAGGTGTTATATTAGTTCATTCGGTTCTCCAATCATATTTGCTCTTAGATAGAATAACTTTTCAGCATTGGCCATCTTTTCGTCTTTGTGAATTAATTCAGAAAATAGATCTCTGAATGATTGCCGCTTCAAATAGTCCCCCTTGAAATTAGGTATATTTATACGTGGCAATTTCAGTTTCGTATTATTGTCCGTATTCTGATTGCTTAAGGGTTGTTGTTGAAACGTAGGCTTTGATGTTGCTATTTCTAGTTTTTCCTGTAGTTTTATGAGGGTTGCTTGGTAGCGGTCTTCGATTTTAGGAAATACGCCTTCATCAAAATATTCGTCTTTGAATTTGCCTAGTGACATTATGTTTCCGTGATTTTCTACGATGTGTTCCCAATAGTCATTTAGGAGTTTAATTTTTTGCACAAGGTATGCAGTTGAAGTTGCTGTTTCAATTTCTCCTTGAATAGTTGCGATGCACCGCTGTAATGTGTCGATAATAGCTGCTTATTTTTTCATCAATCGTAATTGCTCTGCGATTGTCTCAGAGTTCTTCTTTCGTTCAATGTCATCTCGAATTATGTCTTCTATTACATCCCTTGATTGTTCATACAGTGTTTCTATCTTAGTGTAGTAGTTCTCTGCAAAGTATTTATGTTGCGGATTTTGATCCTTGTATGTTTCAATCTGTGCATTTAGTTTTTCAACCTCGTTCCAGGCATTATTGATGATCAATAAGCGGGATTCGCCGTATTCTTTAGTTTTCCTTACAGTAGAGTCTCTGACTGTTGACCTTTGTTGACCTTTGTTGTTTAACAAATGCTTCCATTTTTCTTCGTTAGTTTTCAGATGTTGATTGTACTGAGGTTCTGCTCACTGCCGACTTTAGGAGAATTGTATGAATGTTGCGATGATCTGAAAAAGAGAGTATTGAGGACACTTGTTCCTCAATGGTTTTATAATATTATCAGAGCCTCAAGACACTTTGTTCCAGAGGATGATCACTTTGTATACTTGAGGACAACTAGTTCTTCAGGGTTGAAGTATTATTAAGCTTATAGTGTCTCCACTTGTTGACTTTCACTGATTTTATGCTCGAAGGACCAAATGTTGAATTAGTTAGGAATAAAGAAGAATGATACTGGTTCAAATAACAAAATTTATTTACGTCCAATAACTAACTGAACCTCATTAATAAATTAAACCAAATTTATAATATTAAATTGCTGACAATGAATTATTACAATTAATGACAAAAAAGAAAAAAGAAATTAAGAAATTTGAATAAGCAAAAAGCAAACAATTATTGCAATGAGGTGAATGAATTGCATCAAATGCTGACAATTGCATTTTCACTCATGCAATTAAATTAAGTTTCATATGGAATTCTGCCACCTCAGATTATTAGTTGAGGTGAATGAAATTATTATTTTTATGTTTATGAATTTGTGGTTTTTTTTAGATGTACTCCGTACAGATGGTCTCGACGAACAGCACAAAGTACTCTACCTTCAACAGGAGCATCCAGAGACAGACGACGGTGGTCGCGGCGAAACAACAAGAACTCGGGACCAAAAGCTCTTCATCAGCGATCTCCCCACACAGTCAAGGCTCGGTCAAGCTGACCATTTCGAAACAGGAATTTGTCGAACTTGTAAGAAGCCGGATTCGACTGTCTTATAGCGAAGACCAGTTACGTTGGCGTAGTAGACCGAGATTTCCCTAACAAGTTTTTTGCCATACTAGAAGATCCGGAACGTCCGTTAGGAATAAATTCACGCACAATGGAATTGTAGGGCCATATATCAGGAGAAAGCACTGCCTAAAACAGATTTTCCGGAACTAAAATCCTGAAGGACGCAGAAAATGAGGGTTTCTCGTTAGCATGTCGAGTAGATAACTTCTTCCAGGCAATCAAAGAGCTCGGAGTGCCGACACGTGATGAAATGTGTTTAATAATTTCGTCTTCAGTGGTGTCAGGATGTACTCTAGAGACGAAAATACATTTAGGAAGCATGGCTGGCCCCAACATAATGGTGTCTCCAACTGCTGGCGACGTATCGTTGGTGGGTGCACTATCCGTAACCCAATTCCGAGACGAAGCAACAGATTCTAATTCCTGTGCAGCAGAATGTAAGGATTGATGATCCAGTAGTTGATATTGTAACTGCGGTTGCTGTAGCTGCTGCAATTTCTGCTGATGCTGCTGCTGACACTGAGGCTGCTGTAGATGTAGTTGCTGCTGCGGCTTTTGATACTGCTTGTTAGGGCTCGGCCCCTGTTCTTGTGCACGTGGTTTTCGTTGCGGTCTTTGGTGTTTATGGTGTCGTGGTTTATTCCGAACTATGCTGGTCTAACGGCCTTCATAACTGACACTTTGAAAAATCCCAAGTCAGTTCCAATGGACACCTGAAGCCCAGACGTCTTTGGAATTGTTGAAGCAGAAACTTCTGCTCCGTTGCTAGTGAGTCCCGATTTCACCAAACCGTTCGTTATCCTGTGTGATCCGAGCCAACAAGGTTTTGGGGGAGTGCTATTACAACTAGATGACGATGGCCACGAGAAACCAATAGCTTACGTCTCGAAAAAGTTGAATTCGGTACAGAGGAATTACACCGTCGCAGAGCAGGAATATTTAGCAGTACTTTTGAGTGTGGAAAAGTTCCGGCCTTTCATTATTGAACTTATGCCGTTCAAGATAGTGACCGATCATGCGAGCTTGGAATAGCTGATGTCCCAAAAGGACTTCAGCGGTCGACTTGCTCTGTGGAGTCTATAGCTTCAAGGCTTTGAGTTCACTATCGAGCACGGGAAAGGAAGCCGGAACGTTATTCCTGATGCGTTGTCACGAATGCACTGTGACAGCCGCACACCTGCTGAAGATCCTGGCCCAGAAGTTGACCTTATCTCACCATACTTTAACTCATTGGAATATGAGGATCTGAGACAAAAGTTTAAATCAGGTTCTGATAAACTACCAGATCCCTGCGTCAGGGATGGCTACGTATATATTCGGTCTGCTCCTAGGGCAGGCAATCCGATCCAAGAGGAAGAAGCTTGGAAGCTTTGGATTCCGCGTGGAGTTGTCTCCGACGTCATTTCAAGAAGGCATGATCCGCCACTTGTTTCGCATGGAGGAATTGGGAAAACCCTGGATCGGTTAAGACGACATCTGTACTGGCCTCGAATGACAGTCGATGTCAGAAATTATGTAGGTGATTGTGACGTGTACAAAGAAATTAAAATCCCTAGTACCATACTTAGACCACTTATGGAAGCTCAGTCTGTGACAGAAAAACCGTGGCAAAAGTTGTACATAGATTTTTCAGGTACGTATCCTAGAACAACGAATGGAAATGTCTGCATATTAATAGTCCTTGACCACTTTTCCAAATTCCCGATTCTCAAACCAATGAGGAAGGCATCTACTCTTAACGTATGTAGATTCATTTAAACAGAAGTGTTCCACACGTTCGAAGTTCCGGAGACGATAGTCCCCGACAATGAAGCTCAGTTTTGTTCGGCTCAGTTTGGCAGACTGCTGGATAAATATGGTGTGAAGCACATGCGAACAGTAGTTTATTCACCGCAATCGAATGCATCACAACGAGTGAACCAATCTCTATTGTCGGGGATTAGAGCCTACATCCGGAATGAACACACTAAGGATGATGAGAAGCTGAGCCATATCGCTAGCTCCCTCAGGAGCTCTGATCACCAAGCGACTGGTTTCTCACCCTACAAAGAGTTATTCGGTCAACAGATCGTTGACCACGCGAGCTACTATACCATCCTTAGGAACGTTAAATGAACCGCTAAGAGTGGATGCTAAAGACAAGCTAAGATTGATCTGTGCGAGAGCGTAGGAGAATCTGAACTACGCGTTCGAACAGGGTTCAAAAGCTTATGTTCTTAGAGCGAGGCCTGTCAGTTTTAGAATTGGACAAGGGGTAAATAGGAGAAAATTTATACAGAGAATTTCCAGCAACAGATTAGTGCGAAATTAGGACGAACAATTCTAAAGTGTCAGATTAGAGCAAAGAAAGGAAACTCCCTTTATGAGTATGAGTATCTGTAGTAGAAGTGTACCACGCTACGGACATAAAGCCCTGATCGTGAGTATGTGAACTGAACTATCAGTCAAATTTACCTGTTTGTTCATCTTCAGTCCAGGTAGTCCTAAGAAGGCATCCAACCAGCTTAACTAGTAAACCACATCATTACAATGTGCCGCTTAGGGCCTCCCTAGCCTAGCGGCCGGTATATCTCTTGTTAATAGATTCAGTTTCCCCACGTCCTCGCCTGACAATGTGTCAGAACCTCTCCTATATGGTTCCCTACGGAGGCTATGTCACCGTAAGAATCCCACTTGAAGAATGTCTTTGAAATTTTTAATGTTATATCCATTCCTTTACGGTGCCTCCGATTCATCACACCCAGAACAAGACTGAACAAACCTAGGACGTTCCACCTCATCAGCTCGGCCTTCCTGTTGGAAAATGCTTTGTACGGGTCATGGTCATGGGTCGAGTCACACATTGGACGCCCGCAGCGATGAAGCCTATGTTTTAAGACAAGACCGGCTAGCTCAGTCGACCATTTTTCAGTGTCGTCTGGACCTCGGGTGGACTAGACAACCGTGGCCTGTTATGGTCGTAGCATAATGTATGCAGCAGTATGCTATAGTGAAGCTAGCTACAGCCTCTACATGCAAGCGATTGCCTATGTAGATGGTGCAACTTGATTCGGCTAACCGAATGCCACTTAATTGACAAGGAAGAAGAAGAGTTTTGGATGATGACGGAGAACCAATTAAGACTGGATATTGAAAGAAAGAAGAGCATAGTTTCAAGGGAGACCCGTGTTCACATATTGCAGACCCCGACAACGGATACGAAGCCCAATAGGGGCGCAATCCATCCAAAATCAAGTCTCAGCAAGTTCAACTGGCTCGAGATTGCTAAAGATTCCAGTCAGTAATTTTGCATAAAGTCCAAAGGAAATAGGTGGAAGTATCAGCAAGGCGACAAAAGGGCAAGAAACGGGACGGACGCACAATATAGCGGTATATCTACACACATATAGGTGATTCACACACCCGGATACACCTGCATACGACTTGCATCAAGTTTTGCGCTCATTCTTGTCTATATGTCACGTAACGCTAGCCTAACGCATGGTCAACGATACAACATGTTGGCGGCTTACATAACCTCGCAATTTTGGTCGACGTGAAAGTTCCAGCCTGCGAGCAGGAAATTAAATGGTGGTGACATGAACTGTGATAGAGCGTAACCACTTTTAAGTTGTGTGGGTACCCCAGTGAAGTCGAGAACATGTCTCGGCATATGGAGTCGCCATGCTAATTAATGGCGGGAAATTTTAAATATTATTTAAATGAAAGTGTGTTACAATGCGGGATCTATTAGATATTCGCGTAGTTACAAATATATCTACATAACACACATATTCTCATTGAATAAATTCATTGCGAATTTTATTTGGGAGGAAACTGATGGAAAAAATAAATATTTATATCAGTTGGTAATCTGAAAAACATAAAAATCCAAGCTAATTGAGCAATTTTCATTTTTCTTGTATCTTACTACGTTTATGCGTCAGGTCCAAACAAGAAAACAAAAGTACCAGAGTACCAAACTCCTGCATTGAAATCTGATAGTCAGGGTCCAATATGACGGAACCTCACGCACACATAAAGCGGCATTTTGGTTACGCTCTGGTACACATATTTGATACACAATGCCTACTCAATTAGTTTCCTGCTCGAAGGTTCCAGCACTCAGTTGACAAGGAAAAGTTTCCAAATTCACTCAATTTTTCATCGTCGAAGTTATAAGAGGATCAAGTAATTAAGTTAGATATCAGTAGATAATAGCAATTAGTTGTTGTATGTTCGCTAGTGATGGATTCCAGCATATTTTTGTTAGTAAATATTCCATATTGAATCGTTGTTAGCAAGTATAAAGTTTTTGCAATTTTAAACAAACTGCTGCATATTCAGCTACATAAATTAAATAATTAATTAAGGTAGACGTTTACAAATCATAGAAATGGTTTTATGTACGTGCCAATGAATGACAAGTTTGTTGATGTAGTAATTGACGGAAACCAGTTTCTGTTATATGTGTTCATGACTGAATTGCTCATTTATTTTCAATTAATCAAAGTACCAAGATTTTATTAACGAGTAAACTCTTCCAATTTCAATCAAATTTTTGATATCTAGTTAGGTAGACGACACCACTGAGTAAAGAAGCGTTAGCGAACAGCAAAAATATAAATTCGGTCGTAATTTATGAATCCTTTCTATGGTACATATAATTTTTACAGTGAATTAACGTCATCATGTTCAGATTATGCATGTAAATATATCTGTTGTGAAGCTCGCTGGGATTAATGTCACGTTTTTACTCGAGAACAGTATTTAGGTTAATGGGTCTGATAGCGCGATTAGGGTTTGATCTTAACGTATAGTGAAGTTTACATAAGATAACTTTCGAATGTTCTAGAATTTCAAAAGCAACACATAGACCTCCGGGGAACTCCTTCGATGGACCGAACGCATTGTAAGTAATTTTAATGCTTTATTTTTTTGTTATATTTCATTTTGATCCGTGCCCGGCTTGTGAAAATGACGGGCTGAGTTTCGTGGGCTTATTACACAGTTGATGCAATGAGAAGTATCTCTGAAACATTGTTGCGGACTTAATTTAATTTAAAGCAATTTATTGGTAGATGTCTGTCCGTAGGCCATTGTGCACGCTACCTTATTTGCCCACCGAATACGCAATAGATGTATATATATATATCTATGTTTGAACTAGTGATCCCCTGTAAGCATGGGCTTAATATTATACAAAGAGCAACACATGTTATGTAGTTACGAATTATTTTTGTAAATTTACTCCTTTTAGTATAGTTAATAAGGCTGTAATCCATAGTGAAAATATATAATCAATAAGCATTTTAGAATTTTGTTTTGCATTAGGGATATGCTTATAAGATAATCTAGTGTAATAAAACGAAATATTCCATTGTAACGTAATGTCTCGCTGAAGGTTTTAATTTATCTCCTTCGCTCTCCCGGAGTCCTCTTCTCTTGACGTGGTTGACTGAGGTTCACTAGTCTACTTTTTATTTCTGATCATTATCAAAAGGGACACTGAACGTAATAGTTACTGCCCTCACTGTCATTGGGTGAATGGGGCAAAGTAGTTGCAGGCATACCATCTGCCAAAACCCTCGAGAATACTTCACAAGCCATGAAACAGACTCCCTCCCTACCACATGCGAGGCCCAACGTAGTCCTTACATTCTAAAATATTTGCAGTGTTCTTATGTAAAAGTGACAAAAGTTTGATTTGAATAGCTTCTCCGCCCTAAACTACTATTCATACAGAAAAATGGCGTTCTGTTAATCTTAAGCTTGCTTTCTTATCTTCCGAACCGTAATAAAATTTTCATACCTTTCCTAACAAAATTATTTAAAAAAAATTATCTTGCCAAATGACAACGATTCCTCAAACAAAAATTCTCAGCTGAGTAATCATTGTAATGTCGCTGTACCGTCATGACATGCCGTGGGCTGATTATATCGAATGTAGCTGCCTACAGATTCGGACTCCGGCTGCACATACACTCATGCAATTATTACTCAGCTGAGAGGTATTGAGCGTAGAATGGTAGGGTTACTTTGTAATCAAAACTATTTTATTATTTTGTTAAGTAAGTTATATCGGAAATTCAGCCTTTGGGAAGGTAAGGAACCAAGCTTTAAATTACTGGAAGACTATTTTCCTGTATGGATAGTAGTTGAGGTTCTATGACGTATCTAAAGCCAATGTTTGGAACTTTTCCATAAGTATCAATATAGAACATTTTAGAAAACGGACTCCGAACGCACACATGTAGATTTCTGTTTCATGGCTTGGGAAGTATTCTCGAGGGTTTTGCATCTGCGCCTTCACATCAGTAAGGGTATAAGTGGTGGGCACACCCACACTCTCCGCCAATAGCCGAGGCGAGCTAGCGTGCGGCCCTGCACATCAACGCTGTCCATCTAGTGATCTGTAAGCTTATGCTGGCAATTAGGACTTCACGTCCAATCCAATCACTAAATATACAACCATAACAATGTAAAAAAAAGTCATGCTCAAGTAATTTTTTTCTTTGCCGATTCCTTGAAGTAGTATGCTAGAGAAAAGAAATTGGAACAGAAAAATTCTACTTCTCGATTAACAAAAAGAGGTCGTTCTTATTCGAAAAATTCATTTATGTCAATGAAGAAATAAGTACCGATGCACTTATTTCTGTAAGGAATTGTGACGTATGTGGAATAATTGAAAAATTGAATGAATGAGCGGCGATTTTGCAACAGTTAAATCAATTTTAAACTGTCAAATGGCGGAAAAATTGTTTTACGTTTATATTCATTTTTCATTCGAAATTCCCCATTTCATCACTTTATTTGTTACTTCTTTATTGTTTGAGATACCACACATCTATCAAATCCAAATTGTCAAAAATTTCTTCATCTAATGAGAACTTTTCTTCAAGAAATAAGTGGGAAAATTCCTTGACCGAATTCCTTGGCTCTAGTATACCGCACTTTGTGGTAAGTATGTAAAGATATCATGAAAGACGTCACTAATTAGGAAAAAAATAGAATGACGTGGGAAATGGTCCAAATCAGAAAATCTTAAACGTTGACTTATTAGGAAAGAATGGAATGACGGCAAATGGTACAAAACTGGAAAAATGAAAATATTCTAACATTTATTTACGTATTTAAAGGGTACTTTAAAATATAATCGAGCGTGATAATTTAATAATTGAGTTTTTTTTTTACAGATTCCCAATTCGATGCAAATTAATGTACTTTGTGCCTTGTTTTGCTGTGCTGCCGCTTTTGTTGCCCAAATTTGTTTGGATAAAATTACTATTTGACTGTTGAAAAGATCCTCTGAAGATATTGGTAATCTTATATGGTGCCAGCAAGAGTCTTTTCCGAGATATGGTCAAAATCCCTTGGTCGATTCAGTATTTCCGTTATGTGAATGATTTCATGCGACACATATTGTTTTTTTGATAAGGCTCCTATTTTAACGATTAAGAGTATTTTCTAAATATATTGGGGATTACGTTTACAGATTGTCGTTTAGTTTATGTTCACAATTCGATATGTGTTTACCATTGGTGCAGGAGCAACCATTGTTGCCCAACTTTTTTCTAGAGATAGTTACTATGTATTTAAATGTTTAATACTCTTTTCTGAAGATATAGAGACATATCCTACTGTGCCAGCGGAGGTGGCTCCCGACCTATATTCAAACAATCCTGACCTTTGTTTGATTCCAGATTTTCGTTTGGTTTATGTTCACAATTCGATATGTGCTTACAATTGGTGCAGGAGCAATCATTGTTGCCTTACTTTTTTTGGAGCTAGTTACTCATTAAATATTTATAACTATTTTCTGAAGATGTAGGGACATATCCCACGGTGCCAGCGGAAGTAGCTCCTGACTTATATTCAAACAATCCTGACCTTTGTTTGATACCGATTTTCATTCGGTTTATGTTCACAATTCGATATGTGTTTACCCTTGGTGTAGCAGCAACCATTGTTGCTCAAAGTTTTTTTGGAGATAGTTACTATTTAAATGTTTAATACTATTTTGTGAAGATATTGAAACATATCCTACATTAAATATTTATAACTATTTTCTAAAGATGTGCGGACATATCCTTCGGTGCCAGTATAACTATTTTCTGAATATGTAGGGACATATCCTACGGTGCCAGCGGAAGTGGGTCCTGACTTGTATTCAAACAATATTGACCTTTGCTTGATTCCGATTTTCGTTTGCTTTATGTTCACAATTCGATATGTGTTTACCATTGGTGCAGGAGCAATCATTGTTGCCCAAATTTTTTTTGGAGATGGTTACTATTTAAATGTTTAAATTAGTTTTGTGAAGATATAGAGACATATCCTACGGTGCCAGCAGAAGTGGCTCCGACTTATATTTAAACATTCCTGACCTTTGTTTGATTCCAGATTTTCGTTTGGTTTATGTTCACAATTCGATATGTCTTTACACTTGGTGTAGCAGCAACCATTGTTGCTCAAAGTTTTTTTGGAGATAGTTACTATTTAAATGTTTAATACTATTTTGTGAAGATATTGAGACATATCCTACATTAAATATTTATAACTATTTTCTGAAGATGTAGGGAAATATAAAGTGGCTCCCAACTTATATTCAAACAATCCTGAGCTGTGTTTGAATCCAGATTTTCGTTTGGTTTATGCTCAGAATTCGATATGTGTTTACCATTGGTGAAGGAGCAACCATTGTTGGCGAACTGTTTTTTGGAGCTAGTTACTCATTCAACATTTATAACTATTTTCTGAAAATGTAGGGACATATCCTGCGGTGCCAGCGGAAGTGGGTCCTGACTTGTATTCAAACAATCTTGACTTTTGCTTGATTCCGATTTTCGTTTGCTTTATGTTCACAATTCGATATGTGTTTACCATTGGTGCAGGAGCAATCATTGTTGCCCAAATTTTTTTTGGAGATGGTTACTATTTAAATGTTTAATACAATTTTGTGAAGATATAGAGACATATCCTACGGTGCCATCAGAAGTGGCTCCGACTTATATTCAAACAATCCTGACCTTTGTTTGATTCCAGATTTTCGTTTCGTTTATGTTCAAAATTCGATATGTGTTTACAATTGGTGCAGGAGCAATCATTGGTGCCCAAATTTTTTTTGGAGATAGTTACCATTTAAATGTTTAATACTATTTTCTATAGATATAGAGACATATGCTACGGTTGATTCCAGATTTTCGCTTGGTTTATCTTCACAGTTCGATACCTGTTTACAATTGGTGTAGGAAAAGATATTGTTGCCCAACTTTTTTTGGAGATAGTTACCATTTAAATGTTTAATACTCTTTTCTGAAGATATAGAGACATATCCTACGGTACCAGCGGAAGTGGCGCGCGACTTATATTCAAACAATCCTCACCTTTACTTGATCCCGATTTTCGTTCGGTTTATGTTCACAATTCGATATGTGTTTACCCTTGGTGCAGCAGCAACAATTGTTACCCAACTTTTTTTCGGAGATAGTTAATATATTCAAATGTTTAATACTATTTGCTGAAGATATGCACACATATACTACGGTGCCAGCGGAAGTGGCTCCCGACATATATTCAAACAATCTTGACCTTTGTTTAATTCCAGATTTTCGTTTGTTTTATGTTCACAATTCGATATGTGTTTACCATTGGTGCAGGAACAACCATTGTTGCCAAACATTTTTTGGAGATAGTTACTCTTTAAGTATTTCAAACTATTTTCTGAAGATTTAGGGACATATCGTACTGCGTATCGCCCATCGTCAGCCATACCTATATCCACCTTGCCATGAATATAGATAGGCGCTGTAACGGACACCTCCTACTGCAAAGTTAACCTCGGGGACATGTGTGGGTGCACCACAGCATTTTGCCGCAAGCGGTCAGCCGGCTGGGGGGTTCTTGCCACCCACATCCCCTCGGTGCTTGAGAGTGTGTATATAAAAGAAAGGAAAACTTGTTCATCTCGGTACGGACTTCAGAAGGACAGACAGACATGTGTTAATCACCCTTTGCTTGATTCCGATTTTCGTTTGCTTTATGTTCGCAATTCGATACGTGTTTACCATTGGTGCAGGAGCAACCATTGTTGCCCAATTTTTTTTGTAGAGATATTTACTATTTAAAAGTTTAATACTATTTTCTGAAGATATTGAGACCTATACTACGGTGCCAGCGGAAGTGGCTCCCGTCATATATTCAAGCAATCCTGACCTTTGTTTAATTCCAGATTTTCGTTTGGTTTATGTTCACAATTCGATATGTGTTTACCATTGGTGCAGGAACAACCATTGTTGCCCAACATTTTTTTGGAGATAGTTACTCGTTAAATATTTAAAACTGTTTTCTGAGGATGTAGGGACATATCCTACTGTGTAGCAAAGGAGCTCACCCGTCGTCAGCCCTACCTACATCCACCTTACCATGAATATAGATAGGTGCTGCAACGGACACCTCCTGCTGCAAAATTCACCTCGGGGACATTTGAGGGTGCCGCACAGCATTTTGACGCTATAGTTAAGTTACCTCACCTTAATACTGGAAACCGATATCCAACTACAAGTCTAGACAGCCTCGACATAAATAAAATTCCTATTCGAACCTGATCTATTCCACCAATTTAACAAAAATCTTATCAAAACTTAACGTGGGAACAATGATTAGGTAAGCAGTTTTAACTGTGAGAATTTTAGAATTAAAGAAACCTGAAGTCAATCTTAAGACCGACGTGAATTCATTCGCAAGTAATTAAGAAAGCTTGGAAGCTCAGATATATATATTGTTACGCGCCACAAAGTGATACAAGCGACATCTATTGGAAATGGAAACAACTTAAGGTTAGTGACATCCTAGTAAACTGGGTGTGGAGAATGGAATATTCAGGAAGGTTCTAGGATAATTCGTAGAGTATAAATACGGCGATACTCACATCCAGGAGGTGAGTCAAATTTCAGACAGTGAAGTGAACGGATAGTGATAATTAGAAATACAGTACTAGCGATAAATAAAGAGTTGATTTGATTGTTTGTGAATTTGTGAAAGTAAAGAGTAGAGTTAAATAAAGAAAGAACTTGTTAATTATATTTAAATATTGTGTTTTAAATAACGAAGTAAGACCATACTCGTAGCAACTGGTGTCAGAAGTAAAATAAAATCGCGAAATAAAGTGGTGGCATTTGACTTTGAAATTCAAAGAGTGATTAATTTTGTGAAATTTTGTCTAAAAATTCCGAAAGATAATTTTATATTAAACTGTGAGTGAATTACAAAAGACGAAAGAATGGGACGCAAACTAGAGGGGCTTCGCATACAGGAATTGAAAGTGGAGTTGGGGAAGCGGTCATTGCAAACGACAGGTCTAAAGAATGTTCTAGTCGAGCGGGTTAGACAAGCCTTGATAGAGGAAGAAAAGAATCCTGAGACATTTGTTTTTGAAGAAGAAGCTGAAGAAGAGCCTGCGATGAACATGGAACAGCTTTTGGGTACCTTAATGACAAAAATGGAGCTTTCAGCCCTGCAGATGAAGAATGCTCTTGAGGAACAAAAGCAATCTCTCTTGGAGGAACAAAAGAATGCTCTTGAGGAACAAAAGCAAGCTCTTGCGGAGCAGAAGAATTCTCTGTAAGCAAGTTTAGAAGAGCAAAAGAATTCTCTAGAAGCCCGTTTGGATGAGCTGAAGAAGCTAATGAGGATCAAAAGAATTCTCTGGAAGCATGTTTAGAAGAACAAAAGAATTCTCTGGAAGCACGTTCGGATGAACAAAGAGTTCTTTGCAGAATAGTCTAGAAACCTGTTCGGAGGAACAGAAGAATTTTCTTAAAAATTCATTAGACGAACAAAATGTGAAAATTGAAGGAATCCAGCAGGAAGTGCTAGAAGTTGAACAACAAGTGTCGGAAGTACAACAAAATGTTACGGAGAAGCTTGACAACTGTAAAGTAGATTTGGCGATGATGAAGTATCGACAACCTCGACATGAAGGAACTAAAATATCCGGGGCAGGCAGAATGAAACCTCCAATATTTGATGGACAAAATTCGTGACATATTTTCAAGAGACAATTCGAGGCAGCTTCCGAAGTAAATGGATGGAATGATGCAAACAAAGCTACAGCTCTGGTATTAGCACTTCGAGGTCCTGCGTCAGAGCTATTACAAACTATATTGATTGAGAGGCAACGTGATTACACTTCATTAGTACAGGCGATAGAATTACGTTATGGAGATGAACACATGCAGCAAGTATATCGCTGTTACGCAACAGGATTCAGAAGCATGGCGAATCACTACAACAACCGCAGGCTGATGTGGAAAGATTAGCTTATCTTTCATACTCCAGGTCAATGCAGAATTCCTTAATGAAGTGGCAACAGAAGCATTTGTAAATGCTATTGCAGATCAAAACTTACAATAAGCACTACAGCTAGCAGGAAAGAAGTCAACAGCAGAATCGCTAGCATATGCATTAGCATACGAATCTCCTAGACAAGCTTCTCAGAGTGCAGTACTAATGAGAGAAATTTCGGTGGAGGAATGCGGTCATTAGAGAGCGCTCCGTCACGTGGTATTCTTCGATTCTGGAATTGTAATAGACCCGGATACCTCCAAAGGGACTGCAGAAAACGCCGACGAATGGAATCACAAGAAGAGGAGAACAGAAAACTATGCCAAAGATGTGGAGCCAGGGAGCAAGCTATTCGTGGAGAGACTAGAAATGAAACAGCGAGCGGTCGCATGAGCTCTTCTGTTGGACAGTCGAAAAACATGTAAAAACCAACTTTGGGGGGCAGAAGTTGGTTGGTAGAGTCGGCAGCCCCGAAGTCATCATTCGGTAGCCCAGTTGCAGAGAAATAATAGCAGTCTCGTTATATATGGAAGTGTAGGGAAAATGGCTGCGCAATCACTATTTACACTGGGGCTTCGAGATAAATTATTAGAGCAGATCTCGTCAAAAACAAGTGGCTTCATAACACTACCAAATATCTACTAAGAACAGCAACTGGTCCAGCAGCACAAGTTTTTGGAGAAATTACTTTGGATATTCAACTAGGCGAACTACTATTTCCAAACAACTAGAAGTTGCAGATATGATAAAATCCATGAAGGAACAAGGCATAATTGAGGAATCTAACAGCACTTGGACATCGCCAGTTGTTTTGGTCAGGAAAAAGGATGGCAGCACCCAATTCTGTGTGGACTACCGCCAACTAAATAATGTATCAAGAAAGGATAGCTATCCGTTACCAAGGATTGATGACACATTGGACACACTTTCCGGAGCGCAATGGTTTTCCACATTGGATTTGAAGAGCGGTTACTGGCAAGTGGAAATACATCCCGAGGACCGAGACAAAACTGCTTTCTCAGTTGGAAGTGGCTTATGGTAATTCAAAGTTATGCCATTTGCCACATTCGAGCGACTCATGGAATGTGTTTTACGAAGATTAACCTGCATAACATGTCTTGTCTACTTAGATGACATAATTGTGATCGGAGGGATATTCGAGGAACATAAAAACAACTTACGGGACGTACTTCAAAGACTGAGAGTTGCGAAACTTAAGCTCAGTACGAATAAATGCGCTCTATTCAAGAATGAAGTAATATACTTGGGGCATATAGTTTCATCACAAGGTGTAAGAACTGATGCAGAGAAGATAATAGCTGCCAAAAATTGGCCTGTTCCAAAGGACAAACATCAATTAAGGAGTTTTCTTGGATTAGCTACCTACTACAGGCGATTCGTAAAAGGTTTTGCAGATATAGTAAGGAGCCTACATCTACTTACAGAAAAAGGAAATGTAACGAGAGTTTTGCAAATTTGAAGCAACACCTCTGTGGAAATCCAGTGCTTCACTATCCAAAGCTGGGAAAAACTTTTATATTGGACACGGATGCCAGCAATGTAGGTATTGATGTAGTGCTTTCACAGGAGGAGGATGGTCAAGAAGTGGCAGTAGCTTATTTTAGCAAAGCACTTTCAAAATCAGAAAGAAATTATTGTGCTGGAAGGAAAGAGCTACTTGCCATTGTAAACTCAAACAAGCATTTCCACAAATATCTCTACGGGCAGAAATTTATCCTCCGCATAGACCATGCAGCGCTTAAATATCTTTTGCAGTTTAAGAACCCTGAGGGGCAAGTGGCGAGATGGATAGGGTGACTCCAAGCTTATGACTTTGAAATCCAACACCGAAGAGGACGTATCCATGGAAATGCAGACGCCCCTTCACGACGTCCATGCAAACTTGAATGCAAACATTGCGTTCGGGTGGAAGAAAAAGAAACAAAGGCAACTTTACAGCTGATAACGGTGGAACCATCGACGCGTTGGGATAACGAGAGCTTGCGAACAGCACAATGGGAAGTCCCAGACATATTACCCATTCTTACTTGGAAAGAAGAAATGGAAAGACCACAATGGAAAGATATCTCGGAGAGGAGTGAGAAAATGAAGAGCTACTGGACTGAATGGAATTCTCTTCACGTTGAATGTGGTATATTAAAGCGAAAGTGGGAATCAACTAACGGCCAGTCATTCCGAATGCAGATAGTCGTGCCAGCATCCCAGGTCAAAGATGTTCTAGAAGAAATGCACAGTGGGTCATCTGGAGGACATTTAGGGGTGAATAATGCAGTTTCCAAAATACGTGAAAGTTTTTTTGTTACATATGCGAGATGATGTTGAGGAATGGTGCCGCAGATGCACTATCTGTGGTTCTTGTAAAGGACCACCACACAGAAGTAGTGGAGAAATGCATAGGTATAATGTAGGAGCCCCATTTGAAAGGATAGCCGTAGACATCGCTGTACCTTTTCCAGAAACAGATAACGGAAACCTTTATATATTAGTTGCTATTGACTATTTCAGTAAATGGCCTGAAGCTTATGCAATCTGTAATAAAGAGTCTACCACAGTAGCGGATCAAGTAATAATGAATTAGGCCAGTAGATTTGGTGGTCCTCATGAACTTCATTCGGACCAAGGACGGAACTTCGAATCACGGACTTTCCAAGAGTTGTGTAAAATTCTGGGAATAAGAAAAACCAGAACAACTCCTCTGCATACACAATCTGATGGCATGGTAGAGCGCTTCAACAGAACATTGGTCGAGCATCTAAAGAGAGTAATCGACTATCACCAACGCGATTGAGATCGACATATTCCCATGTTCTTAATGGCCTATCGATCAGCTGTTCACAACACGACCGGACAAACTCCAGCAAAAGTGATATTCGGAAAGGAAATGCGTTTACCTAGCGACCTCAAGTTTGGTACACCCAGAGGTGAACAAAACTTACCATACGATTATGTGTCGGAACTTAAACAACGATTAGCTGATGTACACGAGGTCACGAGAGCAAAATTAGCAATCAATACCAATCGCTATGACTTCCGTGCTAACTCAGCAGGATTTAATGAAGGTGACCTTGTTTGGCTGTACAACCCGAAACGACGTAAGGGACGTTCTTCCAAATTACAACAACGCTGGGAAGGACCGTATTCAGTAGAGACTAGAATTAATGACGTAGTATATAGGATTCAGCGGGGTACAAGAGGCAAACGGAAAATCGTTCATCTAGATCGTTTATATCAATACTGCGACTGGGACGAACAATTTTAAGAAGGGGGCAGTGTTACGCGCCACAAAGTGATACAAGCGACATCTATTGGAAATGGAAACAACTTAAGGTTAGTGACATCCTAGTTAACTGGGTTTGGGGAATGGAATATTCAGGAAGGATAATTCGTAGAGTATAAATACGGCACTACTCACATCCATGAGGCGAGTCTAATTTCAGACAGAGAAGTGAACGGATAGTGATAATTAGAAATACAGTACTAGCGATAAATAAAGAGTTGATTTGATTGTTTGTGAATTTGTGAAAGTAAACAGTAGAGTTAAATAAAGAAAGAACTTGTTAATTATATTTAAATATTGTGTTTTAAATAACGAACTAAGACCACGCTCGTAACAATATATTTGTGTATTGTCTTGGTTTACTCTAAAGAGGAACCAAATTTTGTAATAAAAGTTATTATATAAATGTGAACTATGTACGATTTTTCAGTACAGTGGAAGTTGTGTTTTGTTTAATGAAATCTATCCTCCGTATTTTTTTTTATTATCAATCCTAAAGGGAAAAGTTAATTGGCGCATTAGTCGTAGGATTCTGTTCTAAAGAATAAGAATCCACTGGTCGAACAAACGAAGAAATAGAAAATAGAAGTGAACGATATTTTCGTTTCGTGATATATTTTTATTTTTGTGTACGATAGATCTCTCGAAACTTTAACGAAGAGCTTGTCAGTCGACAGATCTACTTATATCCACTCTTACCTGAATATAGAGAGATACCGCATCCGACACCTCTTTGCTACAAAATCATCGTAGGATTAGCGTGAGCGGCTGCACAGAAAATATGCCGGCTTGGGGTGGTTCTTGCCATCCACATCCCTTGATGCTTGTAAAGCTGTGCACAATCAATAAAATATCTGACCAGACAGACGGACGGACGGAATAGAAAAATGTTGTATGAGAGACTGCAGACGGGCAGACAGAGAGATAGAGCAGAGGGAGCTCCAGATACCGTTGGAACTCCGGCTTTGGGGATTGTTTGTGCACTAAGACCCCCATCCACCCTGGCTAAGCCTCCAAAGCCTTACTTATTTGCTTAGCCCCATATGGCCGCAAGGATGTGTGTGTTAGGCTGGATGCTCCGTGAGACGTAGCACCACTCCCATCACCAGCTACCTAGGCTGAGACGCTTTTAATATCACGCAAAAAAGGACAATCTTTCAAAAAAAAAAAATAAGCCCAGCTGGGTTTACCTGTGGTCTTGTGTCACCCTGCCTTTGGCCTCACAGCGGTTGTATCTCCTTAATATCCTAAAAACTAGAAACAAAAAAAAACAAGTGAAAAAGCTAGAATTGGTCTAAGACCAATTCTTATGATACCCTAGATGAATGCCGTATGAAATTTCGTATGGTCTCTCATTTGAGCAATTTTGATTTTTTGCCTTGGTTTCTCGCATATATTTCTAGAACCGCTCGTCGGACAGAAAAAATGATTATAACCACTTTTATAGGATTTGTTATTCTGAAGAAGTTTTTAGTACAATAAAAATGTCTAGGACTGATTTTTTTCAAAGTATATGCAAAAAACCAAAATTTTTATATGGCAACACCAAGAAAGGGTTGCCCGATTTAGTCCATTTTTGACAATTTATTTGCTATTACTATTAAATCACAATGTTCCAAATTTCAGCTTTCTATGTCGACTGTTCTCAGGTACTGTCCAAATATATGGTGAAAAACGAAATTTTTGTATGGCAACCCCACGAAGGAGTAGCCCGATTTGTCTCATTTTCGAACATAATTTTACTTTTTTTTTAATATCCGTGTGTGGATAGACGGACATGCAAAAATCAAAATAACTTTTAATTTTATGCGGGGGTGTCCAATCCATTTTGCTCTAGCATCATTAATTCTGTGCGTTACAAACGGAATGGCAAACTTTGTATACCCTATAGATTTCATTTAGGGTATAAAAACACAACAAAAGAATCTCGTAAATTTATGTTACTTTGGTTTAATTTAGATCTCTAGAAATATATAAATACTTCCATTTTCACTGGTTACTTAACTACGCCCGCCACTAGCTCACTTACTCTTTGGAGTATACTATAAAAACAAACTGTGGAGCTTCATATGACGGTATTAACATCACAAACAATACGAAAAGAATCTTAAGGTGAATATTCCACCCTCATGCTAACTCTACTCTACCCTAGGTACTTTTCTAACTCGATCTAACTAACGAACTATTCTTACTTGTTTTGGAATCCCACGATTGGTGGAACTTGTTTTAAAGGCGAAATTCGCAACTGCCAAGCGCCATCGATTAACAAGATGCCAGGATCTCCCCAGAATGCCAGAGTCACCAGAATTTCACAGGGTGTTCAAAATAACTCGCAAAATAACCATATTGACATCGCATATACGCTTACACAAACTAATTTCTTGTAGATTTCAGACCTCACGTTAATGTGGTAGTTTTTCCCCGATGAACAAGGTCACTAAATAACCCAGCTGGTATCGCAGGTAATTTTCACAAACTAACTCAATTTGGATTTCAGGACTAAACAAATAATATGATATTTTTCAGGTGAACAACGTCACTAAATAATCCAGCTTATACCGCAAGTAAATTTCACAAGCTCAGTCGGTTATATTTCAGAACTAAATAATTAATATGATATTTTTTCCAGGTGGACAACGTCACTAAATAAGCCAACTGTGATAACGCAGGTAATCTTCACAAACTAAATCGATTACGTTTCACGCTGACAAATAATATGTTAATTTACGGCTGAGCAAAGTCAGCCAGCTGATGCGCAGGTAATTTACACAAACGAAATTCTTTCATAGTTCAACACTAACTAAATAATATTATAATTCTCAGGTGATCAAAGTCACTATCGAATCCAGCTGATGTCACAGGCAATTTACGCAAACTAATTTGTTTTATATTTCAACACTAACTAAATAATATGATATTTTTTCCCGGTTATCAAAGTCACTAACGAGTCCAGCTGACGTCGCAGGTATATTACACAAACTAAATTCTTTCATAGTTCAACAGTAAATAAATAATATATTTTCCAGGTGAACAAAGTCACTAACGAATCCAGCTGATGTCACAGGTAATTAACGCAAACTAATTTGTTTTATATTTCAACTCTAACTAAATAATATAACTAATATGTTAATTTTCAGGTGAGCAAAATCACCAAACAATTCAGCTGATATCGCAGGTAATTTTCACAGCTAATTTCGATTAGATTTCACACTCATAACTAATATGTTAATTTACAGGTGAGCAAAGTCACTAAACAATCCAGCTGTTACCGCAGGTAATTTTCACAACTAATTCGAATACGTTTCACCTCCAATAATTAATCCGATATTTTTCAGGTGAACAACGTCACTAAATAGTCCAGCTGATGTCACAAGTAATTTCCACGAACAAATAATCCAGATAATGGCACAGGTAGTTTTCACAACTAATTCGGTTATACTTCACACTAATAACTAATATCACTAATATGTTCATTTACATGTGAGCAAAGTCACTAAATAGTTCAGCTGATATCGCAGGTAATTTTCACAACTAATTCAAATGTGTTTCAACTCCAATAACTAGTCCGATATTTTTCAGGTTAAAAAAAGTACTAACTCAAAGAACAAGGAAACTCTCAAAAACAAAAAAACCCCGGTCAGAAAAGAAGTTTTCGGCAAGACCCGTGCGCGGGTCTTCTCGCTTTGCTCGTTCAAAATCAACTCTTCGACTTCACGCAGTCTGCCTACATTGTGGCCGCTACTCAGCCAACCGACAGACGAGGCGATCTTCGTCGGGCGGAATCCGAAATTATTACTGGCGACCGTACTGCTGGCTATATGAGCGGTTGTGTGTGTATTCTTTTCAGGCAGAAATCGTTGCCACAGCTGACGTAACCCCCGCAATATACAAGCCATGAACAAAGTCGAAAAAGAGAGCAGCAGGCCGGTCAGCAGGCGACATCCACAGTCTTCTTGCCTTGTCTTACTGAAGGAGTTTTTTACATAAAAGTTGCTTGTACTTTGTTCAAACGCTATAATTTCCGTAAATTTCTTTTACATGTTATATTTTTTTAAAACTATTAGAAAGAAAACATATTTGGCTGCAATTTGTTTTAACTTCATTTTGCTGTGGGAGCGACAGTTTTAGGCTTTAGGACCTATTTAAGATGAAATTTTAGATTTTTTTTCATGACGAGTATACAAAAAGCAGCGAGAGTGAGCACTTACTGCATGATTTACCCGGCACGGTAAGGCCTTTGAATGTGTCGGAGCCTTCGGCGACTGCATGGCTTGTATTATATTCCGGGGGTTACGCAGCTGGTATACATTCGAGCCGACATTTTCTAGGAATTTTGGGCGGGCCTGCTGTAATGCAGAGCGTGATGGTATCGCGTGATGCTTTACAGCTAGGCGAATTACCGTTGCGGAATGTATGATTCGAACGAAAAATTGTAATTTGTGCTAGTTATGCGTGAATTAAAATTTTTCGCTGGAACAAAAATATTTTTTTTTGTTTTTTTTTTAGCTTTTCAGGGTTTAATTTTTCCCTTTCTCTTCCTTTTAGGTTTTGAAAGATTTCTTTTCTTATTTTCAGGTTTTATGCTTTTTAATGGAGAAGTAGCAGAGAGCTACTTTTTGAGCTTTTTGCACCCCTTTTCAGTACCCTGGGAAAAAGCCGAATAAAGAAAAATGAAGAGGGGGAGGAAAAGGGCAGAGAAAGGGGAAGACGCCACAAAATCAGTAACGAAGTAGTGACATCAAATTTGTTTACTGCGAAAAAACTAGATTTCTATGGTCTACACATTTTATGAGGAGAAATAGAGGAAGATCGTTCGACGCAAATAGAAACTTACATCGAGGAGAAACGTCTGAACTGCAATTAATTCACGATCTGCAGCAAACTATCCAGCAACAGCCGGAATAACATCGGAGGGAAATCTCTGCTCTAAGGGACCAAATTAACCAACCACAACCGGGACAAATGTTCCAGATGACAACGGACCAAGTTTTAATAAATTCCAACAAATCAAGACTTTCCATGGAAGAGACAAACCCCTTACAAGAATTTATCAGTGCAGTGGAAAATGCGGGAACATTATGCGGAAATAAGGCAGCTCTCCTACAACATGGTTTGCAGATAGTGAAAAAATTCAAGGTGAGGCCAAGCGGTGCATACAAAAATTTGGAGGAAATTTAACATGGCCACAAGTGCAATCCGAATTAAAAACACTGTATCGGTCAAGGAAAAGTTATAAAAAACTGATGCACGAAGGTACGAAATTTAAGAGAACTTTTTTTCTCAAATAAGATCTATAAATTTTCAATTAAATTAGCTTTATGAATACGATGATAATAAACCAACTAATTATTCCCCTGAAAATAACGATAAGAATTTAGTAGATATAGTAAAAGATATGTTAACTGGTAGTTATCGTGCCAATATTACGAAGTGTTCAATACTTTTGGTGACTTAGGGTTGTTAGACGAAAGCGATGTGATTCATTATAATTATAGGAAATATAACAAAAATTCAAGATCTAACAATACAAATAGCAGAGATTTTAAACGTAATGACAGTGATCGACAAGTACATAATTTTCACAGAAATAATATTCACGATAAATTGAATAGAAATTCTATGCAAGAACGAAATAATCTAGGAAATTTTTCCGGACAATTCAGAGGGAATGACTACATTAGACAAGTTGGAAATTTTCCCAACATTAACCGATCTGGGCAACGCAGACAAAATTTTAATCAACAGAGACTATTTTTTAATGGAAATCATTTTCACAACCATTCAGGACAATTTAGGCAGTAACAGTTCCAATATTAATTCCAATAACGCTATCCCAATGGAAATCGATAATATTTAAGGCAACGACGTAAATTTTTCAAACCAGCCTCGGCAGAAAGATTACCAATAGTGACAATAACTGTCGACTGTCCGGAGCGGAAACTAGTATTTTAAAACCAGGAATTATTACTAACTATCCCCAAGAAGCATAAGAAAAACATCCCTACTTTTCAACTATTAATGGTATATCTAAGGTAACAAATAGATTAGTTACTCCTATCCAAAAGAATTTAAAGTATCAGGCACCCTATCTTGGGAATTAGTGGACCTATCAACGCGCAAATAAATTCCAATAAATTCCGTGTTCGTAGTTAACTAATTTAGATAACATGGGACGAATAACTCTATTCACTCTCTACTTGCCCGTTAGCCTTTGGACAACCACTGGCAACTAAAATATGTTGTATGTTTTGACTTTTTAGGTACAATGAAAACTTTGATGAGGTGAAACACGTACCTCTATCACGTATGAGCTTTACTGGTCGGCTGTAATGAGTACAATAATGTTTTAGGCATTTTATAGTTTCTTCGGTTGTTTGTGTCTTTGTAGCATGTTGTAGAGAAACTACAATTAATTGTGGGAATATTTATTGTTGTGGACACATATTGATTTTCGCTGGCAGTTTTCCTGGAGAATGAGACCAATCATTAGGTCACGCCACAGCTTCCCCTCTTGCATGAATTTAGCCGAAGTTTTTAGTTACTGCACCATATTGCAAGGAATATTGACAACTTTCATAGGAAAAGTTCAATTTTTCAATTTTCTTAAAGTTTTTAAAACGCAATCAAAATGTCGAATGAAGATGGTTTGACTATTCAATGCTCTCGTAGGACTTTCACAAGAGTGCAACAAGTTAAATAAATAAAACAATACTAAATTCGGAAATGATATTCCACACTTCTTCTTTTTGTTTTTCACGAAGTTGCATCAAAAGCGTTCGTTTACTTTTTCATGCATTTTACATTCTTCCCCCACCATACGAATAAGTTTTACCCAGAAAATTTTTGCACGAGAAGTACGCGAACAGACCTATTATCGGGCTCTAGGATTTCAATTATGTACCCGTTTGTAACACCATATTTAACGCTTGCATTCCGAACTCAAGTTCGAACTCACTTAAAATAACCCCTTTATAGGATAATAGTTCCTATTCTCTTCTAGGCTAAGAGGCAGTATTTAAACTATTTAGAATATTCTTATATTATATTTAAACTAAATTTGAACTAAATTATAAAATGCAGTAGATACTTAATTTATATGCTTTTTTCCTTTGAAACGACTTTTTTATGTATTTTTTTTCTGAACTATCAACCCAATGCAGATTAATTTTATTTATAGCTCAGTTCTTATTTTCAACACTAATTTATCTAGCACCGACTTATTATTTCGTACTACAATAAATACAATACTACAATAAATTATTATTATTATTATTCTGAAGAGAGCGGACGTCAATTTGTGCTCCAAGGAATTTGAATTGTAAGAAGACAGAAGTTCTGGTTACAAAAAGCTTTAGTGGAGTAATAATAGCTCTTGCAACCACAATTGTGTATGAGGAAGTGTTTGTGTGTGTTATTTTTTCGAGAAACTATAAAATAATTAAAAATAATTGTGTAAATTTTATGCATTTTGTGACATTTGGCAGTGCAATTTAAATTAATTTTGGTCGTTGCCATGGCAACGCCAAAAATGTAAAAATCTAGTTTGTTAAAGTGTAGTAAAGTTTTGCAAAGGGAAAAAGTTTATTTATATATAAAAAAATAATAGAAATTTTCATTGAAAAAACAAAGAATAATAAAAACATTTACTGCCTCACTTAATATGAGTGAGTGCAGCGGTAGTGATTCTGGGGGGACTGATGATCCCTCCAAATAAAGAGGACGGAGGAAAAAGACTAGTAAAGCTTCTTCTTCCTCTTTAAAACAAAACACAAAAGGGCCCACAGAAAAGGCCAAGCAGAGCCCATCTGAAAAGGCCAATAAGGGCGCAACTGAAGAGGCGAGAGAAAAAGCTCCGAAGAAGGTTGCAGCTGAGACAGCAGTTGTGGGAGAATCACCTCCAAAAGTGACTAACACAGCAGTAGTTTTAGGAGCAGCTCTAGCAGCCACAGAAAAACCATCGACGACTTCATCCAGTCAAGGGAAAAAGCCAAGCGTGGTGGAAGTTGTTGAACCAGCTTCAGCTTCAGCGCCAAAGCCGAGCGGTATTATAATGAGGCCACCGCTTTCTTCAGTGAAGGCAAATGCTCCAAAGCAGAAGCCACCAGCACCAGAAACAAGACCAGCAGCAGCACCACGATCCCCGGCGTTAGTTACAGGGATTTCATATGCTCTGGTAAGTGGCAGTTCCAAACAAGCTTCCACCATCGAAATTATAGGTAAAGGCATCAATCCTCGTCCAGCCACATTGGACGCGGGTAAGCCTCGACCCAAGACCAGTGCGGGCCTCCAGGGCTTCTTCGAGGGGAGGTGGCAGGATGAGAGCTACGGTATGCAGCTCGAGCATATCAGAGGATGTCCCCAGAGCGCATACCTGAAGGCAATCTTCCGCGCCGTGTCCTGTGAGCAGCTATTCTCCATGGGGATAATAGCTGGGGGAATGGTTGAGATGTATACCACAACCCTCGAGAGTGCTACCAAGGTAATGCTTGAGGGCATCGAGGTGGAGGGTAGACACCTTGTGCCGTTTCCACTCAGGGAAAAGCCCACGAAGGTCGTGTTTTCACGGGTCCCTATGCGAGCTTGCCATGAAGACCTCCTAAATTTCTTGGGAAGATTTGGGAAGGTTCATGGCAACGTTCGTGACATTCCCTTAAAAATTGGGGACGAGGGTCTCGGGCGGGGTATTTTCGGTACTAGCCGGGAGGCGTCCATCACCTTAAATAAGGGGTGTACGCTTCCAAAGGGCTTTTACCTGAGCTTATCCGGCTCGAGGCACTGGATAGACGTTGGCACCGAAGCGAAATGCCATGCTTGCCATTTGGTAGGGCATTTTATTGCTGACTGCCCCAGGAGAACCGGGAAGAAGGCTGAACCGAGGTTCCCTCGAAGGAAGCCACTACTACAGTAGTGGAGAAGGAGCCTTCGGCCGGCACTCGACCTGCTATTCTGGAGCAGCCAGTGACTAGGGTGCCTGAAGCTGTCCCAGAGGCAAAAACGATTAAGGCTATAAACGGTGCCACGTCGGCACGTGAAAACACGGCTACTTCGGACGAGCAGTCGAGTAGCCATTTATTTAAAAAAAAGAGGACGAGGAGGAAGAGGAAGGTGGACCGTGTGATGCTGCCTCCTCCAGAGCCAGCAAAGCCAGCCGCTCCAAAACGGCCCCACTCGGAGGAGGACGATAGTAGTGCCCGCGGCTCGTAGGTTGTTGTGAGGGAGGCGGAAGCATCTCTCGAACAGCTTTCGGACTGCGATATGACCGATTTGGAAGAGACTGGTCTCTCGAGCTTCAGTGGCTACGAGTCGTGTGGTAGCACCATTTCGACTGGTAGCCAATTTGAGGTCTCGAAGGGGATGGAAAACATTCCTAGGGAGAAGATCTCTGAAATTCTTGACCAGCTCCAGTACAAGAAGAACTCAGATAAAATCTGGAGCATTCTTGTAAAGGAGGTGGAGAGGCCAGAACTGTTACTTCCTCAGCTTCGAATCCTACAACAGGAGTCCAAGAAGAGGAGGAAGTACAACCATGTAGCTCGGTTAGATCGTCTCCATAGGAAGGTGGAGGAGTTGCTTCAGGAGCATCGCTTGGCCGATTCGCCTCGTCAATAGACGTCGCACATTCATTGTTTGAGCTTTTCATCTCTTTGAATGTGCAAGATAGCTTCGATCAACACCGGGGGTTTAAGTGCACATACAAGGTTACACAGCACTATCGAACATGTCAAAATGTTCGATATAGACATCGCGCTTCTACAGGAGACGAATTTTACACAAGACACATATACACAACTTGAGCGCTATGCTTTTTTACACACTGGCTATGCAATGTTTGCCACACCTGCGCCTCGCCGAGGCTCAGGGGTGGCAATAATTATATCCAACAAATTTACACTATCGTCTCCTGTCTATACAGATATCTTCCCAGGCTTCGCTTCTTCCTTGGACTTTGTCATTCAAGACAAAAATATCAAGGTAGTAAACGTGTACCTTCCTCATGACCAGGACATTATCAAAACAAGTTCTTGATAGTTTTCAGTCCTGTCTGGTGAATTTTAGCGGTGAAACTGTCCTCGGAGGTGATTTCAACTGCACTCTGAATCCCTCAATGGATCGGCACTCTGGAGTTGAGTTCAACTCTGTCAATGCTACTCGATTGAGGAATTTTTTTGGTGTTTTCAGACTCGTGGATATCTATCGTTGGATGCATCCTACGACTAGATCATACACGAAGGTCTCGCGAAATATCCATGGAAGTCTCGCAGGCTCCAGAATTGATAGACTTTACGTCTCACCTGGAATACTAGAAAATTTCGTTGGTGTCACTCATCTTCTTGCAGTGGCGACCAGCACTCTAGTTGAAAGAAGAACTGCATACTGGATATTTAACAACTATTTGTTGAATTCCGAGCAGTTCATCAATGAGTTGAGTTGATTCCTGGCACGATTGGCAAGAGAGGAAAGCTGACTTTCCTTTTCTTAGTCAATGGTGGGATGTTGGAAAGCTCCAGATTCGGTCTTTTATCGAGACGAGTTTCAATCGAAGTGGGTATCAAGCTTCTAGCTTGTCGACCGAGGTCTCTCGGGTGGCAGTTCTTCTCCCAACTCAGCCGGGGTTGATTCTTTATTTCAATGGAATAAAGGAACGCTTGGCGACACAGACTTACAAGCACAGCTTGGAGTTTGTGCTGCCCGGCCAATCGCGCTGGCTGAGAGAAGGCGATTCTCCAACTGAGTACTTCTTTCAGGCGACTAGACGTCGTACTGCTTCTTGTGAGGTCGAATCGATAATTGATGAATCTGGACAAGTCCTCAACGGACAACAGCTATCAGAATATATTCGAGACTACTACAGTAGTCTCTACTCTGAATCGACGTCGACAACATCCTCGACCACTCATGAATTTCTTGAGAATATTCCCACTTTCTCTGAAGACAGTAAAGAGCTCCTGGATACAGTAATCACATTGGAGGATATGATTGCTGCGACAAAGGATCTAAGGCGACACACTTCACCTGGTTATGACGGTTTGACTCCAGAATTCTTCATACGTTTCAGGGATTTATTAGTTCCTGACCTTTTGGAAGTCTTCAATTCGGCGGTTGAGAGACATTCAGACTTTCCTTCTAGTTGGAGGAGATCTGTTATGCGCTTGATTCCAAAGAAGGGAGATTTGCAGAGGATGGGGAACCGGAGGCCAGTAACCCTATGCAATGTAGACTACAAAATCGTCTGCAAAGCATTAGGGGCGATACTCCGCTCAGTGATTGCTTCGGTAATACACCCGGAACAGTCCTATTGTGTACCTGGTCGTAGTATCTACGACAATATCGCGGTAGTCAAGCATTTGTTTGCCTACCATGAACAGACAGGTACTCAAATGGGCATGATTTCGCTTGACCAGCAAAAGGCTTTTGATAGTGTCTCGCACGAGTATCTCTTGACTGCTCTCGAGGCATTTGGGTTTCCGCCCAGGTGGCTCGATATCTTCAGGAAACTGTATAGAGACTCAGCGATTTTGATTAAGCATCAAGGACAAGTTCTGGCTCCTATCTCGTTTCATCGAGGTATCAGACAGGGCTGTCCATTGTCAGGTATGCTTTATGATATTTCGTTGGAGCCGATACTGGTGAATCTTCGTCGAATGCTCGGACAGTATGCGGTTCATCTGCCATATACCAATGTGAGGCCTCTTATGTTGGCGTATGCTGATGATCTGTCTATTTTCGTAACAAGAGATGAAGCTTTTCCGCTCGCTCGTACTGTTTTCGAACAGTTCGAACGTATAGCGGGCGCTAAAATCAACCTTAGTAAGAGTCAAGGCTTGCGGTGTGGAAGGTGGAGAGATCGTACAGATACTCCACTGAACATCCAATGAACTAATACTTGCCTGAAGTATTTAGGTGTGTATATCGGACGCGAGAGTAAATCAAATAATAGCCGCATCCCTCTTGAGAAACTCTCTAGAGCTGTAAACTCATGGCGTAGTCGACTGTTTCCATTATCCTTAATGGGTAGGTCAGTCGTGATAAACTATTTGATTACCTCGTCCAGCGTTCATCTGCTAAAGTCTGAGACGTTTGATGAAGGCTTCGTAAGTCTTCTTCAAGCAAAACCGATAGACGCCTTTTGGTGCGGAAGACGATGGGTTGCTGAAAGCGCGCTCTGTCTGCCAGTCAAGATAGGTGGATTAGGTCTCACTAACTTGGTTGTGAAATCAAGGTGTCTCCAAGTGCGTGCATTCCAACGAGTGTTCTGCCAGAGAGACAGCTTGATTTCTCAACTGTGGGTGAATGTACTGGGAAGGATCGGCATAGGGGAGTATTACTACCTACTCTCTGTTCGACCACCTTATCCTCGTGACTGGCCACAGGATCTAATCTCAACGATTCAGACCTGGGGCAGAATCAGGCCAGCATTTCACCTTAAGTGGAATGCTCTACGGTGCACGCAATTCGCGTCAATTCCAATCAGGTTTAATCCTGAATTAATAGATTCAGTGTTCAGTAATGCTCGGGGTTTTGAAGCTGACACGCACACACTGACAGTTCTGGGAGATATTATTGATATCTCTGGAAACTGCCGAATAAACACTAACACTGCACAACTACACGACCTGGCTGCTTCTGCGCGGGAGAGATTTCGCCAATTTGGGACCAGTGACCCTGGAACTAAGTTGGAAGATGCTTTCGTTCTGAACAGACCACCACACACACCTTTCAGTACACTCACAACACGTGTACTCCGTGACGTGCTTATGTCAATAAGACCTCCGAAGTATACAGGATACAACAGATGGCGAACACACCACGGGGTGAATATGGGCGTGATGGGAGGGGTAACTTGCAGAGTAGTCTACAGTTATCCTTCTAGTTACAAAGATGCTGATGTAGCATTCAAATTGCTGCATCACAGTCTTATGCATCCTAATCAGTTGTCACATATCGACCGCCGAGTTCAGAGGATTTGCACAGTTTGTGCTGGTGAAGGCACCCTGTTTCACAGGCTCTTCACTTGTCCGGCTTTGCAGGGTCTAATGGATCTCGTGCGCGGTATGTGTCAGTAGATCCACCCGAATTTCGGCATTACTAGGATATCGTTTCTATGGAGACCAAGGGTCTGTAGTCGAGTGAATTGTTTGATTAGCTTTGTGTTGACACTGGCCAAATCTACAATGCACCTGTACTACATGAGAGTCGAAGATGGGAATCAGAACACTGACCCACAACACCACGCACACGCACTTAAGCGCCACTTCGTTGACAGGTTGAAGAGACGTTTACGTCTCGAATATCTGGCAACGAACGCAGACACATTCAACTGCACATGGCAACCACTATCGTCGGTGCAGGATGGAGCTCTTGTCTTTCGCTGGTGAGAACAGGCCACAACATTTGCAACACTAGTCCACGGGTCTTCTCCCTGCTTAGGAATCGTTGCATGTGCTGTGGGAAGGACAAGCACTCTGTTAGAGATGCTAAGCTGGAGGGATGATGAGGGCAGTTTGTAGAGGTCTACGATACTACTGGCTGCCCTCGCGGGACTCTATAACCGTATCGGCTAAATTTTTTCGTTCGTTCGGCCATTTATCTTTGATTCAAAATGTTTTGTTGAAAATTCGTTCGTTTATGTAAATATTTTTATTAGATTATTTTGGAAATTGAAGCTCCTTGGAACTGCCACTTACCCAATTGTCAAAATTGGGACAAGTATTAAATTTTTTGTTTTCTCATATTTTAGGCATTTTTCATAATTTTTGTTATCCGTTATATACAGTCTTTTGACCAATTTTGTGTTATTTTAGATTAGTTATTGTCTGTCTCTTTTACACATTGTGGAGCCTTTTGCCAGCTAGTTTAAGGATTTTGAAAAGATCCACAGAGCCAAAAATAAAAGAGATTTATTTACATAAAAAAAATTATTATTATTCCCCAAATTTTCATACTAGTATTGTCTATGTTGTAACCCACGTACCGCCGTGCTTTCTCTATGGAGAAGAGCGGCACAGGGGGAAGATTCAGGACCTTTAAATATATTAAAAACTCAAAGTTATGTGTTAATATAAACTTTCCTTTATTGATCTCTCCTTCCGTTATTCTATTTAAACAATCACTTTTTAGATTAAGATCTAAAATCAGAACTTTTATTCAACAAAGAGAAGATTC
This sequence comes from Dioctria linearis, assembly GCA_963930735.1. Classification (NCBI taxonomy): domain Eukaryota; kingdom Metazoa; phylum Arthropoda; class Insecta; order Diptera; family Asilidae; genus Dioctria; species Dioctria linearis. The sequence continues at coordinate 178,549,486 of OZ005742.1, forward strand.
ACTTTTATTAATATCTATTTTAAAATTTAGATCTGAACCAGAACTTTTCTTCCATAAAGGGAAGATTCACTTTTTATTAATAACTTGTAAAATTTAGATCTGAAGCAGAACTTTTCTTTACTCCCGTTCTCTATGAGCGCTGATCCTGAACTTCCTCGATTCTTGGTCAGTAATTATCGTTTACTTCTTTCAAGACAGGCTAGCGTCAGCCAAAATGTCCCACTCGTTGTATTTCTGTGACCAATAAGAAAGTTCTTGCTAACAATGATATAGCAAGAACTAAAAAAAGTATTCACACTGTCTTGACCAATCAAGGAATTAACCAATCAGAAAACTCTTGCTGATAATGCCATAGCAAGAAGCAAAAAGGTCGTGTGAATGTTTGGATTTTCAAGTAACCTGATACTTGCTCTTTAGATAGGCACATAAATTTTGTGCTATGTATACACGTGTGGCGTAAATTATGTTACTTGATATGGTAAGTATTCAATGAAACGAATGACTTTTTTCAGATGTTAAGTGTTTAGGTTTTTCTATAAGGTAATTTATGAAGGCTAGCAATATGAGCCTTTATCAAGTGGAATATTTGTGCATAGTTTTGATTTATGAATATGCACGAAATGTGTGGTATTTCGTGATCACAACATCCCATCCCCCTAATAAAAAGAAAATTCATCTACTTGAAGAGTTGACGAATTTTCTGCTAACCGAGAATAATGTGAATCTAGCCCAAGATTCAAAGTCATCAAACATCTAATTTATGAAAGAAGTTTTTCAAAGTTTTTTTTTTTTATTTTACGGTCGTATCGAGAAGTTCTGTTCAGGAATTTTCCAAAAATTTAGGTAGATATTATGATAAAATTACCTATACTTACATAATTACAAATACAAATACAAAAAAAATTATAGTGATAAACTTATATGCATATGTAAATACAATAATAAAAATATAATTATGAAAATTAATTATAAATTCAAAAAATTATAGTATCAAGCTTAAAACATATGCTTGTTTTATTTTATATGTATATGTAAATACAATAAAAAAAATGAAAATTAATTATAAATTCAAAAAAATATAGTACCAAGCTTAAAACATTTGCTTGTTTTATTTTATTATAAAATAAAAAAGATTATTATTATTATTTTATATATATATGTATTTTAAAATTACGAATTATATATTATAAGTTGTATATAGTGTGTATATATCATTCCTGTTGAATGGTGCTCGCGTATTCAGAGGAGAAATAACAAAGTTAACTTTTAATACGATATTGGTAGGTGTGAGCGATAAGATAGTGAATTACGTAATTTTAGTGCACAGAATCATCGTAACCGAGTTAGTTGGATTGGGGGCTCTCGTGTAGATTCCTCCGAATTACTGTCATTACTGCCTATCTTCGATTTATCTTTACCGCGGCATATTATCCATTTAGGATACGTTATATATAGTATTATTATTAGAATTATCAGAAACAAAAAATAGCCGAGAGAGTAGTGATGCACCGTGTGCGGATCTATGGGTTCTATATTTCTTTTCTCTTGTTCCTTTAAGGCGTTTATCTGCTGAGATAGTTTCTTAATGTCATTTGGAGTTGAATATTTGACTAAGCCAACCTTACTAATTGGTCTTGGCTTGAATTATTTTGTATTATTAAAAATATTCTCACTAATTAGTGTAGGTACAAAAGAATCTCTTAGTTCTGTCATATTCATATTATAGGCCCTTATGGTTAGATATTTTGTTCTTAGATAACAATTATCCTTTATTTCCAATATTCCAGTTCCCATCAGAATATGAGGAGTTATAAGTTGCTTGCAGAGAACATCTACTGTCATGTTGAATCTTGTTGAATACAGCCATTTATTAGTTTGGGATAATTGCACCCAAAAGGTACTTTGATTTGAAGCACGAAAATCGCATGATTGTAATTTGGAATACTCTCTTTTAAGTAAATTAATTTCGCACATTTCATTGTCTTCATTTTCATTGAATATGGGATGATTAAGCTGACATAGGTGCAGGTCATTACCGTCAGTCTTACAGTTGCTTAGCTCATGTGCATTCATGTTATAGAAGTGTTCGCGATCATAATCGACTACTAGATATTCGGTACCAGGCTGTATGAAGGTAAAATTATTATTATGAATGGAGGGCAATGCATGAGCTTTGAAGAGTTGGTAATCTTCTTTATACGGAAGAGGAATTTTAAATTCGAATATTATTTTATCATTGAAGACGATGGTACTCATTTCTCCCATGCGATATATAGACAATAGATTAGTCTCCTTTAAAGTACTGGGCAATCTAAGTTCACTTGAAATTTCCCTTCGTATAGTAATAAGAAGAGATTCTATCTGATTCGGAGTGATAATCGATGGGTGTGGTCTCCCATGTCTAACGTCTGTTACAAGATCTACTTGTGTGTTAACTATTCCCTGGTATCTCATTATCATTAGTGTGTTAAGAGTAGTTAGGGATTCTAGCTCTGTAACTACGCGGTTGGCATATGTTACATTATAGAGTTCATCCATAAATCCTCTTAGTGCTCGGTACTTGTTATTCAAGGTGACAAATTGCATTTGAATATCACTTATAGTTTTGTTGAGAATATTCGCAGTGGTTTCTAAAATGACAGTTCGGTTTTTTATTAAAAACTTGAGGTACTTTTCGTTATTTCTTAGTTTATCTATTTCTTTGTCGTAATATTGCGCGTCTTCTTCGTTCAGAATACCGAAAAGTGGTTTACTTATCATCCCTATAATACCGAGTAATGACCTTTTTGTTCTCAATGCTGGATCCAGAAGAATGATATTCTGTTCAATGTCGTTTATTAAATGGTTCATTTCCAATATGGTGTGGTTGCACACTTGCGAAAATGCTGGTTCATTATATTGTACACCACATAATTCATTAATTTCTGTCGTATGTTTCTTTAGATAGGTTACTCCTAATTTAATACCTGTTAAATCGTAAAAAACTATGATTTTCCATTCACTTGAATAAAATTCTACGTTCCCTAAATTTTCAAAATACATTCCCGCGTTATGTATTGGTGTTATTTTGATTCCGTCAGGTTGTACTGCGGTTAAAGTTGCGAGCAGGATCAGTGTCCAGATCATATCTGAAAGAACGTGTTTTTTTTTTAACTCTTAACATATACTAAAGAGAGTTGATTTTTGTAAGAAGTCAGAATAGAAGCGATAGAAGAACCCAAGCGTAAATAAGAGTGAATTAATTATTCATTGGTTATTTGGCGATTTAATTATTATACGTACTTCTTTAAGTTATTATTGTGGAAAATTTTGGCTTTATTCCCAATTTTTATTTTGGTGGTTTCTTTAGATATTAGTTCTATTACTTCATAAGGTCCTTCCCATAAAGCAGAAAATTTATCCTTTCGGACATGTTTCTTTAATAATATTTTATCGCCTAGGTTGAAATACCTTTCCCGTTTATTTTCATCGTAATGCAACTTAGATTTTTCTTTATGTTTTATTAAACTATCTCTTGCTAGTTTGTAGCCATGTTGTAAACGTGCCTTAAGCTCATTTGTATAATTATCATAGTTGTAGATTGTCTGTGGAGATTGTTTCAGGGAGGTTGGTATTTTTGGTGGATAACCGTAAAGTAGCTCGTACGGGCAGTAGTTTGTGCTGCTATGAGGGGTGGTGTTATACAAAAACATAGCATATGGTATCCATTCATCCCAGGTCTGAGAGTCTTTGTTAACATAATGCCGTAAGTATTCCGCCAAAGTGCGGTGGCTCCTTTCCAATGCTCCATTAGTTTGCGGGTGATATGGAGCTGTCTGTAATTTTTTTATTTTTAAAAGTTTGCAAACCTCTGTGAATATACCACTAAGGAAGTTAATGCCTCGATCGGTGAGTAATGAGTCAGGAATTCCATGTCTACACACAATATTCTTAAAGAATTTCTTAGCCACGGTATGGGCCTCTGCATTTTGAATAAGGACTGCTTCCGAAAATTTAGATAAGTCATCCTGGAAGGTAAGGAGGTATTTATTCCCTCCATAACTAACAGGAAGTGGTCCCACTATGTCCAGTGCCACTCTCTCAAATGGTTGTGAACTTGTTGATATAATTATCATCGGTATATGATTTAATTTACCTAGTTTGTTTTTTGAAAAGACTCACAGCTACGAATATAACTTTTTATGTCTTTAAGCATACCAGTCCAATTATATTTCATTTTAATACGCTTGAGCGTTCTCGTAAAGCCTTGATGTCCACCCAAGGGGGACGTATGATATTCTTTAATTATTTGCTGAATATCATCAGGTCTATCTAAATATATTTTTGTATTACTGTAAAGAAATATTTTTATTCCCGGTTTTAAATTGAGTTTTCTCACAATATTTCTTAGCTCGATTAATATATTCTGATTACCTATAGGCATAGAGATATGAAAATCGGTAATTTGATTTCGTTCGCCTATATTCAAAATTCGCTCTATAGAAGTTTTCATATACTCTCGATCTAAGTTTGTTCTTATAGGAATGGGTATCTTAGTTATATAATAGTATTCATCGTTATACTTAAATGATTTTTCTTTTTCTCTAATAATATTAGCAAGGTTAAGTAGAATTTTTCTAAGCTCTATTTCCTCCTGTGTTTCCGTCAGGGGTAGGAGCAAGTATTTGTGTTTCGCTCTTTGTGCTATTAGTGACTCTTGCTTTTCTATTACATTTATTACATCTGGTTCAAATGGGGCATTTTTTCTGTTTGAATAACCTATATCTTCCAAATTATGTATTTCACTTTTCTTTTTTTGGTTCCGGGTTAGAATTAGTACTTTATTAGTATCATTACCCATATCTGTGAGTTTAATCCGACTCAATGCGTCCGCGTTACCGTTACACTTACTAGGTTTATACTTTATTTCATATGTATATTCCTCCAGTAGTATTCGCCATCTCAGCAACCTTGAGGATGGTTCCTTCAAATTTATGAGCCATTGTAGTGTCTTATGATCCGTTAAAATTATGATTTTTTTTCCATAAATATAAGGTCGGAACTGTTTAACCGCATAAACTATTGCTAACAACTCCTTCTCTGTAGTGGAATACCTTGTTTCAGCCGGATTAAGTGTTCGGCTAGCATAGCAAATTGGGTGATCGTTACCTATCTCGCCTTGCGACAGCACAGCTCTTACTGCCAAGTCACTAGAATCAGTCGTAACGATAAACTCCCTACTGAAATCTGGATAGGCTAAAACTGGAGCTTGAGTAAGCTTTTCTTTCAAGAGTACAAATGTTTGTTCACAAAAGGCATCCCATGTAAATGGTTCGGCTTTCTTGAGGAGTTTGGTGAAGGGCTTTGCGATTTTCGCAAAGTCAGGTATAAACCGCCTATAGTAACCCACGAATCCGAGAAATGACTTTATATCTTTTTCTTTCTTCGGTCTAGGATACGATTTCACAGCGTTCATTTTAGTTGGGTCTGGCTTCACTCCTATCTCAGAAATTACATGACCCAAATATGCGAGTTCTCTCGCAACAAAATGGCACTTGTCAGGCTGGAGTTTAAGTCGGCTTTCTCTCAGTCTATCCATAACGCTTACCAATTTTCTATTATGATCCTTTAAATCATATCCGTATATGACGATGTCATCGATATATACGAAACACTCTATCCCTTGTATACCAATGAGGACACTATTCATCAGCCTCTGGAATGTCGCGGGAGCGTCTCTCAAACCGATTGGCATTCTGTTGTACTCGTAGTGACCAAAGGGGGTACTGAAAGCAGTCTTCTCTCTATCATTCTCATCTACGAGGATTTGGTGGAATCCTTTCGCCAAATCTAGAGTGCTAAAGAAACTTGCTTTTCCTAGCTGATCCAGTATTTCGGTTATATTTGGTAGTGGATATGCGTCCCCGACTGTAATGTCATTAAGTCTACGAAAATCCACTGCAACTCTCCACTGCTTATTGCCTTGGCTGTCTGCCTTTTTGGGTACGAGGATCAGAGGGGAATTCCATGGACTCTTGCTATGTCGTATGACATCTGCTTCGTGCATCTCCTTAACTTGCCGATGAATTTCATTTCTTTGAGATTTTGGCAATCTGTATGGTTTTATATACACGGGCACCTTATCCGTCTGGGTTTGGATTTTATGGGTTCCAGCATTCGTATACGTTAAAATATCACCCTCTAAATAAAAGAGGTCGTTATATTCACGACAAATTTCGATTATTGAAGATTTTTCTTCAGTATTACAATGCTCAAGGTTTAGAGCAGATTGCAGTCTCTTAAGTCGACAGTTTACAGGGTCATCTTCCCTACGGTAATTTAGTGTTTGATATTTATCGAGTTCGTCGTAGTCGAGATTTATTTTGCGGGTGTCTATTTCCACCTCATTTTCGTTAATATTCAAAAGCAAAATTTGTAACTTTTTATTTTGTGGTTTTGCTATAATTGATGCAAGGTATACTCCTGGTAATATTTCATTTTTCCTAATCACCATCTCTCTTTTATCGTCACAAGCCATTTCTAATATTATTTTGCACCGGGGTGCTGTGATGAATTTATCATAATCAGCCGAAGCTACTTTATGTGCTTGATTTAAGATACTTTTGTTAACGAGCCTCGGAAGTGAGTTTGGACTTATACAGTTGGGCAATGGTATTGAAGATTTATTATCTTCCCATGTCACTGTCAAGCTTTCCATTACTCTCACCCCAGGATCGTTCAACCTTATTTCAAGACAAGTCTTGTTGTAATCTATATTACAACGATATTTTTTTCAAAAAATCATTGCCGATTAGGCCATCATATTCAAGATTAGCTTCTTGCTCTAGCAACAAAAATGGGTGTTCAATAGTGAAATGAAATTTGTTATTTGATAACTTTACCTGACCATTAATAAATCCCAATACAGGGATTGACTTTCCAGTTATCGTCACAATATTACAGCTTTCTCTGTTTTGTACTTTTTTTCCGATTTCAGACTTTAAGTTCATTTTAATTAAACTAACTTCCGCTCCCGTATCTATCAACAGTCTCATGTATCCTGTTTCGGATGGCTTAAAAGCTACGTTGGCGACAAGGCCAGCCTTAGTCTCTTCTAGGGATGCTTCAATAATAGTATTAGTTTTTAGCGTTGATGGATGTCGGCTCTGACCTTGATTCGAGCAGGTGTTGCGACTGGTACCTCTCGAATCTTTCCGTTTCCCACTTCTGTAAGATTTTTAGTTTCCTGCCTCACGGCGCACTGGGTGAATTTCGGTCTTCTATCGCCTTGTAGCATGTTTATTCGATTAGGACCGTTTTCGTTCACTGAGGTTCTCGATTGATTTCGTACATTATGTGTATGGAGGTTCGAGTTGTCGCGTCCGTTGAACCTATAGTTCGCTTGCTGTGGAGTGTTTAAGTTTCGTGGTTCGTGCCACATTCAGGAATTATGTGTTTGTGGATTAGAATAATCCGTTCTTCTCACATGTTGAACTTCCCTCTTGATAGTATCTCTGGCCATAATTGGGAATCTGTCTCTTTGATAACAGGTATCCCTCGTGTGACCTTTGTAACACATATAATACAAGTAGGAATAGGTCGAGTATTTGCTCTAAAAAAGCTTTGTGTGGCTACACCATCTTTATCTGAGCGCAGTTCATGCTAACTGGCGTATGAAATAGTCTTTCGCAAGTCAGTTTCACCATGTACCTTGACTAATAACTTTAAACTTGGATTTCGCAATCCATCTTCAAAAACCTGAATCGCTAATTTTGTATTCTCGCTCAAAAGATAAGTTCTCGCGTCTGAGTTTGTTACCTCGGTGTAAGTGCTGGAATTAGGGGCACTTGCTAACTGTAACAGTCTATCTCCGAATTCTTTAGCAGTTTCTTTATAAGTCTACTTTATTTTCATCAGTTCGTTTTGAGCCGCTGCCCTTGATTTGTCTTGCTTGAAACGAGTCTTTAGTGCTTCTACTAATGCCTCCCAAGTACTGTGGGTTTCATATTCGGTCAATTCAAAAGCAGGCCCTTGGAGTTTTGTTTTAATTACTTCCAAAAGAATTTTTTGTCTGCTTCGGTCTTAGCGGATGAGAAAAGTATCTTCCCACAAGCAACAAACTTATTTAATCCCTCAGGATTTCCGTCAAACTCGGGCACTAAATTGTTTATGTCGCTTAAGCTGACTTGGGTCACTTCGTCGGCGGGCATATTGACGTGAAAGGGGAGTTCTCGGAAACCAAAAACTGTTGCGGCTCTATCTTGTTCTCTACTCCGAGTTTGTATAAGACTCCTTGAGAACACGGTGTTACGTCGTTTTAATCTATCCGTCACGTAGGAAATGTATTTAAAAAAAAATTCTTTCTTATGATCGATTGCAGCCAAAATCGGGCCTCAAGATTTCAGGCTAGATCTATTTGAACCGATAATCTATGAGAAGAGGATGATTTCGAGGGTAAATCGACGACAATTTCAATAAATGGGCAATGCAGCTCGCCCAAAGCACTTTTAAAGAACATAAGTCGAAATAGGGCACATAAAAATGTTTTTTTTTCTTTATTCAAATTTTATAACTCCTTCATCGTTATCAACTAGAAGGAAAGACTGCGAAGAGTACCTGCGCTACCGTTGTCAAAACGATTTATTTTGGTTAAAAATAAAAATCGAACAAGTAGTTTGCGATAAGCGATTTATGCTTTAACAAAGAGCAAGGCTTGAGATAAAGTTAATTCTCCAACTGCCGAATAATTTATTATTTGTCTTCGCGACACTTATTTTTATTTTGCCTATTTGTCGGCTATTTGTAGAGAACCTATTTTCATATGTAAAGGAATTGAAATTACGTAACAAATTTGAACAACCGATTAGATTGAGAATGCTGGTTACAAATTACCATACGAATAAGTCCAGTGGTAAGTTAAGAGTATATAATTGAAATTTTTCTTAATGCTATTTCGGTGTTATCAAGTTAAAGGATTACCATTGTTTGCAAATATTTGGATATGGAACAATACGAAGGGTTGTTTTGAATTTCATTACCAATAATCCAACACTCATAAACTCGCACAAAAACAAAATCTGTTATATTGCCCAAAATAATGGCGAATTATAATAATATTAAAAATACAAGAACAGAGCATCGTTAAATTAAAATTGGAAATACTTCCGGTAATGTTTTTGTTGTCGATATAGACCAGACTCACAATGCAAGGTATCCTAACACGGATATGTTTTGAGATGAGTTACTAGCTGGGCATATCGCACAAGAATAAACGCTGTCTTTTAAAATTTTGCGAAAATAAACACAAACAGTATTTTCACGCCATACAATATTGATCTCCTAGAAACACAATAATTTCGTTTCACTGGGAAAAATGAAAAGGAAAATTCACAATCGTCGTAGCGAGTTGCGAAAATATTAATATATATTTTTATTAGTTTTCGTTTAGGAAGATTCGAAATGAATGCCTTTAAGGCGCGAAAGAATTGGAGGTTGCTTATAATGAGTTTAGTACGCACACGTTTCTATATTATGAATTTCGTGGAAAATCTTGTATCGTATTAAGCGATGAGATAAGTTACGGTTAATTACGATTAATTACTGTAATTACGGTCTGATATAATTAGGAGCCGATAGCTTTGCTTGGACGTAGGGACACTCAGAATTCAATTAATTTTATGCCACATTTATGTAATTCACTTGGAAATATATACATATATATATGCATCGGAATCGGGATTAATTATAAACTTTTGATACACTGGATGGACCATTCAAAGGAAAAAATGATATCACACTTCCAGTTTTCGTAATAAAAGGGAAAAGTTCACTTAAATCATTACAAATATTTCACATAATTCACTGAAGCGCCTTTTTGGAAAGATTTCACTTTGGCATTATCAATCATATCAATAATAATAATCATTTATCGGATAAAATAATATTATAAAATTGGTGTCGTTCGATTGCAACATTTACACTAGTATCAAAAAAATTTATTTAAAGGGTTTATATTTTTTGAAAAATTAAACTCTGTACTTGTCGGACACAATAACAATATTAATATATCGTATAAAAACATTATTCACAATAAAAATTGATATCACTCAATTTGCAACATATGTACATATATATGAGTATCAAACAAAGAAAAATGCAGATCTTACTTGTAAATAAAATTTTCATCGGGCTTCCAGGCCGACGTCTCGTAGTAGGTGCAATGCTTTTTGTTGTTGTTTTTTGTTGTGTCTTCTTTTTTTTAAAGTTGCTATATCCAAAATAAGGGAAAATTGTAGCTCCCAAAAATGCGGTAAGGTTGTAAGTATAGTACTGGAATCCAAATGAAGTAAAGTTGTTGTAAGTTGTTGTAATGGAGTTGAGTTTAGCTCCAAAATGGCAAAATTGTAGCTCCCAAAAATGTAGTATGGGATCGGCACTGCTGCCACCAATGTTGTAACCCACGTACCGCCGTGCTTTCGCTATGGAGAAGAGCGGCACAGGGGGAAGATTCAGGACCTTTAAATATATTAAAAACTCAAAGTTATGTGTTAATAAAAACTTTCCTTTATTGATCTCTCCTTCCGTTATTCTATTTAAACAATCACTTTTTAGATTAAGATCTAAAATCAGAACTTTTATTCAACAAAGAGAAGATTCACTTTTATTAATATCTATTTTAAAACTTAGATCTGAACCAGAACTTTTCTTCCATAAAGGGAAGACTCACTTTTTATTAATAACTTTGTAAAATTTAGATCTGAAGCAGAACTTTTCTTTACTCCCGTTCTCTATGAGCGCTGATCCTGAACTTCCTCGATTCTTGGTCAGTAATTATCGTTTACTTCTTTCAAGACACGCTAGCGTCAGCAAAAATGTCCCACTCGTTGTATATCTGTGACCAATAAGAAAGTTCTTGCTAACAATGATATAGCAAGAACTAAAAAAAGTATTCACACTGTCTTGACCAATCAAGGAATTTACCAATCAGAAAACTCTTGCTGATAATGCCATAGCAAGAAGCAAAAAGGTCGTGTGAATGTTTGGATTTTCAAGTAACCTGATACTTGCTCTTTAGATTACGAGCATTTCGCTATTTAAAGGCACATATATTTTGTGCTATGTATACACGTGTGGCGTAAATTATGTTACTTGATATGGTAAGTATTCAATGAAACGAATGACTTTTTTCAGATGTTAAGTGTTTAGGTTTTTCTATAAGGTCATTTATGAAGGCTAGCAATATGAGCCTTTATCAAGTGGAATATTTGGGGTAAGTATATTTGTGCATAGTTGTGATTTATGAATATGCACGAAATGTGTGGTATTTCGTGATCACAACATCTATATTAATAGGACTCCAATCTTGTGTACATCGTTTCCTTACTCTTCTCTGATTGAAGTCATGTGCATCGGGAAGTTTATCAAGTCTATACTTATATCTGCCATGAGCATCATAAAGATAATCATCTGAGCTAAATATATAATTCCTATAATCTCCTTTACTAGACCTATCTACAATATTTCGTCCTAGGAATGATTTTCCACTGCCAGGTGCACCTCGCATTTGTATCATTAGCCTATAACCGGCATTGATGTTCTTTAAAATATTTTCAATATCAGGCGACTTTGTAGCTTCAGGTTTTTCTTCTGGTCATGATCTCGATTTAAGTCACTAACATATAATTCCAAGTATTGAATAAGATCTTCTATGCAGTCATCAATTCTCCAATCTTTTGATATACAAATATTTGTTATTAAATTCAGTGATGCTACATCACCAAACATATCGGTCAGTTGAGCAAACACGCGATAATTACCCGACGTTGAAACTGTATTTCGGCCACTTTGTGCACTAAACGAAGTTCTTCCAATATTTTTAGATATCTTTTGCAATAAATAGTTAAAAGCAAAAATGGAAACATCTATTCATTATTGTTTGCTATTGATAACAATCAAACTGTACATTATTGCACGATTTCCAACAGTGCATCGTCCAATTTCGCCCCTCGGTGGCATTAATCCTGAAAAGAAAACAAAAACACCACAAAGAATCCTTCTTAATTTTAAAATCATAAATTGATTTTACCTAATCAACTCCTCCATCCCACGAAGCAGATAAAAACAATTGCTACTGTCAGCTGGACGTCAACAAGCATATACACCGCAGTACAGAGATACAGAAATTCTCATTACGAACCACGTTCCACCATGCACCGTTCCCACGGAAGCATTGCGTGCGGCGCACATGCTACTAACAGGCAATAGAGATTACAGATAAAAGAATAGGAATTGTTATGGTTGCATGTTGCAGTGATTGGTTTGGACGTGAAGTCCAGACTACCAGCATGAGCTGACAGATCACTCGGTGGACAGCGTTGACTGCAAGGGGGCATGCTTGCTCGCCTCGGCTATTGGCGGAGAGTGTCGGGAGGTGATGATCTACCGCTGCCACCAGCCATATACAAAAGTTTTCGTGCCTACAAGTCAAAGGCCGTCACACACACTCAATCCGGAAGGGACCTTTACACTACTTACCACTTACTCCATTGGAAGCGCAGATGTTATGCTTCCAGCGCCGTTGCCCCAACCACCCTGTGATACTGTGCGCGATATGGTACAGTATCCCTGACGACCTTCACACTAAGAGGGCTCCAGGAAAGTGAAAGGAAAAACGACAAAACTTAGCCCAGCGTCATTATTTAGACTACGAGTGTTTATTCACAGGAACGACAATCTTTGAATACAATATTTACAATGTTGTGTTCTGCACTTGTATTCACCCCGTACCTGGTTGGAATCGTTAGCATATTCTCTTTTAACTACTATATGAGCTGAAGCTGTGGTAACAGATACTTAAGATAAATTCCGTCTATGTCAGCTCTTGACAAATGCTATCTATTAGTTATGCCTACTCGAGCTAAAAAAAAAATATTTCGGATCCTTATGAATACTACTCTCAATTGCATTCACCGAATAGCCTACTGATCTGGATTACATCAGCTGGCAAGAAGCATCTGATGATTTTTTAACAACAAAAATTACTTATACTCAATTACACGGGCTCAGTAGGAGTTATTATTATTATAAATCAAAAATTTCAATTGGAGAATGACAATCACATAATTAAACAATCTTAAGACAACCCGAGCGAACGTTTGTTATGAGGTCACTACATGATAGGTACTCAAAAATCTTAATTACTGTAGTCTGCAGGTCTGCAGAAGGCCTCCTGAAGTTCCGAAACCATTCTCTGAAATGAAATGAAATAAAAACAAGGACCTATTCTACCATCCCTTGTGATTACACTCTTACAACAGGGCGCAAAGACGTCCATGTGCTTAGCTAGACATAACAATCAAAAATTCAAAAAAACAAAATTCTGATAATATGAATATATAACTTAAATAAAGAAGCCTAAGGGCTCGTACTACGTAACTCACTAACTCTAAAAATAGCTTATGTGCTATAATCTGTTGACAACCAGAAGCTCGAACTGCCGGCTATTCGTCCATAAGTCTCACGACATACGTCAATTGTTGAAGCATGAAGGTAGGCCACACTTTCATTGTACGAAGATGTTCATCGGCCGCGGAAAATCTCGCGGATTTATATCGTTATTATTGCCGTAGATCATTAATTGTGGATGACTATGAACATTCAATATATACATCTCATGTATTCAATTCATCAGACTACTAAATAAAGAAGCCTAAGGGCTCGTACTACGTAACTCACTAACTCTAAAAATAGCATATGTGCTATAATGTGTTGACAACCAGAAGCTCGAACTGCCGGCTATTCGTCCAATATGTCTCATATATACGTCAATAGTTGAAGCATGAAGGTAGTGTACCGTATTCCGGTTACGCTACCCTTTTTCTTCCTCCCTTCGTTCTTTTTCTTTTTTGGCTTCTCTACCTTTTGTAGAGAAACCCCCATCATTCTCCCAGGGTACCTTAAAAGGGGTGAAAAGGTACATACTTTCGAGAAGTAGCCCTATGCTACTCGCCATATTACAAATTCCTGAAAAAAAGAAAAAAAATGTTTATCTCCTAGAAGTAGCCCTATGCTACTTCTCCACATTATAAACTCCTGAGAAGGATTGAATATGAATATTTTTTCGAGAAGATAAAATATAGACATTTTCGAGAAGTAGCCGTATGCTACTTCTCCATATTATAAAATTCCTGAAAGCCTGCAGAATACAAAAAAGAAAAGGACAAAAAAAAATTACTCTTCAACGAAAAATTCCGATGTGGGCAGAACACGCACAAATTGGAATTTTGCGCTTCAACCCGAGTCACATACAAAAAAAACCTGAAAATGAACAACAATACGAAATATTTTTCAATAGAAACATTCTAATTTGTACCAAAATGCGCACAAGGTACAATTTTTCCACATCAAACTTACCGCTAGTCACCAACATCGAAGAGTCAAAAACTGTAACTCGCCTAGCTGTAATACATCACATGATACCATCATGCAATGTATTGCAGTTGGTCCACAAAAGCGAAATTCCTAGAAAATTTCGGTTCGAATGTGCGCCAGCTGTGGCGTGAATTCAGGTAGAAAGAAAAAACGTTCGTCGGTCGGTCGGGAGGAATAGAGAACAGGGCGATGTAGGCAGACTGCGCCGAATTAGTTGATTCGAAGTTCCGAACGGGTACAGTCAAGAGTTGAGTGCGCAGCTCATTCCGGGAATGACAAGAAAGAAAGAGGAGAAGAAGAAAAGCAATATAAAGGTTAACTGCTTTGTGTTTTTTTTTGATTTTTGTTGAGCGCGAAAGAAGAATCACGGGTTAAGTTCTACGCCGCGTGAGTGTGGAAATCGCGAATACCTGTACACCCGTGTATTCTCGTATCATCACGCAGTCGCCGATTTAGAATTGATTTAGATTGATCGTGTGGTGAACAGATTTCCTGTAAAGAAAAGGAAACATTAATAATGGTGCCCGTGATTTAATTGGTGAAAATCGTAGTACCTGTAAAGAGGTTTATATAACACTTCACATAGATTGTGATAATCTTCCGGAAATGAAGAGGAATTTGCATATAGTTGTGCGATAATTTTCCTGAAAAAGAAAAGAAATTCTATTAGTGCGTTTGTGATTAAGAACTTGGATTTTCTATATTACCTATTAGATTTAAAATGAAGAGAATTTCCATATAATTGTGTGATAATTTCACTGAAAAGGAAACAAAATTCTATTAGTGCCTTTGTGATTAAGAACTTGGATTTTCTATATTACCTATTAAGTCTCAAATGAAGAGAATTTCCATATAGTTGTGCGATAATTTTCCTGAAAAAAAAAGAAATTTTATTAGTTCGTTTGTGATCAAGAATGTGGATTTTCCATATTACCTATTAGATTTAAAATGAAGAGAATTTCCATTTAATTGTGTGATAATTTCCCTGAAAAAAGAAAAGAAGTTCTATTAGTGCTTTTGTTATTAAGAACTTGGATTTTCTATATTACCTATTAGATTTAAAATGAAGAGAATTTCCATATAATTGTGTGATAATTTCCCTGAAAAAAGAAAAGAAATTCTATTAGTGCGTTTGTGATTAAGAACTTGGATTTTCTATATTACCTATTATATTGTTACGTGCCACAAAGTGAATCAAGCGACATCTGTTAGGAATGGAAGCAACTTTAGGTTAGTGTCATCTTAGTAAACTTTGGGTTCGGAGAACGGAATATTCAGGAAGGTTCTAGGATAATTCGTAGAGAATAAATACGGCGCTCTGACAGCTAGGAGGCGGAGTATTATTTCAGACAGCGAAGTGAACGAAGTAAACTATTGGGATTGCGATAATTAGAAGTACAGTACTAGCGATAAATAAAGAGTTGATTTGATAATAATTTGTGAATTTGTGAGAGTAAACAGTAAAGTTAAATAAAGAAAGAACTTTTGAATTATATCTGAAATATTGTGTTTTAAATAACGAACTAAGGCCACGCTCGTAACAACTGGTGTCAGAAGTAAAATAAAATCGCGAAATAAAGTGGTGGCATTTGAATTTGAAATTCAAAGAGTGATTAATTTTGTGAAATCGTGTGTAAAAATTCCGAAAGATAATTTTATATTAAACTGTGAGTGAATTACAAAAGACGCAAGAATGGGACGTAAGCTAGAGGAGCTTCGCATACAGGAATTGAAAGTGGAGTTGGGGAAGCGGTCATTACAAACGACTGGCCTAAAGAATGTTCTAGTCGAGCGACTTAGACAAGCTTTGATAGAGGAAGAAAAGAATCCTGAGACATTCGTTTTCGAAGAAGAACCAGAAATTGAGGAAGAGCCTGCAATGAACATAGAACAGCTTTTAAGTACTTTAATGAGCAAAATGGAAGCCCGTTTTGATGAACAAAAGAATTCTCTCCAGGAACAAAAGAATTCTCTCCAAGAACAAAAGAATTCTCTCCAGGAACAAAAGAATTCCCTCGAGGACCACAAGAAATCTATGGAAACCCGTTTGGACGAACAAAAGAATTCTCTCCAGGAACAAAAGAATTCTCTCGAGGACCACAATAAATCTATGGAAACCCGTTTGGACGAACAAAAGAATTCTCTCCAGGAACACAAGAAATCTATAGAAACCCGTTTGGACGAACAAAAGAATTCTCTCCAGGAACAAAATAATTCTATGGAATCACGTTTAGATGAGCAGAAGAATGCTTTGGATGAACAAAAGAATTCTATGGAATCCCGTTTAGATGAGCAGAAGAAATCACTGGAAACGCGTTTGGATGAACAAAAGAGTTCTCTGGAGAATTGTCTAGAAAGTCGCTTAGAGGAACAAAAGAATTTCCTGAAAAACTCGTTAGACGAACAAAATTTAAAAATTGAAGGAATCGAGCAAGAAGTGGCGGAAGTTCAACAAAAAGTGACCGAACAGCTTGACAACTTCAAATCAGATTTGGAGAAGATGAAGCATCGACAACCACGGCACGAAGGAATTGAAATATCCAATGCAGGCAGAATGAAACCTCCAATATTTGATGGACAAAATTCGTGGCATATTTTCAAGAGACAATTCGAGGCTGCTTCCGAAGTAAACGGATGGAATGATGCAGACAAAGCTACAGCTCTGGTATTAGCACTTCGAGGTTCTGCATCAGAGCTTTTAGAAACTATACCGATAGAAAGGCAACGTGATTATACTTCATTAGTACAGGCGATAGAGTTACGTTATGGAGATGAACACATGCAGCAAGTATATCGCCTACAGCTACGCAACAGGATTCAAAAGCATGGCGAATCACTACAACAACTGCAGGGTGATGTGGAAAGATTAGCTTATCTCTCATACTCTAGCGTAAATGCAGATTTCCTTAATGAAGTGGCAACAGAAGCATTTGTGAACGCTATTGCAGATCAAAATTTACAACAAGCGTTGAGGCTAGCAGGAAAGAAATCAACAGCAGAAGCACTAGCCTATGCACTAGCGTATGAATCTGCCAGGCAAGCTTCTCGAAGTGCAGTACGAGTGAGAGAAATTTCGGTGGAGGAATGTACTTGTAATAGAATGCAGAGCAATTCTACACGCGGTATTCTGCGATGCTGGAATTGTAATAGACCAGGACACCTCCAAAGGGACTGCAGAAAACGCCGACGAATGGAAGCGCTAGAAGAAGGGCAGAGATATCGAGCTGGGCAAAGATATCGAGTTGGGCAGCAGACTCACAGCAGAATACCGTCATCAGAGACCACTGCTTCGCGTGGTGTCATTCGATGCTGGAAATGTAGTAGACTGGGATACCTGCAAAACGACTGTAGGAAACGAGGACGAATGAAAACAACAGAAGAAGAAGGGAGAAGATGGCGAGCTAGAGAGCAAGCTTTCCGTGGAGAGACTAGACTGCAACCTCATGACTTTGAAATCCCATACCGCAAAGGACGTATCCACGGATATGCAGAAGCTTTTTCACAACGTCCATGCAATCCTGAATGGAATCATTGCGGACGGATGGAAGAAAAAGATGACGATGACTACAATGATGATAACGAAAGTCGAAAGAAGAAAGGATTGAAATCCAAAGATGATGATGATAACGGTGATAAAAGTAAAAAGAAGAAAGGAAAGAAATCCAAGAGCGAGGACAATGAAAGAAAGAAAAAGACGAAAAGTAAAGGGTCTAAAGATGCTGATAATGACGATGATAAGGGTATAATGAAGGTCGGAAAAGGTAAAGATAAAGTTTCTGACGATGATGATAATAAGAAGCGCAAAGGCGGTAATGAAAAGGATGACAACGGCAATCAAAAGGGCAAGAAATTTGAGGACAAAGGAATCAAAGATAAAAGACGAAAGAAAAATCAAAGCATGGAAGAGTATTTCAACAGAACATTAATCAAACATCTGAGGAAGGTCTTCAACTATAATCAACGCGATTGGTTTCGACATATTCCTATATTTCTAATGGCTTATATATCAGCTATTTACAATATGACCAGACAAAGCCCATTTAAGGTCATTTTCGGAAAGGAAATGCGCTTACCTAGCGACCTCAAGTTTGGTATACCCAAAGGCGAACAAAAGTTACCAGAAGACTACGTCACAAAGCTCAGACAACGATTAGCTGATGTGCACGAGGCCACGAGACGTTCTCCAAAGTTACCACAACACTGGGAGAGACCGTATGCAGTTAAAACTAAAATTAATAACATGCCATACAAGAATCAGCGCGGTACAAGATGCAAAAGAAAAATCGTTCATCTAGATCGCTTGGGTCAATACGGAGAGCACCACGACCGTGGACCATCTGTTGTTCGGGACGAACAAATTTTAAGAAGGGGGCAGTGTTACGTGCCACAAAGTGAATGAAGCGACATCTGTTAGGAATGGAAGCAACTTTAGGTTAGTGTCATCTTAGTAAACTTTGGGTTCGGAGAACGGAATATTCAGGAAGGTTCTAGGATAATTCGTAGAGTATAAATACGGCGCTCTGACAGCTAGGAGGCGGAGTATTATTTCAGACAGCGAAGTGAACGAAGTAAACTATTGGGATTGCGATAATTAGAAGTACAGTACTAGCGATAAATAAAGAGTTGATTTGATAATTATTTGTGAATTTGTGAGAGTAAACAGTAAAGTTAAATAAAGAAAGAACTTTTGAATTATATCTGAAATATTGTGTTTTAAATAACGAACTAAGGCCACGCTCGTAACAATATTTAAAATGAAGAGAATTTCCATATAATTGTGCGACAATTTTCCTCAAAAGGAAAAAAAATTCTATTAGTGCGTTTGTGATTAAGAACTTGGATTTTCTATATGACCTATTAGATTTAAAATGAAGAGAATTTCCATATAGTTGTGCGATAATTTTCCTGAAAAAGAAAAGAAATTCTATTAGTGCGTTTGTGATTAAGAACTTGGATTTTCTATATTACCTATGAGATTTAAAATGAAGAGAATTTCCATAGAGTTGTGCGATAATTTTCCTGAAAAAGAAAAGAAATTCTATTAGTGCGTTTGTGATTACGAACTTGGATTTTCTATATTACCGATCAGATTTAAAATGAAGAGTATTTCCATCTAATTGTGCGATAATTTTCTTGAAAAAGAAAGGATATTCTATTAGTGTGTGTGTGATTAAGAACTTGGATTTTCTATATTAGCTATTAGATTTCAAATGAAGAGGAATTTCCATATAATTGTGTGATAATTTCCCTGAAAAAAAGAAAGGAAATTCTATTAGTGCGTTTGTGATTAAGAACTTGGATTTTCTATATTACCTATTAGATTTAAAATGAAGAGAATTGTGATCAAGAATTTGTATTTTCTATATCACCTATTAGATTTAAAAATGGAGAGGAATTTCCATACAATTGTGCGATAAATTTCCTGAAAAAGAAAAGAAATTCTATTAGTGCTTTTGTGATTAAGAACTTGGATTTTCTATATTACCTGTTAAATTTCAAATGAAGAGAAATTCCATATAGCTGTGCGATGATTTTCCTGAAGAAAAGAAAAGAAATTCTATTAGTGCGTTTATGTTTAAGAACTTAGATTTTCTATATTACCTATTAGATTTAAAATGAAGAGAATTTCCATATAATTGTGTGATAATTTCCCTGAAAATGGAAACGAAATTCTATTAGTGCGTTTGTGATTAAGAACTTGGATTTTCTATATTACCTATTAAATTTCAAATGAAGAGAATTTCCATATAACTGTGCGATGATTTTCCTGAAAAAAGAAAAGAAATTTTATTAGTTCGTTTGTGATCAAGAATTTGGATTTTCTATATCACATATTAGATTTGAAATTGAGAGGAATTTCCATATAGTAGTGCGATAATCATCCTGAAAAAAGAAAAGAAATTTTATTAGTGCTTTTATTATATAGAGTTTGGATTGTTTTTATATTGCCTATTATTAAAGCACCGAATTTTTTTTTTGACATTTTCACATCGTGTGATCGCGTGGTGAACAGTTTTCCTGTAAAGAAAAGGGAACATTAATAACGGTGCTCGTGAGCAATTTTAGTACCTGATAGGAAGTTCATATAACATTAGGCCGAAGCGGTGTTGTTGTGATCTGTCGACGTACCTTTTTAGTCGTAGTGTTCTAAAGATTATTATGCCAACACACTGCCACTCACCTCATTGTGCCTGCGCTGTTGCGCAGCGAAAGTGTTAATTGTAAGGCCCAAAGTTTGTAAAGTTCCGAAAGCAACCAAATGAGGTGAAAAGGAAATAAAAAAAAAGAGGCCAATGTGCCCACATTTCAAATCGTGTCTGTAATTCAAGAAAACGAGGTGAAAAGGTTGCACCCTTCCAGCATGGTTCTGGCTCAGCGTGGGATCCATTCCTTCACTACCAGCGGGTATTCTCCAGGTGTCGTATCTAGTGACGTTTGTTGTCCACCTTCTGTGGTCTCTATTGTTCTTTTAGAAATACTTAATAGTATATATATTGACAGATTCTATATATAATATATATATTGGTTTTATGCATGCATTTGAATTAAGTTAGTTAAGGTAAGCCAGCTAGTAGGGCACAGGCTAGACCTAGATTTTGTTTTGCAAAATGTAATACTCCCTACATTCATTTTTTGACTTGCGGATGCCAAGCGCATTCATATTAAATTAAAACACCATCGTATTAATGGTCTTTTCTTTCAACTAGAGGCTCTATGTACTCACGCGCTACTATTTGCTATTGTTTGTTCGACTCAAATCACAAATCGACAAATGGCGCCCAAATTCGGTTTTTTTTCCTGCAATTTTTTCTCTCTTTCAGTTTAAGAATTATTTCTTTAGTTTCATAAACGTTTTGCCGGTTTTATATATATTTGCCTTAGTTATTCAGTACATTCTTCTCAATTTCGATTTTCTTTTTTTTTCTCTTTTCAAATAAGTTCGATATCGCGTATTATTTCAGGTCATTTCAAATGAAAGTCCTTTCGTTAATCTAAACAAGCAACCTTAGCTTACTGGAGCGAGTTGTCCTGCTATGCTGCCAATGATTTGGTCTACGCAGAACTACCTTTTTCTCCCGTAAAGCTCGTTGCTTTCGTGGTAGTCCCTTTTTAGCTCTCGTTAGATCTGGCTTTGGTGGCTGGCGGGATGGCTCGTGATTTGGCTTCCTTGGTGCAACCACGTAAATCTCCTCTAGTCACATTCAAATAACATATACAATTTTTATTTCTTTTTGAATTTTATAACCTCCATGATGAAGTACCATCTTCCTCGGTAGGTAGCAGGTTTTGTACGCTAGGCGTACTTTCCGAGGCTAAAGCTTCGGCCCGTGAACGCTGGGGAGATGATCACTCATCGACAAAGGCTTTCCATATTTACAGAAGCACGGCCACATCTCAGCCCGTCGTTAAGTTGGTGAACAGCGTTCACCTCGTGACTCTGCAGTATCCTTGGCAATGGGTTTGAGTTGGCCAGCCTTAAATTTTCCATATCGATTGAAAAGCTGGTTCATAGTTTTTATTTCAAATTTTGTTACTCCTTCGTCAGTGGCTGTCGTAAGACATCAGCACTGGTAATGCATGGTGATCGGATGGTCAGTGGACCTGGATCGTTGTATGCGAAGCATGCTGTATGAGCTTCAGCTCCGTTCACAGCTCCTAGTTCCAGGAAGAAGACAGTATTTTATTTTCATTTTCTTTTGTGTGGCAGTAATTGTAGTATTTCGTCCATTTGGGACATGATTAGTGATGGTTTGTTTTTATTTTCTTTGGGTATCTTGTTACAAAACAGTTACTGCTTCTTCCTGAGTACTGGTAGCCACTGAACAGTCGATCATCTGCTCCTGTTTTGGTCCGGCCCACTGCCTCGGTAAATTGATGAGCTAAATTCATCTTTACGACACCGGTCTTTGCTCGGGCAGTGGAGTCGGCCAACTTGTCTTAGTTCCTTCTTGGCTAACTAATTCCTTTTTTTTTTGGGACCAGCTCGGGGGGAGGTTGCTCGACGAGGGTTGGAGAGAGAGATTGAGAACGAATTGTTTTGTTGCAGTTCGCAGAACTGGATCGTTGAAGTGATCTTGTGGGTGTGTGTTCGGGTGGACCGCTGCATGGCCAAACCACCTCCTTCGTATGATTTAGCATTTAGAATATTAGTACGAATAATTTCTAGATTTCCCTCCTTGGATGCACAATAAAGTAATATTTTTGAATTTACGTTTGAATATATATAGTTATATACGCATAAATTCGGTACGAGTAATTTATAGATCTCGCATTTTAGATCTATTCTAAGGTTTATCCCTTGAATTTTCGTTTGAATTTAAATAGTCATATACGCACAAATTTAGCACGAGTAAATCCTTAGAATTCCCTTCTTTCGAACGTATGTATATATGCTTATATATGCAAATAATATACCCGCACAATAGTTGTTCCTTCCTTAAATCTACAATAAATTTATTATTTCGAATTTTCACTAGGCTGAGATAACAACGCACAAGTCTTAAATCTTCTTTGGTGTCTTACAATAAAGTAGTATTTTTGGAATTTCCTTTCCAACATATATATATATTTATATATATGCGAATATCATACACGCACTTAGTATAGGTATTCCTTCGTTAGACTTATAATAAATTTTGAAAAAAAGGGAAATTTATCATAAATTTTGGACTTCCATCGAACTAACACATTTGTTTGAACTTTCTTTTGAGTACATATATATATATATATATTTTCTTTTAGGTGTACAAGTATAATACACGCAAATTGCGCAGATCTTCCTTCTTTAGATCCATGATAAAAATTACTAGTTTTGAATTTCCTTGGAATTTAGTAAAATATTAATAGACCGCACAGATTCTTAGATCTTTCCATGTGGTTCATTATCAATTGATCAATTGAATTTTCCGCGAATTTATACAATCATTACGCACAGTTACTCTACACGCAGAAACTGCAGGTATTCCTCCTTGGTGCATCCTAAAGTCATTACTGTGGGTTTCGTCGGTGAACATATTTCGTGCTAGTACTACAAAGAACTTTGGTTCTTCGCGCAGCCGTCATCCTATATACCTTCAGAGTAAAAGACACCTAATCTCCGAGCGGTTGCCAAATACTAGCCAGATATATCTCCCCTAGTTTCTGGATATTGGTACTATCCAAATACAAATTTATATTCCAAGTGATCAGTCTCCACGGACCAAGTCTGGATTTCAACTATCTATCTCCAGACGAGCTGGCGGTCGAGTACACTGTGCGCAACATCGATCCATCTCACGAAGACGCTCGAGACCAGCTCCTGAAGGCTTTCTAGGCCGAGCAGCTAGATCCTAGCAGAGAAGCGCAAAGATCACATGCGCAAAAGAATCCCGCGCGAGAGGTCGACTACATCAGCAGCCGAGTAGAGGCTTTGAAGTACGATCTCACTACGGACCCTATCCGAACGGATGTGGATCGCACTCGCTATCGTAGTCAGATCATCCACGTTGTCCACAGAGCCCCACGGTTGCATAATACGTATCCGTCGGTCTGCTCCGAAGTTCGAAAACATCTCTCTACATTGGAAGGTCTCCTGAGTTCAGTAGAGACAGCCCAGCTTCCATTTCAGGATCGGGTGTCCGATGGGGAAGGCGCTCGTGGCCTAAAAATTCCATCCATTAGCGGAGCAGATAGCGAGTTTGGAAGGACGTCCTCAACGGGCGTTATTTCCAAAGCTTCAACTCGTACAACCTACTCGACAGTAAGTACTCCCAAGCTTAGTACAGGGAGTCCCCGCTTCAACCCAGGTACACCAGGTCTCAACCTTCCATTTCCAGGTGGGAGGAACACCCAGCAGAATCCTACCAGCAGTCATACTGCGCAGCGGCCGCAGACGGCCTTTCTGGAGGGAAGACCACGCTTCCGTTCAGTGGACGAACGCTTAGAGGCCTTACAAACGGGACCAAACCGCGGTGAAGGAGCAGCTCTCCCACCAAATCATGATCATTTCGAAGCACTATAGCGAAGAGCGCGCCCCTTGTCGGCTCTACCTACATCCATCTTGCCATGAATGCAGATAAGCACCGCAATTGACACCTCTTGCTGCAAAGTTCACCTTGGGACACATGTGGGTGGCCGCACAGCATATTTCCGCTAGCGGTCAGCTGGCTTGGGGTGGTTCTTGCCACCCACGTCCCCTCAGTGCTTGAAAGCTGTGCGTAGACGACAAAAGCAAAAGCAAAAAAAAATAACTGACTCGTCTTTACTAGAATTCAGACGGACGGAAACAGAACAAAATTTCCATGCCTCAATATGCTTCGCCTCCACTGGTACAACCTAAAAACAAAAACCTGAAAGGAAAATTTATGTTGAATACCATACCAGCGTTGCAGTGCTGAAATAATAATAATAAAAAAAAAGTCAACGCCGTACAAGTGGCTACCACCCGGAGAGGTTCGACGCCGAGAGAGAGATATATTGAGAGAGAGAAAACGTGGACTTCAGATGATGTTTAAGTCCAGACTGGACATGACTTGGGCCCATCGCCACCATCCACCCTGGCTAAGATGTCACAGTCCGAAGAAAATTCTTAGCCCCATAGTGTGGTTGTGCGTGCGTGCTCAGGCGTCTCACCCCATGACACCCCCACCACTCTTGGGATGCCTACGCTAGCATGTCGATATTATGGACTGTGGAAAGTTTGCGAGAAACTCCGATGTCATCAGTATCGGTAAAGCGAGCTGCAAAAAAAAAACCCAAAACACAACAAAAGAAGCAAAGGGAGAAGAAATAATTACGAGAGACAGCGAAGTGAAGTTATATAATTCTTTATTCAGTGCTCTATTCACTGATTTGACCACGTCCTTTGCTGTTAATACACAATTAGCACATCACATCTTCATGGGCTAACTAACTCGTTCACAAAGTCTTAACAATTAGCAAACAAAACATTGATTGTGTGACCTACCTAATCGCTCGAGCCCTACTCTATAGAAGCTTAATACTAAGTTATATGTTTTACAAAGAGTTCAGATCAAAATTGGAAAATCGTATTAAAATAGGACCAGAAGTTTCTCAGCATGCAAATTAACTTAACTGACTTTACCTTACATCTGCGGCAGAACCAGGCGGCGGTCAAACCCTGATCTGCACTCCTTTCACCACATTTTGTCACCTCTTTTCTTTCTTCTTCCTTTTTTTTCTTCCTTTGATTTAGGAACCTTTTCTACAGACGTATCCCAGGTAAAATTGCTCAAATATCTGCTTATTACACCATATGACACTCTATCGATTTTCCGTTTAATTTTCAGGAAAGTCGGATGACGAAATCGTTGTTAATTTAGCGCATAAGGCGATTTTACGTAAGCATACTGCCGACTTTAGAAATGTTGCACCAATAAAATTAAGACCTTTTGTTTTTACTTCGTAGCTCGCCGGCCAATGTAGGAAAAATTCCGAAGATCCACGTAGGCTTTCCTCTAACGATCGAAATTTTGCACAAAAGGAATCAGAATCCTATATGTTTAATTCGCAGGTTGCGCATCGTTTACTAGAGAATGCTGGAAATTCAGATGAAGAAATCGCTATTACTTGTCGCGTAATGAGGTTCTGTTTTATCGAAAGGTTTGCCAAAATGGGATTAAATTCTTCCGGCCTTAGCTCGCAGATCTCACATTATTTACTGAGGAATTCCTAAGGTTTGAATGAAGAAAAAAGTTAGTGCTTATCGCATAATGGAACTTTCACGTAAACTTTTCTTAAATAAATGAAAACTTTTGCACAAATAGAATTAAAATCTGTTATCCCTATTTCACAGATCGCACATCAATTAATCATTTACAAGGAAACTCCGATAATCCATATGAATTTTCCACGTAAGTTTTTCACAAATATTTGTAAATTTCTACACAAATAGAATTAAAATCTATTATCTTTACTTCACAGATCGCACATTCATTGATTATTTACAAGGAAACTCCGATAATCCATATGAGATTTCCACGTAAGTTTTTCACAGATATTTGAAAATTTCTACACAAATAGAATTAAAATCTATTATCTTTACTTCACAGATTACACATCATTCGATGGGAAGTTCGGGAAATGCATATGACATACAAAAAAAAAAATTGATAATGCTTATCTCGTATTGAAATTTCCGCGTAATCTTTTCTCATTTAATTGAAACTTTTGCACAAATATGATTTTCAATCGATTTTCTTTATTTCACAGGTCGCACATCCATTAATCATTTACCGGGAAACTCAGGTAATTCAAATGAGATTTCCACGTGAGTTTTTCACAAATAATTGAAAATTTCTATACAAATAGAACTAAAATCTGTTATCTCTACTTCACAGATCGCACATTAATTGATTATTTACAAGGAAACTCCGATAATCCATATGAGATTTCCACGTAAGTTTTTCACAAATAATTGTAAATTTCTACACAAATAGAATTAAAATCTATTATCTCTACTTCACAGATCGCACATTAATTGATTATTTACAAGGAAACTCCGATAATCCATATGAGATTTCCACGTAAGTTTTTCGCAAATATTTGTAAATTTCTACACAAATAGAATTAAAATCTATTATCTTTACTTCACAGATTGCACATCATTCGATGGAAAGTTCGGGAAATGCATATGACATACAAAAAAAAAATTGCTAATGCTTATCTTGTAATGAAATTTTCGCGTAAGCTTTTCTCAATTAATTGAAACTTTTGCACAACTATAATTTTCAATCGTTTTTCTTTATTTCACAGGTCGCACATCCATTAATCATTTACCGGGAAACTCAAGTAAATCAAATGAGATTTCCACGTGAGTTTTTCACAAATAATTGAAAATGTCTATACAAATAGAATTAAAATCTGTTATCTCTACTTCACAGATCGCACATTAATTGATTATTTACAAGGAAACTCCGATAATCCATATGAGATTTCCACGTAAGTTTTCACAAATATTTGAAAATTTCTATACAAATTTTACTAACTTCGATTCCCGAGAACAAGACAATTTAACCGACTCAGAAACTAACAACAAAACAAAATCACAATCTGAACTGCGCGCCCTGCTTGTAGTTCACTGCTCGAGTTTTAAGAGTCGACTCCCTCTCCTCCAGCTTACCAACATCGCAGCCGCCTTGCCTTCAGCCGCCGACAGACGCACACTTTTTGTTCGTTTCAGCTGAAATCGAAATTTCTGCTCGCTGTATGTACGGGTGTGTGTTTATCGTTTTTGCCTGTCGTTTGGTGGCAGCAAAATGTGTGCTGTCTGCCGAAATTTTCTATGAATTTCGGGCGGGCTTGCTGTAATGCATTGTATGGTGGCATCGTCCGATGCATTACAGCTAGGCGAATTACCGTTTTCGTCGTTTGGATGTTGTTGACTAGCGGTAAGTTTTATCCGAAAAATTGTATTTTGTGCTCATTTTGCGCATTTTAGAATTTTTAGACTGAAGTTATTCTGCAGCTGTTGTTATTTTCTTTTAGATCTGTACTTGTATGCGGGTGTGTATTAATATGGTTTTATCTTTGTAGGAATTTTTAAATATGAAGAAGTAGCATAGGGCTACTTCTTGCAAATAAATAAATTTTTACTTTTCAGGAATTTTCTAATATGAAGAAGTAGCATAGGGCTACTTCTTAAAAATAAATAAATTTTGAGTTTGTAGGAATTTTCTGATATGAAGAAGTAGCATAGGGCTACTTCTTAAAAATAAATAAATTTTGAATTTGTAGGAATTTTCTGATATGAAGAAGTAGCATAGGGCTACTTCTTAAAAATAAATAAATCTGACTAAATTACATACTCTGGGAAATCAGGAGGTTTGTCCCTACAGACGTAGAGGAGCCAATCAAAAGTAGCGTAAGGGGGGGGTATACGCTACAGCGTGGGGACGACCCACCAGAGAAAAGAGTCTCAAGCCGGGCATGCGCTAAACTAAACGTCCCATCTGCACCATAATCCTAGCTCGCCTTGAACGAGGGAGGACCTATCAACAGATAGACTTCGTCTATCAACTCGCCTCGCCCAATGAGCTGACCAGGAAGAAGTGCAGCGATCGGGTTATTACGTTTGGAAATGTTCGGCTCGAGACTACGACTTCGTCGGTGAAACGCCGCTACTTATCGTTCTGTGATCTGCTGAATCCGGTCGCAGCACCCCGGAAATTCCCCCAATCCCAAGAGAGGAAATTGTTTCGTGACAGATAGAATTCATCTATCAACTCACTCAGGACGACGGAAATCCCGCGAAATGCAGCAAGCGGGTTCAAGCTCTAAGGAAATTGAAGAAGGGACAGGAAAGTAAAACCCTTCAGATGAAGGCTAACCCAGAAGGGGTTAGTAGCAAAGGCTAAGACCATCTAAACTGGATAGTTTAGAGGTAATACACTAAAAAAACTACGCTCCACAAAGACTCCAGCCACACCAAACTCCACTCGGAAACCTTTTGATTGGAAGCAAATTGGAGAAAGACAGGAAAGAATAAAATCCTCATATCATTAATAAGATTGTCGCTCGGCCACCACAGAATTGAAAGTATGAAGATGGGATAGGAAAGAATAAAATCCTCATATCGAGGCTAATCCAGACGGGATTAGAGGGGAAACATCTACTCAGTTAAGGTAGAGATGGGTTCTACTAGGATCACTGTCCTATAAAAATTTTCGCTCGCCACCGCGGATTAGGAAATAATGAAGAAGAGACAGGAGTGAATAAAATCCTCATATCGAGGCTAATCCAGAAGGGCTATGCAAGCGGAATTCCTACCGTAGTTTCCTACGCGTAGGGTACCGTGTGGGTTGAGTTTGAAACATTGTCGGACAGTGGAGGGGATAACTGGTTGGACTACAAAAGGTGTATCACCCACCACTGAGGAGGCAGTAGGAGGGCTATGTGATACCCTATAGTTTGCAAGTGAGGCTTGCCGGATGCCTTATTAGGGCTACCGAGAGTGATCTGGCTCGGGTCAGGACTTAATATCTTGAGCATGGTAGATTCCAATCGGGGGAACTTTGTCGTTCTTTAGACGGTACGCAACGCGGCCTATGTGCTCCACGACGGTCGCTTTGATGAATTTGTGAGCCAGCTTAGAAGCGAATCGATCTACCGCACTACTCTGCACGTGATTTCGTACGAAAACGATCTGCCCTGGCCGAAAAGTTCTCATGCGGGTTCGGAGATTGTAGCCTGCGGAGTATCTTTTGTACGCCTCATCCAGATGTGCTTTGATCTGGTCGGGCACCAGGTGCAGTCTTTGATTCGTTGGGATTATATCAGGCGCACCATCTGTGTCCGGAGTCAGGTCTCGCAATAATTTATAGGAGCTCCCATGTGTCACGGGGTGTCTTCCGAACATCGCGAAGTACGGGGAGCACTTGGTGGAATCGTGGACTACGTTTCGAAGAGCGAACGCTGTCTCACTCAGGTGTTCATCCCAGTTCCGGTGATCGTTTCCAATATACGCGCGGATCGCAGCAAGTACTGATTGGTTGACTCGCTCGGACGCGTTAGACTGGGGTGAATAGGATGGGGAGAAACGGTGCTCGACCCCATACTTCTGTAACGATTGGCTTAATAGTTTGGAGATGAACTGACTCCCGTTGTCGAAATGGAGGAATTCTGGGACCCCGAACACATGGTATACTTCTTGCTCTAAGTAGCTAACGACCCTCGCGGAGGTGGCTTCTGGCATTGCTTTCAGCAGCACAAATTTACTTATGTGGTCAAGGATGTTGAAGATGTATCTGTTACCCTTTTTCTGCGTGGGTAAGGACCTAGGAAGTCACAAAACACGCGTTGCCACGGTAGCTCTGTGTGTCGTCGCTCTCCTAAAGGAGGTTTAAGAGAGTAGTTGCACGGTTTCACGCTTTTACAGACCTCGCACTGGTTGATAAACCTTTGTACGTCGAGCACCATCGACGGCCAATAGTAGTGACGACGCAGCTTATCGAGGGTTTTGGCGATCCCAAAATGCGCGGATGTTGGTGAGCAGTGTTCCTCATCAATCAATTTGGTGGTGAGCCCCTCAGGCACCCAAAGCTTCCATGAGACCTGACTTACTCCCACGATGCTCTTGGGAGAGACAAACGATATATATACCTTACCGTCTGCGACTCGGAGGTTATTAAAAGCGTCTGGGTTGGAGATTATTCTCTGAACTCGCTCGATGTAAGAAGTTTCAAGATACGCCTGTGAGTCTAGAACGATTGATTCGATGGCGGGAGAACAGGCGTCCTTCCCCATAAGAGAATTTCCCAACTCCTCTGCGAGCAGCGAGACAGAGCGTCAGCCACCACATTTTCCTTGCCCTTCCGATATTCTATGTTGAAGGTGAAGGCTTGGAGCCTAAGACTCCACCGTGCTAGCCTGCCACATAGATCCCTCTGGTCCATGAGCCATATAAGACTAGCATGATCGGTGATATTCGTAAACTCCAGGCCCTCAACATAAGGTCGGACGCGCTTGACACTCAGTACTCCCGCCAGACACTCTAGCTCGGTGATGCTGTAATTCTTTTGTGCAGCATTCAACTTCTGCGACATAAACGCGATGGGGTGTTCAGCTCCGTCAGCGGATCGCTGGAATAACATGCTGCCCACTTCCGTCGTGCTTGCGTCGCACTGTATGAAGAACGGCCGAGAGAAATCTAGGTTGGCGAGTACTGGCGCAGTGGTAAGGCACCCCTTCAGCTGCGTGAAAGCTTGTTCAGCCTGATGGTTCCACATGAACTTGACGTTCTTTCTTAACAAATCCGTGAGAGGAGTAGCGATTGTCGCGAACTGCGGAATGAAACGCCGGTACCAGCCACAGACCCCCAGGAAGCTTCGGACCCTTTTGACGGTATTCGGTCTTGGGATGTTCTGGATGGCAGCCACTTTCTCTGGGTCTGCCCTCATGCAGCCATTTCCGACTACAAAACCAAGGTACCTGACTTCTCGCATGCAAAACTTACTCTTCTCCACGTTGATGGTTAAGCCGGCTTTTCACAACAGCTCTGCGACTGTACTAAGGAGCTCGAGATGTCCACCAAACGTGGAGGAGGTAATGAGCAAGTCGTCTAAGTAGACAGATACCTGGTCGTGCAGTTGGTGTGGAATGACCTTACACATTAACTTGCACATCGTCTGCGGAGCGTTACAGAGCCCGAAGGGGAGCACTGTGAACTGGTACAATGGCCTCCCTGGAACGGCGAACGCACTCTTATCGCGGGAAGATTTTGCTCGTGGAATTTGCCAGAAAGCGTCTTTCAGATCGATGGCTGACATAAACTGAGTCTCTTGCAATCGACTCAAAAGCCCGTCGATGAGAGGTAGGGGAAATGCGTCCGGCACAGTCACAGAGTTTAACTTGCGAGCGTCCAAACATAATCGAACCTTTCCATTTGCTTTTCTTACTAAAGTGACGGGAGAAGACCATGCACTCTGACTCTCCTCGATAACTCCGAGGGCTAGCATATGGTCGAGCTCGTCGTACATTGCTTTCTGTATCACTGGGGACACGGCGTAATAGCGTTGTTTGATGGGTTTTGCAGCACCGACATCTATCTCGTGCTCAACATAAGCAGTGCGACCGACACCATGCTTGCTGAAAGATGGAAAGGTTTCAACCACAGCCTGCAGGCTCTGGTTCTCTTCATCGGAGAGGTCATGCTGCTGAGAGCACATGGGTGCAGGCTTGGGTAGAGAATACAGCTCGCTAACCATAACTGGAGTTAGGCCGAAGGCTCTCCAAAAATCAATCCCCAGGTATAACGACTGCTGTAGAGTGGGAACGATGTGGAGCCGCGTCATGCGTGTCTTTTCGCCGTATTTCACCAATGCGCGGATATGGCCCCACAATTGTTGTTGTTGACCGTCTGCAGTTGAAATCGAGGATGGCATGGAGTGAAAACGTATCCTTGCCCTTTCCAAAAATTGTTCGCCCCCGAAGCCTAACACGCCCCACGTTGGGCGCCATTTGTAGCGAAGAGCGCGCCCCTTGTCGGCTCTACCTACATCCATCTTGCCATGAATGCAGATAAGCGCCGCAATTGACACCTCTTGCTGCAAAGTTCACCTTAGGGACACATGTGGGTGGCCGCACAGCATATTGCCGCTAGCGGTCAGCCGGCTTGGGGTGGTTCTTGCCACCCACGTCCCCTCAGTGCTTGAAAGCTGTGCGTAGACGACAAAAGCAAAAGCAAAAAAATAACTGACTCGTCTTTACTAGAATTCAGACGGACGGAAACAGAACAAAATTTCCATGCCTCAATATGCTTCGCCTCCACTGGTACAACCTAAAAACAAAAACCTGAAAGGAAAATTTATGTTGAATACCATACCAGCGTTGCAGTGCTGAAATAATAATAATAAAAAAAAAGTCAACGCCGTACAAGTGGCTACCACCCGGAGAAGTTCCACGCCGAGAGAGAGAGATATTTTGCGAGAGAGAAAACGTGGACTTCAGATGATGTTTAAGTCCAGACTGGACATGACTTGGGCCCATCGCCCCCATCCACCCTGGCTAAGATGTCACAGTCCGAAGAAAATTCTTAGCCCCATAGTGTGGTTGTGCGTGCGTGCTCAGGCGTCTCACCCCATGACACCCCCACCACTCATGGGATGCCTACGCTAGCATGTCGATATTATGGACTGTGGAAAGTTTGCGAGAAACTCCGATGTCATCAGTATCGGTAAAGCGAGCTGCAAAAAAAAAACCCAAAACACAACAAAAGAAGCAAAGGGAGAAGAAATAATTACGAGAGACAGCGAAGTGAAGTTATATAATTCTTTATTCAGTGCTCTATTCACTGATTTGACCACGTCATTTGCTGTTAATACACAATTAGCACATCACATCTTCATGGGCTAACTAGCTCGTTCACAAAGTCTTAACAATTAGCAAACAAAACATTGATTGTGTGACCTACCTAATCGCTCGAGCCCTACTGATCTGCACTCCTTTCACCACTTTTTGTCACCTCTTTTCTTTCTTCTTCCTTTTTTTTTCTTCCTTTGATTTAGGAACCTTTTCTACCGACCTATCCCAGGTAAAATTGCTCAAATATCTGCTTATTACACCATATGACACTCTATCGATTTTCCGTTTAATTTTCAGGAAAGTGGGATGACGAAATCGTTGTTAATTTAGCGCATAAGGCGATTTTACGTAAGCATACTGCCGACTTTAGCAATGTTGCACCAATAAAATTAAGACCTTTTGTTTTTAGTTCGTAGCTCGCCGGCCAATGCAGGAAAAATTCCGAAGATCCACGTAGGCTTTCCTCTAACGATCGAAATTTTGCACAAAAGGAATCAGAATCCTATATCTTTAATTCGCAGGTTGCGCATCGTTTACTAGAGAATGCAGGAAATTCAGATGAAGAAATCGCTATCACTTGACGCGTGGGATTAAATTCTTCCGGCCTTAGCTCGCAGATCTCACATTATTTACTGA
Source organism: Dioctria linearis (assembly GCA_963930735.1). Lineage (NCBI taxonomy): Eukaryota > Metazoa > Arthropoda > Insecta > Diptera > Asilidae > Dioctria > Dioctria linearis. Next base: position 178,583,329 of record OZ005742.1, read on the forward strand.
GGAATTCATAAGGTTTGAATGAAGGAAAAAGTTATTGCTTATCGCATAATGGAACTTTCACGTAAACTTTTCTTAAATAAATGAAAACTTTTGCACAAATAGAATTAAAATCTGTTATCCCTATTTCACAGATCGCACATCAATTAATCATTTACAAGGAAACTCCGATAATCCATATGAGATTTCCACGTAAGTTTTTCACAAATATTTGTAAATTTCTACACAAATAGAATTAAAATCTATTATCTTTACTTCACAGATCGCACATTCATTGATTATTTACAAGGAAACTCCGATAATCCATATGAGATTTCCACGTAAGTTTTTCACAAATATTTGAAAATTTATACACAAAGAGAATTAAAATCTATTATCTTTACTTTACAGATTGCACATCATTCGATGGGAAGTTCGGGAAATGCATATGACATACAAAAAAAAAATGCTAATGCTTATCTCGTAATGAAATTTCCGCGTAAGCTTTTCTCAATTAATTGAAACTTTTGCACAAATATGATTTTCAATCGTTTTTCTTTATTTCACAGGTCGCACATCCATTAATCATTTACCGGGAAACTCAAGTAATTCAAATGAGATTTCCACGTGAGTTTTTCACAAATAATTGAAAATTTCTATACAAATAGAATTAAAATCTGTTATCTCTACTTCACAGATCGCACATTAATTGATTATTTACAAGGAAACTCCGATAATCCATATGAGATTTCCACGTAAGTTTTTCACAAATATTTGTAAATTTCTACACAAATAGAATTAAAATCTATTATCTTTACTTCACAGATCGCACATTCATTGATTATTTACAAGGAAACTCCGATAATCCATATGAGATTTCCACGTAAGTTTTTCACAAATATTTGAAAATTTATACACAAAGAGAATTAAAATCTATTATCTTTACTTTACAGATTGCACATCATTCGATGGGAAGTTCGGGAAATGCATATGACATACAAAAAAAAAATGCTAATGCTTATCTCGTAATGAAATTTCCGCGTAAGCTTTTCTCAATTAATTGAAACTTTTGCACAAATATGATTTTCAATCGTTTTTCTTTATTTCACAGGTCGCACATCCATTAATCATTTACCGGGAAACTCAAGTAATTCAAATGAGATTTCCACGTGAGTTTTTCACAAATAATTGTAAATTTCTACACAAATAGAATTAAAATCTATTATCTCTACTTCACAGATCGCACATTAATTGATTATTTACAAGGAAACTCCGATAATCCATATGAGATTTCCACGTAAGTTTTTCGCAAATATTTGTAAATTTCTACACAAATAGAATTAAAATCTATTATCTTTACTTCACAGATTGCACATCATTCGATGGAAAGTTCGGGAAATGCATATGACATACAAAAAAAAAATTGCTAATGCTTATCTCGTAATGAAATTTTCGCGTAAGCTTTTCTCAATTAATTGAAACTTTTGTACAACTATAATTTTCAATCGTTTTTCTTTATTTCACAGGTTGCACATCCATTAATCATTTACCGGGAAACTCAGGTAATTCAAATGAGATTTCCACGTGAGTTTTTCACAAATAATTGAAAATGTCTATACAAATAGAATTAAAATCTGTTATCTCTACTTCACAGATCGCACATTAATTGATTATTTACAAGGAAACTCCGATAATCCATATGAGATTTCCACGTAAGTTTTTCACAAATATTTGTAAATTTCTACACAAGTAGAATTAAAATCTATTATCTTTACTTCACAGATCGCACATTAATTGATGGAAAGTTCCGGAAATGCATATGAAATACAAAAAAAATAAATCGCTAATGCTTATCGCGTAAAGAAATTTTCACGTAAGCTTTTCTCAAATAATTCAAACTTTTGCACAAAAATAACTAAAATAAGGAAACTCCGATAATCCTGCTGCTGCTTGTAGTTCACTGCTCAAGCTTTAAGAGCCGACTCCCTCTCCTCCAGCTTACCAACATCACAGCCGCCTTGCCTTCAGCCACCGACAGACGCACACTTTTTGTTCGTTTCAACTGAAATCGAAATTTCTGCTCGCTGTATGTCCGGGTGTGTGTGTATAGTTTTTGCCTGTCGTTTGGTGGTAGCAAAATGTGTACTGTCTGCCGAAATTTTCTGTGAATTTCGGGCGGGCTTGCTGTAATGCATTGTATGGTGGTATCGTCCGATGCATTACAGCTAGGCGAATTACCGTTTTCGTCGTTTGGATGTTGTTGACTAGCGGTAAGTTTTATCCGAAAAATTGTATTTTGTGCTCATTTTGCGCATTTTAGAATTTTTCGACTGAAGTTATTCTGCAGCTGTTGTTATTTTCTCTTAGATCTGTACTTGTATGCGGGTGTGTATTAATATGGTTTTATCTTTGTAGGAATTTTTAAATATGAAGAAGTAGCATAGGGCTACTTCTTGCAGATAAATAAATTTTTACTTTTCAGGAATTTTCTAATATGAAGAAGTAGCATAGGGCTACTTCTTAAAAATAAATAAATTTTGAGTTTGTAGGAATTTTCTGATATGAAGAAGTAGCATAGGGCTACTTCTTAAAAATAAATAAATTTGACTAAATTACATACTCTGGGAAATCAGGAGGTTTGTCCCTACAGACGTAGAGGAGCCAATCAAAAGTAGCGTAAGGGGGGTATACGCTACAGCACGACCACCCAGACCACCAGGGTCAGGAGTCTCACCCCTGAACGCGTCAGAATACCATGGGTAGGGCACGGCCAGATATCGTGGTAGTTCAACCAATAGTCCTGTCTTTCGATGGAAGTTATATTTCGATGGTACTTCAGGTCTAGATGTGACTGAATACATTTTTCGAGTGGAGTCACTAGCCTTGCTAGAACAAGTGCCTTATTTCGAGCTCTGCGCCGGCTTCCATTCGCTCGTGACGGGAAAAGCCGCGAATTGGTACTGGCTGTACCTGCAAGACCACCGTTCTCATTCCTGGACGGAACTACGCGCGGCACTTCTTCGGGAGTTCAGGAACCAGGAGACAGAATATGAAATACGAAAACTAGTAGAAGCGCGAACACAAGCTCCTCGAGAATCCTTCAGCGACTACCGCTTGGCGGTTCATGCGCTAGTGTCAAAAATGTCCCGCCCGATCCCCGAAGAGGAGCTCGTGGAGATCTTAAGAAGAGATATGAAGCCGGCTTTGCAGGAGGCATTGCTATTGCATCACACGGAGAACGTTCTCGACCTGAGAGAATTGTGCTGCAACTTCGAAAAACTTTGCTCCAAGACCATGCCGAGAGCCACCACCACGACAATCGGTCCACGAACTTTATTCCGATAATCAGTTTCTGTCGGACCACCCGGAAACCGAGACACATGATGTGGTAGCAGCTCTGCAAGGTATGACACCGAGGGATTATCAACTACCAACCAGACCAAGACTTATCTGTTGGAACTGCGCTGCAGAGGGACCCGCCCATCACGCCTGCCTGCGACCGCGGCGAATATTCTGCTACGGGTGCGGCTCAGCAGGTGTTGTGAAAAGCAAGTGCCCAGCTTGCTCGTCGGGAAACCTGAGGCGGAGTCAGAACTAAGTCGGAACTTCGCATATTCGACTCCGGCCCAGATTGCAAGGCGTTCCAACAGCGAAGCGGCAACCAACACCGAAACAGAGCGTTTCCGCTAGGACAGTTTCCCGGGATTGATGAGCGTGTTTCGCCCAAAGGCGGGCCAATAGAACCCCATGATTCACCTGAGCATAACCCGCTTTCAGTCTTTATCCCAGAACTTACTAAACCAATACAGTCATCTACGACACCAACAACCACACGCGATGTGGGGGTCCAAATTATCCAGACGCTACCAATGGACGAACCATGGGACTCACAGTCCTGCAGTTGCACATCCTCCGAAAATACACCATAAGATTTCGTCACCGATTCAGACAGCTGTTGTATATGTACCTTGTTATATAGTTATTCTACTCTTCAAACTTGGGTACTCACGTATATCACCAGGTTAACAAGTCGACGTATCCATATCCGGTTCGCTTTATGTTTATCAGTGTGGTATGTAGATAGGTGGGGTTTTTCACTAAAAACTCTGTGGTTATTTCGTTTGCTTTTATTCACCAAATTTTTATTTAAACACTCTCTTAGAAACTAATTTACACTATTCTGGTTTTACTTTCTTTTAGGAAACCGAACTGAAACTCCACGTTTGTGCCTTTCCTATCAAATCGTACGATTTTAGGGCTTCTTATCTAAGCTTTTTGTTAGCCAACGGAAACCTTTTTTAAAAAACTGATATTCAACCGCTTGTTCGAACTCAACTCAACTCAACTCAACAACCGATCTTTTTCCAACTCTCGAAGTTAAAAACAAAAATCAAATCTTCAAAGCCAAAAAAAAATACAACTCAACTTTTTCCGCCGAAATCCATAAGACAACTCGATTCAATTCCTTTTAAAAAACGACTCAACTCTTGATCGAAAATGCTAAATTGCATTTTCTTATCCTGAGAAAATTTTATGATTTTAATTCTGGACTTGTTCAAACATGTCCAGAATTATTCGCGATGGACAAATGGCCTCAAAAATGTAATCTTACACTTATCAAAACATCAGCCACCGTCCCGTCGTTTTACAATCGCGACGCGCATATACATGCAATGCATTTGTGTGGCGTGCGTTTCTTATTACGAAAGTTTTTTGTCGTAATATGTATGTACGTATGTACATGCATGTTGAATTTTTTCGCGGCAAATTGTACTGAAGGTACGATTTGCTTTTTGATTTATTTTTTAATTAAATTATTGAAATGAAAAATTATGCTGAAGGCAAAATTTGTCGTGGAAATTTTTAAGTAAAACGACTTGGGCTGTAAACTGAAACTTTTGTTTTTCCCAAGTTGTTTTATGAGAAAAATTTTATAAATTATGTGGAATGTGAAGAAAATTGCTGATGCAATTTTCTTCATAGGTTTAAGAGATAAGCCAACCATGTTTTAAGCATGGTTAGCTTAGGTGAAAAAAATAATGAATATGATTTTCATTTTCTTGCCCTTTTTCAGGTTTTTTATGGAAATTTTCCTTATTTAAGGTATATAACAATCCTTCCCCCTGAGAAAAAGAGAATTATTCTTTGAAGAGGAATAATTCTCAGGGGAAGTTGATGTGGGTGCGTTTTTGCTGGCTAGGTCTTTGGAGGTTTTCGGTTGAGTTTTACATCTTTGTGTTTGTTACAAAATTAAGTTATTCTAGTCTTAGCTTGTATCGTATATCTTTAACTTATTCTATTTTCTATAGTCCTTATGGATTATCTTATTGTATGTAAAAATAAAAAAATTTCTTGTTTTTAGCGATATTGATTAATGCTTAATCTATCCTAAGAATTTCTTTGCCAGCCCCAATTGTTTAAAACAAAAATCCGTTTGATAAGGGAGAATGCCATTTCATTTGGGCATTCACACATACATGTCCAAATGAATTTCGTTCGACCAGCTTCTGTGCTCGTAATTTAATATCTCATGCCGCTGATAAGCGAACGAAAAGGCACGGACTTATTTTTCGACCGTAGAGAAAGCGTTTGCACATTGCAATTGTAGTTTTTTTTTTGTTTTTTTTTTTTTTTTTTTTAAAGGTCGGTGTGAGATAATGAAATGCATCTTGCATCGGCTTGGAAAGAAATAAGAAAAAAAACGTGAGAGATTTGTGTTTTTGTAGCTACATACATAATGCATAAAATGCAACTTGTGTGATATAGAGCTTATTTTGTGTGCTTTGAAAAATAAAAAAAACTACCTTTACTACTGCGGTTGCGTGGGATTCTCTGAGATTAGGGCACGACACATATTAGGTGCATCTTAGCTAATTTTTTGCTAACGTTTGGGGTTTTGCCCTTTATATGGAGCTATTTCTGTGACTTTCGTCACAGTCTTGCTAAAATGGAATTCGGAGAGATAATAGGACCGCGTACTCCCTACGTTTGCTCCAGGCCCCAGTGTGTTAGGGTGCTTTCTATTTTGGTGCAGAGCGTGGCTCCCCGGTGGAGGGGATTAATCCGGTTGCTGCTGCGCAGGGATGGGCGCCCAGATATCTGTATCTGGTTTGCTCCTGCCGAGGTGGATAGCTTTCACCGGGTGGAGCTCTGCTTATCTCCTCATAACGGGAGTTCCTGGGTGCATTTAGGTAAGTTTATTTTGTGGTGAACAATAACTCTTCACTGATTCTAATTACTGTTTTTTTTTAATTTCATTTTAGGAGCTACCCTAGTGTTGTCGGGAGAGGTAGGCTGGTGTGCCTGCCTGGTATGTACGACCCACCCCAGCTACATGCTGCATGGCGATGACGTGGTCGCTTGGGCCAAAAATCCTACTGGGTTTGACTGGGATGTCCCAGGTGCAGTGTCCAGCCCGGTTTCGGCTGTAGAGGACTGGGACGTGTCGCCTGCTAAGGGGGATTGGGGTCCTCCAGGTGAGGAGCTTAGCACTGGCCGAGATGGCGTAGATCTTCCCGCTGATTCTGAGGAAGAGTGGGACGCTCTCCCGCCCTATGAGGGATGAACTGGGTAATTTTTCTTTTAATTTGAATTTCTCTCTTTTTTTTTAATAAATTTTTTCTTTTCTCTTGCAGCACCCACGGACGGCCCAGATCGTTTATTCTGACGGCTCCCCGCGGCGAAAAGAAAAAACTTTCTTCATTAATAATTTTTTGTAATTCCCTTTTCTAAATTTTGTTTTACCTTATTTTGCTTTGTAATTAAAAAAAAATGTAAATTCTAGGTATATTGTTTTTCTTTGTTGTTATTCTATCTATTGTTTTCAGGTTGTTACTTATATGGCTTGTGGTTCTTCGCAGGGAATTTGAGAGTTTTTTCTTGTGTTATATAGCGGTTTCGGTGTTGAGACTGTTGTTGGCTTTATTATTTTTTTTTTTTTGAGGGAGCTGAATACTTGGTCGATTTTTGGTTGGGTCTTTGCTCTTGATGTGCACAAGTATACATATGCATGTATTTTTTTTTGTGTTATTTAGTGTACGGTTTCCTTAATCCTATTATCTAACTCTACTTACTTATTTATTTATTTATTTATAGCTACTTTTAAAGCATATTTTCGTTTTACTTTTTATTTTATGTGTATATCTAATGCCTTTTCATTTTTTCTTGGTTGTCTTGTTATTATTTTTTTTCTATTATTTTTATTTTCTATTTTTCTATTTATAATTCTAGTACCTTAACTTTTCAGTTTATATCTATTTAGTATAACTTAGTTATGTATGTTATTTTATTTTAATATCTTATTGGCTAGTTAAATATTTTTTTGTGCTGCTTAATGTTACTAATTATTTATATATTTATTATTAAATTTTGACTATGTTTTAACTGGTTATATTTTTGTTTTAGTTCTCTTATATTTTGTTTTTCTTTCTTTGATTTTCTTAATTCCTAGAGTTTTGTTTGTATCTTTTGAAATATATTTTCTATCTCTTAATATCTAGTTTTTATTTCACCTATTTGCTATCAGCCAGTGTAGTAAAAGGAGAGGGACTGTGCTTGTAACAGGAGAATGAGACGAGTATATATATCTTTTTGATTATACTACTAGTATAGATCTCGCTCTGTGGAGACTTTGAGTACGTTTTAATTTTTCTTGGGGTGTTGCGTAAACCGGTTCCATAGGAACGTTTTCAGCTGTGGGCTGTTGTCTGCGTTTAGCAATCCATGCCATGAATGCCGGGACGATATATTTTGCTAATGCCACCACAGATACAATTAGCAACAAGAGTCCGGTCATTGATAGGGATGTTATTGATAGTATATGAGAAATCTTGGCCTTTGGTCCAAACTGAATGTTGTTCACTTTGGTACGGATTTCGTCTAGGGATTTTGTATCTAGGTGGATATGTTGGTTTGTATCATTTCTTAGGAGTAATGTTGGTTGTTTCTCTAGGTTTTTAGGAGCGGATATCTTGGACATATATTCTACCGATACGTCTTGCGTTTCGTTTGTGTCTGGAAAGTGGGTTGGTTGGACAATTTTTAGCGGATGTAGGTTTTCTGCTTCGTAATACAGAGTGTGAGGCCCTATTTGCAATGAACATGTTTCGTTGACTGTCCTGATCCCTTGTCCTGCGAGACGATGAGTGAGTAACTGTTGAGTACAAGTTATATGTACTATAGGGGTTTCAGTTAAGGAGTATAGCCACGAATATGGTCTATTGAGCTTAATTATTGTATCCCTTGGGGGAATTTGAGCTCTGATGCTACACTGAGGGTGTTCGCCCAGTGGGTTGAAAGGAGTTTGATAACACATTCATCTGTTTTTGTAGCTTTGGTGATTGGTGTGTTCAGCTTTCCTACCCACGTATCATTTATTCCCTTTGAAATTTTTTTGAAAGATCTCAGGTTTTCTGGCTTCAGCAACAGAAATTCCTGGGTCTGGACTTGACTTGCCCCATGGGAAAATCCGATATCGGGTATTAATGAGTGGTCTGAATCCACCCGTATGGGAAAACATCTAATCTGTTGGATTTTCATCCTGGGAATATTAAATATGGGAAGTTTGATTCGGATAACTAATTTGTCCTGTAACAAATATGTCTTAACATCTGCTGTTTGATACAGAACTGACAAGCAGTCTTGCAGATTGTGACAAGTGGAGTGAGATTTGTGATAAATCTCTAGCAAATGATTTGGGGTAATTAAAAGGGGATGAAATTGATTATTTCTACTAGACACTATTATGTCCAGTAGAGCTTGTTGTCTAAATTCCAACTCTATCATTTGTAGTGTCAGACTGGAAACGATCTCTTGTCTTATTTGGTGGGCTATCAAATCGTCCGTTGTGTTCTGCAGATGGTTAATCTGATTGGTTATCTGATGTTGTCGTTCAGACAGTGAGGATAAGGGTTTTTGAATTTCTTCGGACGTGGTTTTTATTACGCTGATCTGTTGCTTTTCCAGATCAACTAAGGTTTGAGTATTTACCTCTAATTCGCTTAGTCGGCTGTACACCTCTTGTTCATTTCCGCTATCCGTAGTGCCAAAGAAATAGTGCATCGCATTATCTATCCCATCAAAGATGGATCGGGGCTTGCGTGATTTAGGCAATGCCTCTTTAATGACATTGGTGCGTCTCTTGATGTTTTCCATCTGGGCATGTACATGTTTGGTTTGTGGGGTACATAGGTTTTGATCAAAAGATTTGTTACCACATTATTGTTGAACGTAGTGTTCCGCGCGTTCCGCAAGTTTTGTCTGATTGTCCAACTCGCCCCAGATCTAACAAGTGTCGTGATAAACTGATAGACTACCAAGATCCTCAAATAGTACTCCCGTATTATTTAAAGGCGTTATAGAGTAAGGTTCCTCCGCGAGGGCTCCTATTATGAGCAGGAATAGTCCGTGGAAAATGATGGACTGCATTGCTATCTAGGAGAGGATAGGATAGGATATTAAAATGGGTTTCCTGTTGACTTTGTAGCTTACATTCTATTATATATGTATCTTAGACTTACTTAGATAATATTGACACCATGTTATTCGTAGAAAGGTTTTAGGCGGTTGTTATGTACCGTCACCTCTCGTTTACGAATTTTAATTGTTGTGTTAACTGAGCTGGGGATGCCGGTTACCGTATAGGGTCCTACTCAAATCTGGGAGAGCTTATGTTTACGACTCTTGCTCTTGAGTAGAACCTTGTCTCCTCTGTGAAATGTCAGGGGACGTACAGCTTTGTCATAGTAATTTTTCGAGCGTTGTTTACTCATCAGAAGGTTTTTCCGTGCCATGGCGTAAGACTTTTGAAGCTTATACCTGAGAATATGGTAGTAGCTCTCGTGGTTATACACGGGTTCGGGGCTCGCCTTAAGTTGGACGGAACGTCCGCTGTAAAGCCGTAGAGGCAGTCCATGGGAGTTAATTTTGTTTTTTTGTGTACACTGTTGTTGTACACGAAAGCAGCGGTTCGCAGATAACTATGCCATGACCTGGAATTTTTGTCCACTATAGTTCGTAGATATTCAATCAATGGTCTATGTGCACGTTCGAGTGCTCCATTTGATTGAGGAGTTTGCATACCTTTTTGAATAGGTCACTCAGGAAATTACTACCCTGATCGGTGACTATTCTTTTGGGAATGCGGTAGCGTGTGACGATTTCGTCCAAGAAAATTTGCGCGATCGTTATAGCTTCCCCATTTGGTATGGCGTACCAATCTACAAACTTCATGAGGTTATCCTAAAACGTTAATATATATATGTTTCCGGATTCAGTCTCCTCTAGTGGACCGACTATATCTACATAGATTTTATCGAATGGTTGTTCCGCTATGTCTGTAATCACCATCGGCATTTTATACTGTGGTGAGGCCTTCATGGTTTGACATTTGGCACACCGCTTAATGTGCTTTTTGATGTCACTAAGCATGTGCCTCCACCAGTACTTTCTTCGAATCCGTTTATAGGTTTTTATCACTCCCTGATGGCCGCCAAAGAGAGAATCATGATAATCTTTTAAGATTAATTGAATCTCCTCTGGGCTTGTGATTACTTCAGGAGGACGAGTTTCGTCTATAATTTGTGGATTGGTACTAGGTGGACTGTCAAGGTCTCCGGCCTCTTCTGGGTGATGAGTTTGCTCTTTTTGTTCTATTGTTTTGGCCTGGCTGTCTGAATTTGTTCCACTTTCCTGAATGTTTCGTGTCTGGGCTCTTGTTACTGCATTGCATTGCAGACACCCCTTAAGGACCGATGAGTGTTTTTCCTCCTCTATATCCGAGTCCATTTGTTGGTGGACTATAGCTTCTACCGTGAAGGTTGCAGTTTCCTTGTCTTTGTTATTATCCCGTGGAATGCGGCTTAAAGCGTCGGCATTCGTGTTGTACTTTCCGGGCTTATACTCAATTTAATAATTGAACTCGGAAAGTTTATGGTGAAATCTCACCAGAAGGGATGTGGGGTTCTTCACATTGAAGACTCCCTTGAGTGGTTTGTGATCTGTATAGACCGTGAACTCTCGGCCTTGCAGATAACAGCTGAAATTTTTAGTCGCCCAAACTATAGCCAGTAACTCTTTCTCAATAGTGGAATAGTTACGTTCGGCTTTGTTCAGGGTACGGCTGGCGTAGGCAATTGGCTGGTCACTTCCTACCTCTCCTTGAGAGAGAACTGCTCCAAGAGCCTCGCTGCTGGCGTCTGTGGTAAGGTTAAAGGGTTTTGAAAAATCGGGATATATTAAGAGTGGAGGGGAAATTAAAGCGTTCTTAATGCTCTGAAATGCCTCTTGGCATTTCTCAGTCCACTTAAACTTTACATCCTTTCGGAGTAAGTTTGTTAGAGGACGTACTGTTTTCGAAAAGTCGGGTATGAATTTTCTGTAGTAATTGGCAAGGCCCAAAAATGATTGCACTTGCCTTACTGTCTTAGGGATGGGGAAAGTTTGGACGCATGCCGTTTTGCTAGGGTCAGGCAGTGATCCTTGGTTAGAAAATTTGTGTCCTAAATACACTAACTCGCGCCTGAGAAATTGACATTTTTCAGGTTGAAGTTTCAGGTTATTTTCTCTTAACCTGTCAAAGATTTTGCGAAGCTTTTCATTGCGGTCTGCCAGACTTTTTCCATAGATGACGATGTCATCTAAGTTAGCGAAACATTCTAGGCCTTGTAATATGAAATTCATTAAACGCTGAAATGTGGCCGGGGCTCCTTTGAGCCCGAACGGCATGCGTTTGAATTCATAATGCCCGTAGTTGGTACTAAAAGCCATTTTTGCTCGATCTTTAGGATCGACGAGTACCTGATGATAGCCATTGGCTAGGTCTAGGGTGGTGAAGTATCTTGCATGGCCCAGTTGATCGAGGATATCCTCAATGCGAGGTAGCAGGAAGGCGTCGCCAATCGTTTTTTCGTTCAACTTACAGAAATCAACGACGACGCGGCACCTTTCCTCACCATCTGGTCCAGCTTTTTTGGGGACGACTAGCAGTGGCGAGTTCCATGGGCTTTTGCTGGGCTGGACAATGTCGTTGTCCAGCATTTCTCTGAGTTTCTCATTTATGACATTTCGCTGTGTCTCTGGTAACCGGTACATCTTTTGGTTAATAGGTGCTTGGTCTTGCACCAGACGGATGTCGTGGGTGATGGCGTTGGTATGTGTAAGCCTGTCACCTTTTAAAAAGAATATGTCAGCATATTCGGAACGGAGATTTGTTATTGAAGCCTTTTCCTCAGAATTTAAAGTTTCATCCAGACTGAGTTCTTGCTCTAGTCTGGTGAGGCGGGGCTGATTACTGGTGTCTTCTTGCTCGACATCGTTTGGGAACAAGTATTTTATGTGTTGTAGGGTGGCCGTCTGTTCAGCGCTTATTGCCCTATTTTTATTATTCTTAAATCTAGTCTTCTTTAATGATTTTATATTACTTATTTTACCTGTTAACCTACTTGCTTTATAGTTGAGAGGTGCTGGGTCAGATGGATCTGCGGGAGTTGCTACCGGCAGACCGTTTGGGTGCTGGCCAGCGCCTGACGTTGGGGTTTTCATGAGGGATCCGCAAGCGTCTTGGAGCAGTTTTTTTATGAGACCTTGCTGGGACGCACACAGGGTCATTTAAATTCACCTGATGCTGTCCAGTCTTACAGGCCGGGTCTTTGGTAATCAAGCCACCCTTATCGCGTTCTTGTAAGTCACAGCCCACTTCTTCTGACTGAGAAGCCTTGAGAACACTTCGGGTAGAAAGTGTATCCCCGTCGGGTTTAATATCTTCTACCAGTGTCTCTTGGTTGACTGTTTTTTGTGAACACGGGTTGTCCGATGCGGTTTCTAATGGAACAGCAAACTCTTCCGGATTGGTTTCCGTACGAGGAAATCGCAGAAGCTTGTTGGGTCCCTCAACATTACAGTTTTTGGCTAGGAAATCATTTCCTAGCAAGCCGTTGTCGGAAATACCTGGGATGTTTTTTACCACCTGAAAGTTGCAAGTTAATTTACTTTTTAGCATGAAGTTTCCTTGGCAACTTCCTGAAGTTTTTCCGGTGCCAAAGGGGCTTTGAAGAGTTAATCTCCTGTTGGGATTTACTAGCTCGCAAGATTTGAGAGCTTTTTTCTTAATTATACTGATCTCAGCGCCGGTGTCCACTATTGGCTGGGCCTCACCATTTAGACTTATGTCTGGAGGGAGTCTGGCGCTGGGCATACTGAAGTCGGGCGGCTGAGAAGACCCTTGTTTATTGCTGGTAGGGTTTATAGTCGAGCCGGGGAGTTTTGGGTCGACTCTTTGTCGTTTCCCTGCTTTTTATCCTCCCGTTTTTGCTTTTGTCGCCATTCGTCGATCTTGTGTCCACGGCGCCCACAAAAATCACATTTTTGTCTTAAATTAAAGACTCTGGGGTCTTTTGTATTGTTCGGGTCTGACTGTGGTGGATTGTTAGGCGATCCCCGTGTAAAGCGAGTTGCAGACTGTGCTTGGTTGTTTCGACATTCGCGAATGTCATGCCCGTAACCTCTACAGCTAGAGCAGAAGGGGGTGTTTTTGCGTTTTAGACACTCCGTGTAGGTGTGTCCCCGCTTCTGGCAGAAATTGCAAGTGATGTTTTGTACCAGATTCTGTGTATCCGGTTGTCTGGAATCCCTCCGTGGAAATGGCGGGCGTAATGATTGAGCATGTACGTATGGGGGATTATTAGACTGCCTGGGCTCTTGTGCTCGTGGTGATGCATACATGGGTGGCTGTGGTGCGTGATTGTAAGGAGTTCGGCTGAGAGCTCGAACTCGAAGCCTAAGGTCTATTGGTGCCATTGGATATGGCTGTTGCGTTGGTGGTGTTTGGATGACAACTGTGCCTGCTTGTAGCTTTTCCGTGTCTAGAGCCTTTTGTATCAGCTGCTCTAGATCATTTTCTACCAGAGTGAGGAGGTACTGGCAAAGGTGGGGGTTGTTTACTCCACTTTTGAGGGCATTTTTGGCGAAGTCCGCCAACTGTGTCTTCACAGCTGGGGCTGCCGTTGCGCCGTACTTCAGTACCGCTGCCTCGTTGCAAAGCATCAGCAACTGCTTCACTCTTGTTGTGAAGGCAGTGAGAGTTTCCAACGGGTTTTGCTTCATTGTGATCAATTTGTTGACCAACTCTTGGTACGATTCTCGTGGTAGATAGGTTCTGTTCAGACGTTCCTCCACCTCACTAAAAGTAGTTGGAACGTCCGAAGCAAACAGCTGATAAGCATCGCCACGAAGTCTTGTGGGCAAGATATGTAGGAAGGCTTGTTTGTCTTCCTCACTTAAACTGTGTAAGGCCTGTTTTCAACAGCCAATAATTGTTTGTGGCTCACGACCTAGCTGTGGGGTATTTTCACCCGAAAACAGAGGAACTAGTTGTGCCGTGAGCTTGGCCACCTTTGCATAATCTACCATTGTGATTATCTTTTTATTTAAACTTTTGTAGGGTAGTCTAGTGGTGCTTTGACGAGTTTCAGGGCTGGTTTCTGGACTAGAATCCGTGAAGGATACTTCTAGCCAGCCACTAAGGAGATTTTCGGCGGTTGTTTGGTCAGATGCGACAACACTAATATCACTGTCACTTTCAGCACTTACAACTACACTGGCTGAGCTCTTATCTAAACCTAGGGAACGTGAAAGCCCGGCGAATTCGATAAGTTCCTGTTTGAATCGCTCTGTTTCTTTTTTAAATTTTTCGATCTTTGTCAGCCTCTGCTCTCTGCCTTGACTTAATCTGTGGTCAAGAGCGTCACAGTGCGTGACAGTGAGCTTATCGGATTCATGTGCCTTTTCTAACAACTTATCTAAAAAATTATCGATACTTACTTTAGATACAACTGTGGGCCCTGTTAAAACGGTGCCGCTTCGAAGGCGAACTCCTGTTGTTTCTTTCTGTGATTGGTCTGGATTCTGGCACTCCTGGCTTTCTGATTGTGCTGCGTTGTCTTCTGAGGCGTTGTCTGTACCTTCCCGGAGGTGTTGTGAATTGTCACCTGGGGATTGCTCCGCGTCGGATGAAGGTGTAGAGTTTTCCTCTTGCAGCCTTCTTGGAGTATTCCCTTCTGGAATGCTTTTTGCTACTAGGGGGGCTCCTGCCGTCTTAATTCCCTTGGCTGAGATTGAAAGGGGGGCTTTTGCCGACTTCGAGATCCCTTTCAATCCTGGAGCGAAGTTACAAATTTCCGGTGCTTCTTTTTGCTGCTGGGGGCCCTAGGCCTACTTACTTCCCCTGGATATGGTTGAAAGGGGGGCTTAAAGCCTTCTTCGAGGTCCCCTTCAACCCAGGAACGATGATATCTTCCTTCTGGAGTTGGTTTTCCGTGGTCGGTTGGTCCTTGTGTAGATGTATAGATATCGGTTGTCTTCCTTCCTTACGATGCTGCAACAGAGCATATGGTAAAGTCCCTTCCTGGTGTTTCTTTTTCCACTCACTGGGGTGAACGCTTGCTCGCCTGGAGCAGAGGTGCCTATAGATGATATCTACCCCGAGCGTTGGGGGTGACGTGGCCGTATAGTGTGGCTTAGTCAAAGGTTCCCCGTAGATTCGTGTAGGACCAAGGCTTTTCAAGCGTGTACGATCGTTTAACCTGACCAAGCTTCCTTGATCCTACCGGCTGCGCCAATTGTTGTATATGTACCTTGTTATATAGTTATTCTACTCTTCAAACTTTGGTACTTACGTATATCACCAGGTTATCCGGTTCGCTTTATGTTTATCACTGTGGTATGTAGATAGGTGGGGTCTTTCACTAAAAACTCCGTGGTTATTTCGTTTGCTTTTATTCACCAAATTTTTATTTAAACACTCTTTTAGAAACTAATTTACACTATTCTGGTTTTACTTTCTTTTAGGTAACCGAACTGAAACTCCACGTTTGTGCGTTTCTTATCAAATCGTACGATTTTAGGGCTTCTTATCTAAGCTTCTTGTTAGCCAGCGGAAACCTTTTTTAAAAAACTGATTTTCAACCGCTTGTTCGAACTCAACTCAACTCAACTCAACTCAACTCAACTCAACTCAACTCAACAACCGATCTTTTTCCAACTCTCGAAGTTAAAAATAAAAATCAACTCTTCAAAACCAAAAAAAAAAAATACAACTCAACTTTTTCCGCCGAAATCCATAAGACAACTCGATTCAATTCCTTTTAAAAAACGACTCAACTCTTGAGCACATTCATCGTGATCAAGAGCCGTTGTTCTGAATCGAAAATTCTCAATTGCATTTCCTTATCCTGAGAAAACTTTACTACGATTTTAATTCTGGACTTGTTCAAACATGTCCAGAATTTTTCGCGTTGGACAAATGGCCTCAAAAATGTAATCTTACACTTTTGAAAACATCAGCCACCGTCCCATCGTTTGACAGTCGCGACGCGCATATACATGCAATGCATTTGTGTGGCGTGCGTTTCTTATTACGAAAGTTTTTTGTCGTAATATGTATGTACGTATGTACATGCATGTTGAATTTTTTCGCGGCAAATTGTACTGAAGGTACGATTTGCTTTTTGATTTATTTTTTAATTAAATTATTGAAATGACAAATTATGCTGAAGGCAAAATTTGTCGTGGAAATTTTTAAGTAAAACGACTTGGGCTGTAAACTGAAACTTTTGTTTTTCCCAAGTTGTTTTATGAGAAAAATTTTATAAATTATGTGGAATGTGAAGAAAATTGCTGATGCAATTTTCTTCATAGGTTTAAGAGATAAGCCAACCATGTTTTAAGCATGGTTAGCTTAGGTGAAAAAATTAATGAATATGATTTTCATTTTCTTGCCCTTTTTTCAGGTTTTTTATAGAAATTTTCCTTATTTTAGGTATATAACACAGCGATTCCAGCGAAGAACCGTTTTCCCTCATCAGCACAAATGTGTATCCGCCCAGGACCGTATCACGCACCCGTCGCTACCACAGCCTGCGCAGAAAAATAAAGGCTGCCGTCGCTGAAACAACGCTGCCAGGTAATACAGACCTCCGGCGTTACGCTGATGTCCTCATCCAAGGCCAGCGAATAAGGTGGCTACTAGACAGTGGTGCCAGCGTGAGCGTGCTAGGCTTCGGGGGCGAACAATTTTTGGAAAGGGCAGGGATACGTTTTCATTCCATGCTGTCCTCGATCTCAACTGCAGACGGTCAACAACAACAAGTATTGGGCCATATCCGCGTACTGGTGAAATACGGCGAAAAGACACGCATGATGCGGCTCCACATCGTTCCCACTCTACAACAGTCGTTATACCTGGGCATTGATTTCTGGAGAGTTTTCGGTCTAGCTCCAGTCATGGTTAGCGAGCTATATTCTCTACCCAAGCCTGCACACATGTGCTCCCAGCAGCATTACCTCTCCGATGAAGAGAACCAGAGGTTGCAGACCGTGGTTGAAACCTTTCCATCATTCAGCAAACACGGCCTCGGTCGCACGCCTTACGTTGAGCACGAAATAAATGTCGGTGCTGGAAAGCCCATCAAACAACGCTATTACTCCGTATCCCCAGTGATACAGAAAGTAATGTACGACGAGCTCGACTGTATGATAGCACTCGGAGTTATCTTCCCCCGTCACTTTAGTGAGAAAACCAAATGGAAAGGTTCGATTATATTTGGACGCTCGCAAGGTAAACTCTGTGACTGTGCCGGACGCGTTTCCTCTACTTCTCACCGACGGGCTTTTGAGTCGATTGCAAGAGACTCAGTTCATTTCAGCCATCGATCTGAAAGACGCTTTCTGGCAAATTCCACTGGCAAGATCTTCCCGTGACAAGACAGCGTTCGCCGTTCCAGGGCGGCCGTTGTACCAGTTCACAGTCCTCCCTTTCGGACTATGTAACGCCCCTCAGACGATGTGTAAGTTAATGTGTAAGATCATTCCACACCAATTGCACGACCAGGTATCTGTCTACTTAGACGACTTGCTGATTACCTCCTCCACGTTTGCTGAACAACTCAAGTTGCTCAGTACAGTCGCCGAACTGTTGCGTAAGGCCGGCTTGACCATTAACGTGGAAAAGAGTAAGTTCTGCATGGGAGAAGTCAGGTACCTTGGTTTTATATTTGGAAATGGCTGCATGAGGGCTGACCCGGAGAAAGTAACTGCCATCCAGAATTTTGCAAGACCAAACACCGTCAAGAAAGTCCGAAGTTTTCTGGGAGTCTGTGGCTGGTACCGGCGCTTCATTCCGCAATTCGATACGATAGCTACTCCTCTCACAGAGCTGCTGATAAAAAATATTAGGTTCCTGTGGAATGAACAGGCAGAACAAGCGTTCACACAGCTGAAGGGATGTGTTACCACTGCGCCGGTACTTGCTAACCCAGATTTCTCGCGGCCGTTTTCATACAATGTGATGCAAGCACGACGGAAGTGGGCAGCGTGTTATTCCAGCGATCTGCTGACGGAGCTGAACGCCCTATCGCGTTTATGTCGCAAAAGTTGAACGCGGCACAAAAGAATTACAGCATCACCGAGCTAGAGTGCTTTGCGGCATTACTGAGTGTCAAACGCTTCCGGCCATAAGTTAAAGGCCTGGAGTTTACGATTATCACCGATCACGCAAGTCTTAAATGGCTCATGGACCAGAGGGATCTATGTGGCAGGCTAGCACGGTGGAGTCTTAAACTCCAAGCCTTCACCTTCAACATCGAATACCGGAAAGGCAAAGAAAACGTGGTGCCTGACGCCCTGTCCCGCTGCTTTGCCGAGGAGTTGGGAAGTCCACTTATGGGGAAGGACGCCTGTTCTCCCGCCATTGAATCAGTCGCTCTGGACTCACGGGCATATCTCGAGACTTCTTATGTCGAGCGAGTTCAGAGAATAATCTCTAACCCAGACGCTTTTAATAACCTCCGAGTCACAGACGGCAAAGTGTACATATTGTTTGTTTCTCCCAAGAACAGCGTGGGAGGGAGTCAAGTCTCACGGAAGCTTTGGGTGCCTGATGAGCTCACCACCAAACTGATTGACGAGGAACAATGCTAACCAACATCCGCGCATTTTGGGATTGCAAAACCCTCGAAAAGCTGCGCCGTCACTGCTATTGGCCGGCGATGGGGCTCGACGTACAAAGATTTATCAACCAGTGCGAGGTCTGTAAAAGCGTGAAGCCTTGCAACTACTCTCTTAGACCTCCTTTAGGAGAGAGGCGTCTCACAGAAGTTCCGTGGCAACGCGTGTTTTGTGACCTCCTAGGTCCTTACCCCCGAAACAAAAAGGGGAACAAATACATCTTCATCATCCGTGACCACCTAACTAAATTTGTGTTGCTGAAAGCAATGCCAGAAGCCACCTCCGCGAGGGTCGTAAGCTACTTAGAACAAGAAGTATGCCACGTGTTCGGGGTCCCAGAATTCCTCCATTCCGATAACGGGAGTCAGTTCATCTCCAAACTATTCGTCCAATCGTTACAGAAGTATGGGGTCGAGCACTGTCTCTCCCCATCCTATTCACCTCAGTCTAACGCGTCCGAGCGAGTCAACCAATCAGTACTCGCTGCGATCCGCGCGTATATTGGAAACGATCACCGGAACTGGAATGAACACCTGAGCGAGACAGCGTTCGCTCTCCGAAATGTAGTGCACGATTCCAACAAGTGCTCCCCGTACTTCGCGATGTTTAGAAGACACCCCGTAACACATGGGAACTCCTACAAATTACGGCGAGATCTGACCCCGGACACAGATGGTGCACCTGAAATAATCCCAGTAAATCAAAGAATGCACGCAGTGCGGGACCAGATCAAAGCACATCTGGCGGAGGCGTACAAAAGATACTCCGCAGCTTACAATCTCCGAACCCGCGCGGGAACCTTTCAACCAGGGCAGATCGTTTTTGTACGAAATCACGTGCAAAGTAGCGCGGTAGATCAGTTTGATGCGAAGCTGGCTCAAAATCCATCAAAGCGACTGTTATAAAGCGTATAGGCCGCGTTGCGTATCGTCTAAGGAGTGAGAAGGGTCTCCCCATCGGAGTCTATCATGCTCAGGATATCAAGTCTTGACCCGAGCTGGGTCAGCCTCGGTAGCCCTAAAATGGCATCCGGCAAGCTTCACTTGCAAACTATAGGTTGTCGCGTAACCCTCTTACTGCCTCATCAGTGGTAGGTGATACACCTTTTGTAGTTCAACCAGTTATCCCCTCCCATGGCCGACATTATTCCAAGCTCAACCCATACGGTACCCTACGCGTAGGAAACTACGGTAGGAATTCCGCTTGCATAGCTCTTCTGGATTAGCCTCGATATGAGGATTTTATTCTGTCCTGTCTCTTCTTCAGATTTCCAATTCTATGGTGGTCGAGCGAAACTTGTGTAAATGGACAATAATCCTAGTAGAACCCATCTCTACCTTTAATGAGTAGATATTTCACCACTAATCCCGTCTGGATTAGCCTCGATATGAGGATTGTATTCTTTCCTGTCTCTTCTTCCGATTTTCAATTCTGTGGTGACCGAGCGAAAATTGCCTAAATGGACAATGATCCTAGTAGAACCCATCTCTACCTTTAATGAGTAGATGTTTCACCACTAATCCCGTCTGGATTAGCCTCGATATGAGGATTTTAATCTTTCCTGTCTCTTCTTCAGATTTCCAATTCTGTGGTGGCCCAGCGAAAATTGTGTAAATGGACAATGATCCTAGTAGAACCCATCTCTACCTTTAATGAGTAGATGTTTCACCACTAATCCCGTCTGGATTACCCCCGATATGAGGATTTTATTCTTTCCTGTCTCTTCTTCCGATATCCAATTCTGTGGTAGTCGAGCGAAAATTGTGTAAATGGACAATGATCCTAGTAGAACCCATCTCTACCTTTAATGAGTAGATGTTTCACCACTAATCCCGTCTGGATTAGCCTCGATATGAGGATTTTATTCTTTCCTGTCTCTTCTTTAGATTTCCAATTCTGTGGTGTTCGAGCGAATATTGTGTAAATGGACAATGGTCCTAGTAGAACCCATTCTACTTTTAATGAGTAGATGTTTCACCTCTAATCCCTTCTGGATTAGCCTCGGTACGAGGATTTTCTCCTTCCTATCCCTTCTCCCTTTTCCCCTATTTTTTTTTGCGTGATGCAATGCACTAGCGGTTCGGGTTGTAGAAACAGGTTTGTGGCGTATCCCCGGCTTGAGACTCTGGGGGGGTGGTCGTCCCCACGTTGGGCGCTGCTACGAATGTTTTCACCTATTCCTCCAGCTCGTTCAAAAAAAAAAAAATTGGTTTCTGGTTGGCCCGGCTTGAGACTCTTTTCTCTGTGGATCGTCCCCACGCTGTAGCGTATTCCCCTTACGCTACCCTTTTTCTTCCTCCGTTCGTTCTTTTTCTTTTTTGGCTTCTCTACCTTTTGTAGAGAAACCCCCATCATTCTCCCAGGGTACCTGAAAAGGGGTGAAAAGGTACATACTTTCGAGAAGTAGCCCTATGCTACTTCTCCATATTACAAATTCATGAAAAAAAGAAGAAAAAGCCCTATGCTACTTCTCCACATTATAAACTCCTGAAAAGGATAGAATATGAATATTTTTTCGAGAAGTAGCCCTATGCTACTTCTCCACATTATAAATTCCTGCAAAAAAAAATATAAACATTTTCGAGAAGTAGCCCTATGCTACTTCTCCATATTATAAAATTCCTGAAACCATGCAGAATACAAAAAAGAAAAGGAAAAAAAATTTTTACTCTTCAACGAAAAATTCCGATGTTGGCAGAACACGCACAAATTGGAATTTTGCGCATCAACCTGAGTCACATACAAAAAAAAAAAAACCTGAAAATGAAAAACAATACGAAATATTTTTTTATAGAAACATTCTAATTTGTACCAAAATGCGCACAAGGTACAATTTTTCCACATCAAACTTACCGCTAGTCACCAACATCGAAGAGTCAAAAACTGTAACTCGCCTAGCTGTAATACATCGCATGATACCATCATGCAATGTATTGCAGTTGGTCCACAAAAGCGAAATTCCTAGATAATTTCGGTTCGAATGTGCGCCACCTGCGGCGTGAATTCGGGTAGAAAGAAAAAACGTTCCTCGGTCGGTCGGGAGGAATAGAGAACAGGGCGATGTAGGCAGACTGTGCCGAGTTAGTTGATTCGAAGTTCTGAACGGGTACAGTCAAGAGTTGAGTGCGCAGCTCATTCCGGGAATGACAAGAAAGAAAGAGGAGAAGAAGAAAAGCAATATAAAGGTTAACTGCTTTGAGTTTTTTTTTGATTTTTGTTGAGCGCGAAAGAAGAATCACGGGTTAAGTTCTACGCCGCGTGAGTGTGGAAATCGCGATTACCTGTACACCCGTGTATTCTCGTATCATTACGCAGTCGCCGAATTAGAATTGATTTAGATTGATCGTGTGGTGAACAGTTTTCCTGTAAAGAAAAGGAAACATTAATAATGGTGCCCGTTATTTAATTGGTGAAAATCTTAGTACCTGTAAAGAGGTTTATATAACACTTCACATAGATTGTGATAATCTTCCGGAAATGAAGAGGAATTTGCATATAGTTGTGCGATAATTTTCCTGAAAAAGAAAAGAAATTCTATTAGTGCGTTTGTGAATAAAAACTTGGATTTTCTATATTACGTATTAGATTTAAAATGAAGAGAATTTCCTGAAGAAAAGAAAAGAAATTTTATTAGTTCGTTTGTGATCAAGAAATTGTATTTTCTATATCACCTATTAGATTTAAAAATGGAGAGGAATTTCCATTTAACTATGCGATGATTTTCCTGAAGAAAAGAAAAGAAATGTTATTAGATCGTTTGTGATTAAGAACTTGGATTTTCTATATTACCTATTAGATTTAAAATGAAGAGAATTTCCATATAATTGTGTGATAATTTCCCTGAAAAAGGAAACGAAATTCTATTAGTGCGTTTGTGATTAAGAACTTGGATTTTTTATATTACCTATTAGATTTAAAATGAAGAAAATTTCCATATAGTAGTGCGATAATCATCCTCAAAAAAGAAAAGAAATTTTATTAGTGCGTGTGTTATATAGAGTTTGGATTTTTTTTATATTGCCTATTATTAAAGCACCGAATTTTTTTTTTACATTTTCACATCGTGTGATCGCGTGGTGAACAGTTTTCCTGTAAAGAAAAGGGAACATTAATAACGGTGCCCGCTATTTATTTCGTGAGAAATTTTAGTACCTGAAAGGAGGTTCATACAACATCACGCCGAAGCGGTGTTGTTGTGATATGTAGACGTACCTTTTTAGTCGTAGTGTTCTAAAGATTATTATGCCAACACACTGCCACTCACCTCATTGTGCCCGCGCTGTTGCGCAGCGAAAGTGTTAATTGTAAGGCCCAAAGTTGTTTTAGAAATACATAATAGTATATATATTGACAGATTCTATATAAAATATATATATTGGTTTTATGCATGCATTTGAATTAAGTTAATTAAGGTAAGCCAGCTAGTAGGGCACAGGCTAGACCTAGATTTTGTTTTGCAAATTGTAATACTCCCTACATTCATTTTTTTTTATTAAGTGTGAACAACGAGGTGACTTGCTGATGCCAGGCGCATTCATATTAAATTAAAACACCATCGCATTAATGGTCTTTTCTTTCAACTAGAGGCTCTATGTACTCACGCGCTACTATTTGCTATTGTTTGTTTGAGTCATGTGTTGAGATGATCGAGTGAAAGGCTGATGGTTGCTGGTGAGGTCATGCGGCGAAACTCCTGAATACACACACGCACACTTGGGGCTAAGAATCCTACACTGACTGCGACGTCTTGGCCAGGGTGGATGGGGGCGATGGGCCCAATCAGAGTCCAGTCAGGACTCCGCATACATCAGGAGTCCACGTTGTCTCTCTCTCCCTTCCTCTCGGCGTTGGACTCTCCGGGTGGTTGCACATTTGTACGGCGTTGCTATTACATTTTGTTTTGTTACAGCTCAGCGCATCGCTGGTAATATTTAGATTGAATCACTTTCAGCGTTTTTTTTTAGGCTGCACCATGGAGACGAATCGGCAGTACGACGTGCACGAGCATTTATACATATATACCTGTTTATTTACCCTTTTCTTTTTTCCTGTCCGTCTGTCTGTCCGAAGTCCCCACAAGACGAGCAAGCCTAATTCACTCAATTTCTTGTATTCTTTTTATTATCTTTTCTTTTGGTTCTCGCACAGCTTTCAAGCATCAAGGGATGTGGGTGGCAAGAACCACCCCAAGCCGGCTGACGGCTAGCGGCAATATGCTGTGCGGCCACCCACACTAATCCCGAGATGAGTTTTGCAGCAAGAGGTGTCAGTTGCAGCGCCTATCTGCATTCATCGCAAGATGGACAATGGGCACGCTCTTCGCGACAGTAGGGCACACTTTCATTGTACGAAGAAGTTCATCGGCCGCGTAAAATCTCGCGGACTTATATCGTTATTATTGTCGTAGATCGTTAATTGTGGATGACTATCAACATTCAATATATACATCTCATGTATTCAATTCATCAGACTACTGCGACTAAGCATAGATATAGTTGGTTTAAGTGTGTATCTAGTACACGAATACATTTATTATGTGATTACACCAATTCTAATCTTCGCAGGGTTCCGTTCTTCTTTTTATTTATACTCGTGATGCCGCTCATTGGGTTATTCAACATTTAAAACCACAATACCGTCTTTTACTTGATGTTTGTTGGCTTTTTTCACTATTTCGGTATTCTCGATGATTCCTTTTCACTGTATTTCTCGGATTATTCTTAAGCTTCCTCGATTTCTTTTGATTTTTATTTTTTTGTTTTCCAACTTGTACTCTTTTTTGCCAAAAAACTCTTCCTCCGGGATGCTCCTTACTCTTTTTTCTTTTTGGGTGCGTTCGGCGCGTTTAGATCTCCATCCATACAGAAAATAGTAGGCCGAGTGTACATGGGGTATCTAGTCTCAGTGTAGCACGGCCATAACAGGGCAGAGTGGTCTAGACCACCTGTGGTTCAGACAACGCTGAAAAATGGTCGACTGTACTTGCCGTTCTTAACATAGGCTTCGTCGCTGCGGGCTCCCAATATGTGGCTCGGCCCATGACCCATGAAGGCATCTCTTATAATACAGTCTAGGCATCTGCTACGGGTTGTCCATAACAGTGTGATGCACCACTCGACAGATGATGAATCGAGGGCACATAACTGTAGTCCCGCCAGTCCTTGACCAGGCCTCGATATCATCCTCCGTGTTAGGAGCCAGAGGTACCCTGACAAACCAGTAACTTAAAAATGTAGTCGGCCAGTGCTCCTCTGCCTTCCTTCACCGATATGAGCCGGGGGAACCCCACGATCAGTAACCCAACCAACTGATCTCTGAGTTTCCCCTGCTTTAATATCTCACTCTGATCTCAGACCGACGCTTGTTAAAAGGTGTGTCTCCGATCCGTCGTTGGAGTACCGAAGTTTTTCCTTAAATTTGCAGGTATTAAATAAGTGGAATTCATAAGGCAAACTGTCTGCCGCAGGGTTACCATATACAAGGGGTTCTGAAGCATTATCAGGCTAGGGATTGGGAAAAAATCTCTATTGTTCAAAAAGGTATGCCGGCCGCTAGCCTGGGAATATCCTAAGGGGCACATAGGCATCCTGTAGTTTGCCAGTGAAGCTGGCTGGATACCTTATTAGGGCTACCAGGATTGAAAGTGGCAATAACTGGATGACGTGTCCGAGAATATGAGTATCACGGCCTGATGTCTTTCAAGCTCGTATAGGGAGTCTCCTTTCATTGACTTGACTCGCCACTGTACAAATTTACATCCTAGCTTAGTACTAGTCTCCTGTTGGAAATTGCTTTAGGAAAAATTCTGTCAAAATACTTCTTGCCCCACTTTGAAATTAACAGGCCTCGCTCTGAGATTGTAAGCATTCGAACCCTGTTCAAACGGATAGTTTAAGTTTTCCTGCTCGAGGCGTTTGCTTGCGGCGAGTAAACTGCCGTTCACAAGTGTTTCACCCCATACTTGTCCAGTAATCTGGCGAACTGAGCCGAGCAAAACTGGACTCCATTGTCAGAGACTATAGTTTTGGGATCTCCGCACACGTAAACTATTTCAGTCTCGATGAACTGACACACGTTGAGCGTAGATGCCTTTCTCCTAGGTTTGAGAATCGGGAACTTTGAAAAGTGGTCAAGAACTATCAATATGCAGACATTTCCTTTCACTGACCGAGGAAATGGACTCAGAAAGTCGATGTACAGCTTTAGCCATGGTCTTTCTGCCACAGACTGGATTCGCATAGGTGGTCTAAGAATAGTATTGGGGGCTTTGGTCTCTTTACACACGTCACAGGCGCCTACGTAGTCTCTCACATCAACTGTCATTCGTGGCCAGTACCGGTGTCCTCTGAATCGTTCCAGTGTTTTCCCTATTCCTCCGTGAGAAACTAGTGGCGGATCATGAGCTCTTGAAATAACTTCGGAGACAAGCCCTCGTGGAATCCAAAGCTTCCAAGCTTCTTCTTCCTAAATCGGATCCCCTGTCCTCGGAACAGTTCGAATATAGACGAAGCCATCCCTGACGCAAAGATCTGGTAGTTTACAAGAAGCTGATTTAAACTTATGACTCAGCTCTTCATATTCCAACGAGTTGAAATATGGCGAACTAAGGTCAACTTCCTGGCCAGGATCTTCAGGTATTTTCAAGCTGTCGCAATGAATTCGTGACAGCGCATCAAGAAACACATTCAGGCTTCCTTTTCGGTGTTCAATGGTAAAGTCAAAAACTGGAAGCTTCAAACTCCACCGAGCAAGTCTACCGCTGAGGTCCTTTTGAGATATCAGCCATTTCAAGCTCACATGATCAGTCACTATCTTAAACGGCATAAGTTCTATGAAGGGCCGGAACTTCTGTACACTCAAGATTGCAGCTAGACATTCCTGCTCTGTGACTGTATAATTTCGTTGTGCTGAATTCCACTTTTTCGAGACGTAGGCTAGCGGCTTCTCGTGGCCATCGTCATCTAGTTGAATCAGTACTCCACCGGTACGTTGTCGGCTCGCATCACACTGCATAATGAACGGCTTCGTGAATTCCGGGCTCACTAACAACGGAGCAGAAGTAAGTTTTAGTTTCAATGATTCTAGAGACGTCTGCGCTGCAGATGTCCATTGCAACTGACTTGGATTCTTCAGAGTATCTGTGATGGAGGCAGTTAAATTAGCATAGTTCGATGAACCGTCTATACATTCCTGCCATACCTAGTAGGCGTCGGGCTTGCCGAACAGGTTTAGGTGACGGATAGTCAACTATGGCTGATTTCTTGTCAGTTCTTATACCCCCTTTTCCGACAACAATCCGCTACGCGGGCTAGCAGCGTGAGATGAGAGTCAAAGTCTGATGATAGAATTAGTAAATCGTCTAAATAGACGAGTTCTTTCTCACGAAGATCGAAAGGAATGACCTTATCCATGAGGCGGCACATCGTTTGTGGTGCGTTGCATAAGCCGAATGTCATCAGGGTGTACTGACAGAGAGGATGACCAAGTACTGTAAATGCGGTCTTCTCTCTGCACTCAGTGTCTAGTGTGATCTGCCAAAAAGCGTCTTTGATGTCCAGGCTTGTGATGTAGTTTGCCGGAGGAAGTCGACTCAGAAGTGCGTCTATCTGCGGCAGTGGATAGGCGTACTTCTTAGTAACGGAGTTGTTCTTCCTGCCGTCAGAACAAGGCCGGACCTTTCCAGGCTTCCTCACTAGTACGACTGAAGAGCTCCAAGGACTCTGGCTCTCCTCTCTCACACACAGCGATAGCATCCGTCTTAATTCGGCATCCATTAAACTCTGTGCTGACGCAGATATCTTCTGCAACTATACCCAGGACATCTGGAGGCAACCCAAATAGACGTCAAAAGACTATTCCTAGATATAGTGCCTGTGTGAGCCCAGGAACCACGTAAAACGCACATTTTGGGTCTTACTACGGAAAGTGATGTCCAAGTTCGCATGACCATTCACAGTCGTCATGGCACCATTAGCTACTTGTACCTGTGTGCGATACCTCTTCCATTCAACCTCTGCTTCTGCAAGCTTATCTAGAGCTCCCGGGCCTATAATACTGACTGTGGCACCACTATCAAGTAGTCCAGTCTCAGTTCGCCCGAGCAGTCTCACTTCGGCATACGGTCGAATAACGTCTGGCATCGACACGGAAATGTGTGCTAGTTTCTTTGTTTCCTGTCTTATTCGTCGACAGTATTTCCGCCAACGAACGGTCGATCGTTTCTTTCTTGGTCTAAGGTCAAGGTCAGGACACATAATTTTAGCAAGCTCGGCCACTGAAGAGAAGATGCGGTCACTCGCCGCATTGTAATTCCGCAGACGCGTATGATAAGGCATCAGTGGATGTAAAACAGGCCCACGCCCACTCGTCATAACAGCGCTTGGTGCCCGTTTTAATACAGTAACGGCAGGAGGCCAAATCCCCCGCTCAGTAACATTACCAGCTGAAAGTGCTGTCGGTGTTATCGGGACGTCAAAAATTAAAGACTCTTCCAAAGAAGTGTCTAGTAGAACTCCTTATAGATGGAAACGGGAGCTTGAAGATCTGCAGAGAAGTCAATTAGATTCTCTGTCTCTATCCGTGAATTATCATTGACTTTGGGACCGGCTAAGGAATGGTAACTATCACCAGAATCACTGAGTGATATTAACGGACAGCCTAACGCCTGTTCGATGGAATTGTGCGGATTGGTTTCCCTGCTCCGCGATTGTTCTGGAGTTGTTGGCGTTGTGGTCAGCCTGGATGTCATACTTGGTCGAGAATAGGTGTTGTGATTCCCGACCCGCTTCAAGTTTTTCTGCAGTTTGGTTTGAATACGTTTTTACGTCCGCACCCGTAACAGAATATCTGTTGTCGTTCTTGTAGACAATCCTTGTAATAGTGTCCGGGCCAGTCACAACTCCAACAAGTCACCGTTTCGGTCGGTCACAAGCATTTCCGACTGTTCCTCAATATCGCTAATACGAGGAGTACGGTAAGATTTCATACCACTAGCAGTTGCAATCCGCAGCTGCGTAGGTTGAATCTGTGTAACCAGCATCCGCAATTGACCCATGGTGTGAGAAGGGTGCAAGCCGATTTTATTTTTTATGTCAGGAAGTAGATTTCCTTTCACGAGTTCAAGAAATTCTGGCTCTGGCATGGGATTTAGTAGCTGGTCCCGGAGCTGTACCAGATTTTGGTGGTACATCGCGAATGATTCCCCGAGTTTTGGTTTGGGCGACATCAGCTGGACTCTGACTTTTAGGTCGTCCTTTGGAACTCCCCATTCACATAGTCCGTTCCTGACATATTCCCACTTCGGCGTCGGATTATGTCTTAGTAGAGACCAGTACCAGTCTTTAGCCGGTACTGTCAACAGGGGGAACATGTGTTTGATCGGTAAGACGAAGTCTCCTTCTAACGAGGAAAAAGTCAGTGCTTCCACTCTGAAGATGAACTCATCTACGGATAATTCAGAATTATTTCCGTTATATGACAGGTTCCATCTCCTGATAGGACTGCCTGTGCGTCTATGCCAGGAGTGGCTTAGAGCGTGCTGGTTTGTAAGTGGTGGTCCCGGAGCTGTACCAGATTTTGGTGGTACATCGCGAATGATTCCCCGACTTTTTGGTTGGGCGACATCAGCTGGACTCTGACTTTTAGGTCGTCCTTTGGAACTCCCCATTCACGTAGTCCGTTCCTGACATATTCCCACGTCGGCGTCGGATTATGTCTTAGTAGAGACCAGTACCAGTCTTTAGCCGGTACTCTCAACAGGGCGAACATGTGTTTGATCAGTAAGACGAAGTCTCCTTCTAACGAGGAAAAAGTCAGTGCTTCCACTCTGAAGATGAACTCATCTACGGATAATTCAGAATTATTTCCGTTATATGACAGGTTCCATCTCCTGATAGGACTGCCTGAGCGTCTATGCCAGGAGTGGCTTAGAGCGTGCTGGTTTGTAAGTGGTGGTCCCGGAGCTGTACCAGATTTTGGTGGTACATCGCGAATGATTCCCCGACTTTTTGGTTGGGCGACATCAGCTGGACTCTGACTTTTAGGTCGTCCTTTGGAACTCCCCATTCACATAGTCCGTTTCTGACATATTCCCATGTCGGCGTCGGATTATGTCTTAGTAGAGAGCAGTACCAGTCTTTAGCTGGTTCTGTCAACAGGGCGAACATGTTTTTGATCAGTAAGACGAAGTCTCCTTCTAACGAGGAAGAAGTCAGTGCTTCCACTCTGAAGATGAACTCATCTACGGATAATTCAGAATTATTTCCGTTATATGACAGGTTCCATCTCCTGATAGGACTGCCTGAACGTCTATGCCAGGAGTCGCTTAGAGCTTGTTGGTTTGAAGGTCGTGGTGCCGGAGGAGCGAAAGCTAATGGAGGCGGTGGAAAAGGTCTGGGTAGTCCAGCTGGGAGCGAATGTCTCTGACGCGGTACTCTAGGAGTCCCTGCAGAGTCTCTGGGTAGTTGAGCTCGCTCTCCAAGCGGAGGCGGTGTCGGACGAGACGCGTCCGCTTGCCGAATAACAGCAGCGACCCATTTCGGACATCTGTAACCTCAGTGTTACATACAGGACATCCATTGGCATCAGTTAAACATGTATATACATACATACATACATGTCTGAATCGTTTTCGCTTTACGCAGAATTATAAAATTCATGCATCAATGAAGAAATGCAAACATGTAGATACATACATACCTACAGCATTCTCATTGCATGCAGAATTATAGTTCCCAGCAGCAAGTATAAACATATCTACAAACATATTTGCAAAGTTCAGTAAAGTCACTCGCTACTGACCTACACCAATTTCTTAATCCCATAAAGAAACAAGTGAAGGCAGTGACACAATACCCCTGCGCGCAAGAATTCGCACGATGCAATTTGATAACCTTGCGCCAGCGGTAGAACTTAGGTGAACGAAACAATGGTTCACGATGATATCATAATAGCAGCAAAGCGGCGAACCGTCTACGGAAGTATTTATGTATGTGCATATGAAAGCGATGAATGCCGTGTTGTAACAACAACAAACCGGCAAAAGCTTTGCGGAATTTAATGTCATAAAGAAACACTTTACGGAAATAATAATTATGTACGAATAAATGCTGTGATGAAATTACCTTAGCAATAGTATTAAGTCGAGAATTGTATAAGTATTCTGTGATTTTTGAATAAAGAAATTAGTTAGTGAGTAGCAGTAGTATCATCAGAATACAACTTGTTTCACTTTCTAGGAGTAAAGCTAGTAAGCTGCTCCATTCATCCAACTAGGAGTAAAGCTAGTAAGCTGCTCCATTCATCTACAGTAGGAGTAAAGCCAATAAGCTGCTCCACTGAAACGCACTAGGACTATAGTTAGTAAGCTACTCCATACACGACGCTGCTCTACCTATCTCGGGGGAAATAAGTAAAAGCCCAATCGGCGTGAAGGCACGTAATCTCAGTTTACCTACAGTAACCGTGCCGTGTTCCAGATTAAAATATAAAGGTGCTCAGATGAGAGTACTAGAAGTACTTAAGAAACTCAACATAAGCTCGTAGCGCGTGCATACTCTGAGAGATCACGGTCTGTACTACATTGTGCAGTTGGGTTCGGAGACTGGATATAATCCTGTCTGTGTCTATAAGGCTTTACCCGGGAGGTGCAGGTGACAGACTGTTCCTTCTAGAGCTGTTCTGTGATATTGGTGCTGAATGTAATCCAGGAGGTAAAGATCTACGAGTAGGCTGTGAAAGTGTCGGTGGGGGCACATTGAACTGTAATGGTTGTTTCGGAGGATCTGAACTCCCGTGCCGAGAACCTCTTCGGGATCGCACCAGCGTAAGCCACGAAGTCCTTCTGAGTGAGAGGACTTCTGCAGTTTGGACAGTTGGCTTGTCCATTTATCCATTCTTGCAGACATGCTCTATGAAATATGTGCCAATAAATGGTGGCTACAGGCTTCATCTTGGCAAACCAGTCTCCCTCTACAAAAATGGTACACTGGTCTGGCCTCTGTATAGGCGCATCACCCGGAGGTGGTGTGCGGAAGGTCGTCATATTGCAATTCCTAACGTTTCCCCAAAAACAGCAAAAAGTGACTCTATTTCAACCGAAAAGATCAGACGAAGAAAGGCGTGGAGATTGATTTTAACAATTACAGCTTAGCTGAGTAAACGATAAGCGCAATCTAGAGAGACTAAAATTTCAAATGTCTGCTCTAAAGTGTATTTAAGAAATTCATGCGATAGCAAACAGATAAATCCAGTTACTTGCTACCGTTAAACAAATGCAAACTATAAGAAAAAAATAAAAATAAAAAGAAAGAAGAACTACAAAATGTATACAAAAAAAATTGAAAAAAGAGAAAAAATTGAAATTAAAAACGAAAAAGCAAAAATTCAAATCCATTACTTACTAAAAAAAACGAAAAACGAAACAACAATATCAGATCAAAAATAGATAATAGAAACAAAAAATAAGAAATAAGATAACAAATAAAGATAATAAGGACATCTTAAAAAGTATAATAAAAAAAAGTAAAATAAGATAAAATTAAAATACAAAATAAGAAATAAGCATGAAGGCAAGGAGGAAGAAAGCAGAAAAATAAAGGTGACCTAGATCCAGCTAAGGTAAAATGCAAAAACTATCCAAATGTTTTATTACGACCAAGAAGTTGCGTTTAAAAACCGTAAAGCTGTCACTAAGCATATCTGTATCGTTATATAAGACATTGTGGGCCTTTTGAATCCTAACCAAAGGGGATTTGAAGCGCAAGTTAGTGCGAGGAGCATCGATATGGAAAATAAGTGGCTGGCGGGTGAGGCGACTAGGAAAGCTGATTTTTGAGAGAGATAGTAGGTAAGATGAGTCAATAGAACCATGTATAATTTTAAACAGGAAGGGTTCGTCAAGATAGGAACGACGTGCTTCTAAAGATAACATGGAGTATCTGACCAGTCTGTCATCATAATTCACATATGAGCTTGTAAGTTTAAAAAACAAGTACCTAGTATATCTACGTTGAATACCTACTCTCTATTTTGTTTCTGTACGTCGTATAGAAAGGGTTCCAGATTGGGGAAGCGTACTCAAGTATAGATCTAACTAATGGATTATACATAGTAATGTGCGTAGAAATCTGTTTAAATGGCCTAGCGCACCTTAATAGAAACCCCCAGGTTTTAAAAGCCTTGTTGATAATATGATTCCTTTGCGAGTCGAAGAGAAGTTTGCTATTAAATTGTACTCCTAAATCATTGATTTCTTATACGCGCATGATAGAGGCGGTGTCCAGCTTATAGTCCCAATACCACGTGGTTTGCTTTCTTGAGAAGGACAGGCATTTGCATTTATCCACATTTAAGTATAGTTGCTTTTATTATACCAAGAGAGCAGTTTCTGGATGTCATTTTGTAGGTATTGGCAATCAGATGGAAGCAGAGGATATCTCATTAGGGAGATCATTAATATATAATAAGAAGAGAAGTGGACCAAGAATCGAGCCGTGAGGTACACCCGAGGTTTGCATGTATTAATTTGACGAAAATCCGTTAATTACAATCCTTAGATGATGGGTTCGAGAGATATGACTCAAACTACAGGGTACTCTTAGAATTAAAGCCTAATCTCATTAACTTATCTATGATTACTTTGTGATTTATTCCATCAAATGCGTTAGATATATCCGCATAGAAAAGATCCAGCTGTTTAGCTTCATCAAGAGGCAGAGCAACAGAGTCGGTGAATATCGAGAGATTAGTTACCGTAGATCGGCCGGGTAGGAAGCCATGTTGTTGCGGGCAGATGTAGGGTTTTAGTTGCTGTAGTTATAAACGATTCGTTCAAGGATCAAGGCTAGAGCAATGGAAGTAGAAATGGGGCGGTAATTCTTTACCAGCCCTTTATCCCCTATTTTGAAAGCAGGATGAACAAAATGATCCTTCAGAACATCAGGAACAGTATGGCTGGACACAGATGAATTGATTAACATGGATATAGGATGTGATAGGACCAGAGAGCAGTTTTTATAAAATATGTTGGGAATACCGCCTGCACCCGCATTTTTATTTTCATCCAACGATGCAAGAATTATTTCAACATCACTATGACGTATCAGGGGAATATGTGCAGAGTTGTTATAATGGATTTCATCGGTTGTAGGAGGGATTGTTGAGCTCTGCTGAACATTGAATGTCGTTTGAAAGTAAGTTGGAAATAAGTTACAAAAACTTACATATCAGCAGACGCTTCATCGTAATGCATTTCCCTAGGATAGGAGCGAGAGAGTTACATGTTTTTAGCATAAGACCAAAAAGCCTTAGAGTTAGAGGATATGCAGTTTTCAGTGCCTAAAACATATTTATCATAACACTCTCTAATTTTACTTTTTAGATTACTGCGCAAGAAACTAAAAGTTGTATAGTTTTCAGGGTGCTTGTATTTTGAGTATATTTGTCTATATTTTTCCTTAAACTTAATAGTTTGAATTAAGTCACGAGAAAACCATACAGGATATTTATTCCGATTTTTCGTTATCCGCGGAATGAAATTCTCAGTTGCGTTGTTAAGATGACTATAAAATATTTGCAAGGCTTGGTTCACGTCCAGATGTTGTACCGGCAAGAAATCTATATTGGAGAGAAAGTTGCTGATAGCATCACAGTCAGCCCGCTTAAATAAGCGCTTATTGATTTTTTCAGGATGCTGGGGTACTTTCTTTATTTTAAATTCAACGAGAAGAGGAGGATGATGACTATGAATACGAGACAAGGGATAGATGGGTTGAGTTACAACAATATTACGCAAATCTACATTAGATAATATTAGGTCCAGATAGCCCTGATTGCTATTCGGAATACAGTTAAATTGTTCAAATTGGCAAAAAGACATAAAAGTTGCCAAAGAAAACGTTGTTAGATTCTTTAAGTCATCTATTTCCATAGTATTTCCCGCATCAGCAACTGACCAGGATATATTGGGAAGAATAAAGTCACCGAGGATCAAAAATATAGCATTGCTTTCAGCGTCCTCGTATGTAAACTCACCTTGACTAAAACGAGTTGCCTGTAAAGAACTATCGATAGCAAGGAGAACACCTCCACCATCACAAGTCCCCATGGTCTCATGATTCCTATCTCGACGAAAGACCTCATAACTACTATCGAACATCTCAGCACTATTGACAGAATCAAGTAGGAAGGTTTCAGTAAGGGCAATGATATGATAAGTATTAGATAGAACTGACAGCTTTAAACTCTCAGTTTTAGAACGCAACCCCCGGACATTTTGGTAGCAAATGTTCATTCTGAGTTTATTTTTTGGCAAATAAGCTCAAGTGCTTTGCTATTCCTTACATGGTAGACATTTGAGTCATCCGTGCGTTTTAAATAAATTTTACCATTTTTAACCCAAACAAACTTAAATTTCAGTTCATCTTTTAACATTTTAGAATCGTAGAACAATTTCCTTTTTGTAATTGATATGAACTCGTTAATAAAAATCCTTCCTTCACCTTGCATGCCTATTTTACCTAAAGTTAAGCATGGGGGTGTGTATGTGTTAAACTACTCCGCCACAATCACGCCGCCGCGTGTATGTTATTTAGACCTTCATCGAAGCTGGTATACTGGGCTCTGGCAAACTTGTTGCTTATTCATCAAACATTCATCT
Source organism: Dioctria linearis (assembly GCA_963930735.1). Lineage (NCBI taxonomy): Eukaryota > Metazoa > Arthropoda > Insecta > Diptera > Asilidae > Dioctria > Dioctria linearis. The sequence goes on from OZ005742.1 coordinate 178,618,961, forward strand.
CCCAAATCACTCGGCCTTTAGCATCCCACTCAGCGTACAAAAAAGAAAGGTGGCGACAAAACCAAGCGTACCTAAATGAATGTATGTAGATCAGCATAAAAACAGAGAAAAAAGGTAGAAGGAGAGGAAGTCAAAGGACTGCCTCGTGAATAACAACACAACTTGTTACAATTCTGAACACATTGACAATTTTTTTTCTTCTTTATTTATCTTTACTTTTTTGTTAGTGACAACCCTTAGGGCTACTTCTTAGCTTCTAGGATAAGCCCTACTAATCTAATATCTGCTGCGGCAGGGGTAGACAAATGTAGGACACCTCAAAGGGAGATGGCTCCAACGCTATACTTATTTTTAGGCGAATTTAGACGGGTTTCTAGGTACCAATAAAAAAAAACCTTAACTGTCCGCGGACAATATGAGCAAGAAGAAAAAAACTTATTGGACTAAGAGTAAAACAAAAGAAAAATTTACTTAACTAAACTTACAGCGTCCTTAGGAGTACCTGGTTTGTGTCCACTCATTACAGCCAAGCGCCAACAGTGAATTGGTTAGATCTGCATCACTTCTTGACAAGCTGCTTCTTTCACGGTCTATTAAATTTTTTTTCTGTTATTTCTACGTAGTATTATTATTAAGTTTTTTCTTTGTAATTATTTATTTAGCATGTTACACGTAGCTTAACACTCTTACGGTTCTCTTCTTCACCGCTTATTCGCGCGGAATTAGACACACACAGCCAAATATAAGTACACAGGTATATATTCGTTTGCAAGTACCGAAGGAAAGTCCCTATTAGTGCTGGTAGGCTATGTACAGGTAAATAGATCGATGAACCAATATATATACGTTATTTCTATACTTTAAAATATATAAGACTCACTAAGTTATTTCTTTTCTTTCACAGAATGTTCCTGTCATTATTGAGGCGCAGGTAACTCATCGACGAATGGAATCGGTATGTGATTTTAGGCTTTAGAATATGTATATATCACTCACTAATTTATCTCCTTTCTCTCACAGACTGTTCCTGCCATCACTGATGCGCAGTAATTTAACATCGAACTAATATGTAAACTATTTTTAACCTTCGGAATATATATATAAAATTCATTAATTATTTTCCTTATTTCACAGAATGTTCCTGTCATAACTTACGCATAGGTAATTTAACAACGAACTAATATGTATTATCTTTCCTATGAAATATATATATAAAATTCATTAATTATTTTCTTTATTTCACAGAATGTTCCTGTCAAACTGGCGCAGGTAATTTAACAACGAATTAATGTGTATTATTTTTAACTAATTACTTTCTGTGAGATCTGTGCTCAAGCTAAAGGGGGATGCCGGTTTAAAGGATAACTCAACCGTTGTAAATTCAAATATAAAAATTTTAATTCAAAATATATTGCTTACAAACTATTATCACAAATTCAATTTTCTTATAACTAACCTAACTTACTACTAAGAATTCAAAAACTTATACTATCTTAAGCTACCAATTCAATATAAATTCATTAGTTTTAAAACAATACTGCCAGAAATATTTGCTCCCCTTATTTCTGAAAAGAGAGAGAGAAAATCCACTACTAATACAATAGAAGTTTTGTGCTGCACGTATAAGCACGGTAGCAGTAATGCAAAAATAGTTATAATGGCAGAAGTAAATTTCTGCAGCAAGAGTAGATTCCTGCTTAGATGAAATAAGTAGGAGTAAATTCCTACTGAGATGTCTGATAGAGATTAATGCAGAAGTAAATTTCTGCAGTAGGAGTAAATTCCTACTCAGGTGGAAGATGAAAAAATAAGCAGAATTAAATTTCTGCAGTAGGAGTAAATTCCTACTCAGGTGGGAGATGAAAAATTAAGCAGAATTAAATTTCTGCAGCAGGAGAAAATTCCTACTCAGGTGTGGGATGGAAATAGCAGAATTAAATTTCTGCAGTAGGAGTAAATTCCTACTCAGGTGTGGGATGGCATTAGCAGAATTAAATTTCTGCAGTAGGTGTAAATTCCTACTCAGGTGTGGGATGGAATTAGCAGAATTAAATTTCTGCAGTAGGAGTAAATTCCTTCTTAGGTGTGGGATGGAATTAGCAGAATTAAATTTCTGCAGTAGGAGTAAATTCCTACTTAGGTGTGGGATGGAAACAAGATTTAGTTTGGATAATTTGGAAAATCAGAGTAAATTCTGATGTTTTCAGATCAAATTCTGAATTGGGAATGAATGATTCTGCTGCAGCTCGTCGCCTGTTTATAGCCGCAGCGAACCGCTACGTTTTGGCTTCATGATGGGTTGCCTTGGCAACGTTCGTTTTCAAGGTTTGTTAAACTTTGACGACGGCGGCGTCACACATTGACGTCATTGTGGGACCATTAACGCTGCACTGAACTCTGACTACGGCGAAGGCGAGAACATCTGATGTGATGTCAAATGACATTACGAAAACGTAAATTTACTGTGGTAGGTATACTTGGTAAGTTTGTTATATTTATTTTATTTATTAGTTATTTATAAGAGTTTTTGTTTATTTTCAGGTGAAAAAATAGTGGAGGAAGTTTAAGGGAGGAAGTTCCCTTATATCAGATAAGTGTTTTTTGTTTAAATTATTGTAAGATAAGATTCTTTGTGTTTTGTTTTTTCATTTTTTAGGTATATATCAGGGGATGAACCGAGGACTCATCGAAGGATATTGGTGTGGCCTGAACACTTTCTTTCTTTCGCAAAATGTTCCTGCCAAACTGGCGCAGGTAATTTAACATCAAACCAATTTGTACTATTTTTCCTTCGAAATATATATATATGAAATTCATTAATTATTTTCTTTATTTCACAGAATGTTCCTGCCATAACTGGCGCAGGTAATTTAACATCAAACCAATTTGTATTATTTTTCCTTCGAAATATATATATGAAATTCATTAATTATTTTCTTTATTTCACAGAATGTTCCTCTCAAACTGGCGCAGGTAATTTAAGAACGACTAATAAAGTTAAATTTTTACTGATATTGTACGGAGCTAGAACCCTATCTCTAATGAATTCATTAGTATACTTAACTAAAATTCTATTTGGACGGTCTTAATTATATGAGAGTCTTCGACCGGAACTTTCAAGGAACTGTGAATTTTTTTGGCAATATCCAGAATATTCTCAGAAGCAGATGCAGGAACATTAGTAATCTCAAGGAAGCAGGTTAAGTTCATCTCTTCAACATGACTGAGTCTCTCATTCAATCTACCAATATCCCGATGTAAGCTGCTATTTTCCTCTTCAAGCTTTTTTATACGCGTATTATGTTCGTCTAACGTTTTCACAATGCTTTTGAATTCCCTAAAGCTCGAGACTACTGATTTAATAGATTTATTAAATTCTAGTTATTTTGTTTTTAGCGTATCAATGTCGAAAGCCATTTGGTTAATTATTTTGGTGAGAGCTGAAACTGATGTGTTCCTTTCGGATTCAGAATCAGAATTTGGAGCAGGTGTGTCGGGAATACAGCTTGACCACTTATAAAGTGCCCGTCCACTCAGAATATTTTTCAGCAGGTCTGAAGACAGCAACCAGCAGAACCAATAATATGATTGGCATGCCGAGAGCAATGTCATGTATAGTATGTTAGTACATATTTAGTTTATTAAGTTCCCGCATTAAATAGTAGCAAAGAAAATAATATTGTAGACAACAAACAGCAAAACCAATAATATGATTGACGTGTAGATGGCGAGAGCGATGTTATGTATAGTATGTTAAATTGTAAAACTTAAAGATGAGGATCTCAGATCAACAAAAATGTTTTATACAAAGCAAATTTATATGATATCTTAAGGTACCAGTAACGCTCCCTCTTAATCAAAATCCAGTAGAATTCAAATCACCTCAGAATTGTAACGCAAAGGTATGCCCGCTGACAGTTCTACCCACACTCACTTCCACCTGAGTATAAGGAGACCCTGCAGCCCGCATACCTTGTTACAAAATCATCACCAGGGCTTCTGTGGGTGACGACACAGCATTTGCCCCCTAGTGTACAGTCGGCTTGGGGTGGTTCTTGTCACCCACGTCCTTTAAATGCTAGTAAGCTGTGTCAATTATACACCGGACTGACGGACGGACTAAATATGACTACGGACGGACGGACGGACTAATGAAATTGAAAGCTGGAAGACAAAAAAAGTTACGACCTTAGGGCTGAACCAACGTTGTCCCTCCTGTACCTAAAGCTGAAAGGAAAACCAAAAAAAAATGTATATGCATTTTTGTTTTCGTATAACAGAATAGTGGAATATGTTCCAACGCCGAACGATCGTATTACCACCCGGAGAATCACCGACGTAGCGAAAGGAAATGTCTGCATACGGATAATGCTTGACCTGCTTTTTAAATTCCTTATTCTCAAACCGATGAGAAAGGCATCTACTCTTAATGCGTGTCAATTCATCGAGACAGAAATATTTCATGTGTTCGGAATTCCGGAGACGATAGTCTCTGACAATGGGGCTCAATTTTGCTCGGCTCAGTTTGCCAGATTACTGGATAAGTATGGGGTTAGACCCTTGCGAACGGCAGTCTACTCGCCGCAAGCAAATGCTTCAGAGCGAGTGAACAGGTCTCTATTGGCGGGGATTAAGGCATACATCCGGACGGAACACACCAAGTGGGATGAGAAGTTAAACCATATAGGTAGCTCTGTCAGGAGCTCAATCCGCCAAGCAACTGGCTTCGCAGCCTACCGAACACTCATCGGTCAGCAGATGATTGACCATGCGAGCTCCTATCACATCCTTAGGAGCCTTGGAACTCTTGATGAGCCACTAAGAGTAGATGTTGAAGAAAAATTAAGATTGATCCGTGCGAGAGTGCAGGAGAATTTGAACTATGCGTTCGAACAGGGTTCAAAAGCTTACAATCTTAGAGCGAAGCCTGATAGTTTCGAAGTGGGTCAAGAAGTATACAGACGGAATTTTTTTTCCCAAAGCAATTTCCAGCAACAGACCAGTGCTAAATTAGGACGTAAATTTGTGAAGTGTCAGGTTAAGTCAAAGAAAGGAAACTCCTTATATGAGCTTGAGCATCTGCACGGAAGATCGTTAGGAGTCTATCACGCCAAGAATATCAGGCCGTGATGTCTATATTTGCTGGGACGTTGTGTGGCTAAACCTGTCTAAACCTCAATCATGGTAGCCCTAATAAGGCATCCAGCCAGCCTAACTGGTAAACTACAGGATGCCAATGTGCCGCTTAGGACATTCCCAGACTAGCGGTCGGCATACCTTTTGGACTATAGGCACCGCTTACACCAATCCCTCGCCTGACAATGCGTCAGACCCTCTCCTACCTGGAACCCTACGACTGCTAGATTGCCGTAGGAATTCCACTTGCCTAAAGTCTTTGCAAATGTAAGGAAAAACATCGGTCATGTCACTACTTCAACGACGCCTTGACCAAGAGTCGGTCGGAGACCAGAGTGAGATGTTAAGGCTGGGGAAGCTCTGCGATCAGTTGGTTAGGTTACTGACTGCGGGGTTCCCTCGGTTTATCTCGGTGAAGGAAGGCAGACGGGTCCTGGATTTTTTGGGTTACCAGCTTGTCGGTGCATCTCTGGTTTCCAGCATAGAGAATGATGTCGAGGTCTGATCAAAGACTGAGGGAATGTGCATCCGATTCGTCCCACTTCAAGTAGGTCAAAGCTGCCTGGACAATCCTGCTCGTTCGCCTGGCAGTGTTGACAAGAAATGCTTCATGGGTCGTGGGTCGAGTCACACATTGGGCGCCCCCAGCGATGAGGCCTATGTTTCAAGACCGACAAGCTCAGTCGACCATTATTTCAGAGTCGTCTGGACCACAGGTGGTCTAGACTACCCTGCCCTGTTATGGTCGTAGCGTACTACAGGCAGCTGTATGCTACCCGATGGCTAGCAGCAGCACACAGCGTGGGCCACACGGAGAATGTGCTGCTGACGAGATGCGACCAGACGTTTGAAGTCTGACTGGGACAAGTGCCCGAGAGACAGGTGAAATGAAGAGGAAGAAGAAGAATGTGGTGACTTTTAGATTCTGGTAATTTTGAGTACTTTTCATCTATCGAATATATATATATCCTTATTAAATCTGGTAGAAATATTGTAGCTAGAGGATTATTTTAATCATTTTAGTTGGTTGGCAAGTAAATTGTTTATAAGCCAATAGTTTAATTTACTGAGTTCAAGTAACCAAGTAAAATCTTGGTAATGTTAAACAGGGAATTTGGTCAAATTCCATAACATCGCAACAAACTGAATCGAAACATAATAAAAAGTACCAGTGGCGGAAATTAAATGTGTAACTTAGGAAAGCATCCACGTTACGTTCTGTATCTGGTGGGTTGGAAATTATATGTGTCACTTAGGAAGGCATCCACGTTACGGTCTATATCTGGTGGGTTATAAATTATATGCGTCACTTAAGAAGGCTGTCCACGTTACGGTCTATATCTGTTGGGTTCAAGAAGATCCGGATTTGGAGCTGATACGTCTGATGTCGATATGTGTCTTGTATGGCGAAATCCATTTAGATTGATCCAAGAATTGAAGCTGGCTTACGTAACTCTACAGCAAGAGGATCACTTGCAACCTGACGTTTTTTGAGCAGTTCAATCAGGTAGACGAAAAGTCATTATATGGAGATTTAAAAATGCTAAGCATAGGTTAGAGCTAGACTTAAATCTTAACAACTGTGTGAGCATACGGATCACGCATTTACTTCATTGTTAACCACAAACTTTAAAATAGAATCCAGTGGCATAGTGGAACCTCTCGGAGGCGCCTCGGCGAAGGATCTTCATCAACAAAACTCATGTAAGTTGTTGCCAATTCCTGTTTGATTATTGATTAAATTCTTTTCGTAATACATACGCATACATATATATCTAAAATATTAATTACCGTATCATTAGAACAAATGTAGTGACTCAGTTAGTCTTTTTAAATTCCTTTTCACTACATATATATCTAAAATGTTGTTTATCATATTAATAGAACGAATGTAGTGAACTAACTCAGTTATCTTTATTAAATTCCTTTACACTACATATATATAAAATATTGTTTATTTTATTAATAGAACGAATGTAGTGAACTAACTCAGTTATCTTTATTAAATTCCTTTTCACTACATATATATAAAATATTGTTTATCTTATTAATAGAACGAATGTACTGAACTAACTCAGTTAGTCTTTGTTGAATTCCTTTTTCACTACAGGTATATAGATATAAAATATTGCTTAGCTTATTATTAGAAAAAGTTTAGTGAACTAACTCAGTTAGGCTTTATTAAGTTCATTATTCACCACCTATATATAAAATATTGCTTATCTTATTAATAGAACAAATGTAGTGAACTAATTCAGTTAGTCTTCATTAGTTTCTTTTCTTACTACAGATATTTAAGATGTTGTGCCATATTGCTAAAATAAAGCATCTCGTAATGGTAAAGTTTAAATTTCTTCTCCTCTCACCCTCTCGGAGCCCTCTCACGATAACGGTTGATTAGGTCCCATACCACTCTCTTTTCTAGTCAAAGGCACACTGGAAAAACGAGCTGCCTCATTGTCGATTGGGTGGCTGGGGCAAGGCCGCGGAAGTCAGAATATCTGCGCCTTCACATGGTTACTGGTAAGTAGTGTAAAGGTCCCTTCATGACTGGATGTGTGTGAAGCATTTGGTTTGTGAGGCACGAATTTTTTTGTATATGACTGGTGGCACAGCGGCAGGTTTTCGTGGAACCTCCCCACACTCTCCGCCAATAGCCAAGGCGAGCCAGCGTGCCGCCCTGCAGTCAACGCTGTCCACCGAGTGATCTGTTAGCTCAAGTTGACAGTCTGGACTTCACGTCCAAGTCAATCACTCACTCTTCATACTTCTATAACAATCGTAGTTTAAATATAACGGATGATGAGACGACTGTGATCTGTAGAGAAATCAATGTTTCTGAAATGAAAAAGAGTAAGGGTAAGATAGAATTACTCAAATATAATAAAGAAATCTTTGAAAAGAAATTAACGTAGAGCATCTTACCGAGAAAGAATTGTGTGTGAACGAACTTGCTGAAGGGTTACAAGTAGAGATCGATCGAGTAATTAGAAAATTAATTGTTCTTAAGGATGAAAAATATCTTGCAAATGAATGGTTCAATGGAGACCTCATTAAAATGAGACATGAGAAAATAAAAAAAGATCCAAAGCAATATTAACGAATAAGGAAGAAGATTGGAGCAATTACCATGTTTTGCGAAACGTATATAAACGGCGACTAGAACAGGCAAGGAACATTTGCATACAGAATAAGATAAACTCTTGTACAGACCAGAAATCGATGTGGAGGGTATTAAAGACGATAGTTGTTACAGTGAAAAAAGACAATATAAGTAGTATATGCTTTAAGAGGACGGTAATAAAAGAGTATCAACAGCTTGCAGAAAAGTTTAATGAGTATTTTATTGGTGGCGTAAAAAATATATATGATAACATTCAGCTCAGTACAGAAATTTAATTGAGGAGATAGAATCCAGATTCAAGTTTCGGAGTATAGACTTAGCGGAGTTAGTCGATATTTTAAATGGCAGGAATAAAAAAGGGGATTTCAAGCTAATCTCCGAAGATTTCAGACCAATCAATGCATTGTTGCTTTACAAAAGAAGTCTGGAAAAAGTTGTTCATCAGCAATTAGAGCCCTTTTTTGAAAATATGAGTACTATCGTTGAGAACCAATCGGGCTTCCGCAACAATCATTCGTGTGAATCGGCTATTAGTACTATGGTGCTAAATATATGGAAGGAACAACTATATCGAAAGAAGAAGGTAGTGTGTGCCTTTTTAGATCTTAAAAGAGATTTCGAAACGGTGCACCGGAGTATACTACTGAAAAAGTTGGTGAAATATGGAATTAGAGTCGAAGAATTTACTTGGTGTAGGAACTGCTTAACTAATCGAAGACAAAGAAGGTTAATGGGCATTGTTCAAGGTCGTTGCGGGTGGATCTAGGTGTTCCTCAAGGTTCTGGTTGGGTACACTACTATTTATTTTATACATCAACGATTTGCAAGTGGTGGTACAAAAGTGCACTCTGGCGCTGTATTCGAATGACGCTATATTATTTGTATGGATGACTTTAAAAACAGGGAAAGAGCTATGCAGGAGGATCTTGACAGAGTAGACATGTGGATGAAAAGCAATAAATTGAAATTAAATGTATCAAAAACGAAATGTGTGTGCTTTGATTGTGAACTAAATATTAATCTAGTTGTGGATTGAAGAATTCAGCAGGTTGAACAGATAAAATACTTAGGGATAATAATTGATTCAAAATTTAAATTTGATAGTCACGTAACGTATATATGCAAAAAGTAAGTAAGAAGATTGGTTTCATGAAAAGGATCAGGAATAGGTTAACACGCCAAACAGCGATCAATATGTACAATGTTATAATTAAACCGCATTTCGAATATTGCAGTACAATCTTATATTTATCCGGATTACCGGATAACCAGATATTGCTGGTTCGAAAATAAAAAAAAAACGCTCTCATCAATGAAAGACTAATGCCTCATTTTCATCGTTAAGTTAATTCATTTGACTAATTTTCCTATTAATTTTGTCGTTCTAAATACTAATTTGGATTTCTATGAAAGAAAAGGTGGGTTTTAAAATAAATATTTTTTAATATTAACTTTTAGCGAAATTATTGTAAAATTCCTTTATCCTAGTCACTTTAAGAAAATGAATAAATATATATTTTCGCCGCACGTGTCGCTATGTGTTAATTTTAAATAAAAAGTTTGTCTGTGTCAAATATTTCTCTTCGTAAGTGCGGTATTATTGTGTTTTAAGTGAACAAAATTTGAGAATTGCGAGGGAGAAAAGATTATAGGAACAGGTGCAAGAATCAGAGAAAGATGATGATATTTTTCAATTAGTCAAATGAATTAACTTAACGATGAAAATGAGGCATAATGGTGAAACAAAAAGGCAACTTCAATGCTGTTATTTTTCTGAATATCACCAAAAGTACTTCGTGTAGCCACATCTATAGAGCCACACACATTCTTACAAGAATTCAATAATCGAAGAAAATTTAAAGGTCAACCATAAAAATAGAATAAAACTTGTCTATATGACTTCTACGATGAACATACTATTCATTTAAGAAAAAGCATCGAAGCCGTAACGAAGTTAGACACTTAAAATCAAAGCCAGCAATCGCACCAGCAAAAATAAGCGAAATAGATTGATTTAAAATAAATCGTAGCCTTACGATAACAAAGTTGGGTATGATCTAAACTCAATATCGCAATAGCAAAAATCAAAAAAATTCATATAAAGTTTCTCCCTCCCTCTCCGAGAGGTTACTCTCCAAGACGAAGGTCTCCCCAGTCCACTCTCTCAAAAATCCAGATCAAAATATTAACGTTTCGGAACGAAAAAATTTTTCGGTCGTACTAAACCTCGCTTTTATTGAAAATTATATTATTTTATTATTTATTATATTATTATAATATGGATACGGATTTCGAAGTAAAATTAAAATACGTTTTTTCTATGAGCTCTCATCATTTAAGTTTTATGATAATTAAATGTTTTAAAGTTTTCGGTTTTTGAGGTGAAAGAAAAAGCGAATTTTCGCAATCAATCCTCTAATCGCAGTCTTTTAAATGTCCCAACATAATTTGCCCACACCAACATTCTTTTTTCCAAAACTGGCTTTACCATATAATATGGTAAGCTATTTGTCATGGCCAGTGTAGACAGGGGGCTACGAACACCGTTCCGTCATTTATGTCCGAATGTATAGGAAAGTACGGTATAGAGAACACAATCTTCTCTCTGTCCTTTCAATAGAAATGCATATAGCGTTAAGCCCAACCCAGACGAGAATATTTCAAGGGAGGACGGAATTTGGCTTAGACGTGCCATAACAATAATGAGTCTGTTCAGAGCAACACGCTATAGTGATTGCGAAAGCATTTTGAAGTGACTCTGTGAATTTGACAATAGCGTAAAAAGCAACTTGGTTGCTCTGAACGAGAAATAGCGAAAAAAGCGTCTTGAAAGAAAATATTCATATGCATGTGGGATTTTGGTTATTTAGGGAAAAAGCGCGAGATATTATTATAAAGGAATTTATTTAATTCAAATCAAACAATAAAAGTTACAAAAAATAGGCAAGCTGTAAGTAAGTATAAAGTTTTCGTTTCTGCTTAACAGATTTAATCTGCTCTCGATGACTACGTAGCGGGAAGTGTTCTTCACTATCGCATTGATCTGTTATCAGCGCTGGAATTTGTCGGTAAGTAGCTACGCTAGGACAGTTCTGCAACACCCGTTTAGCTTCCAGGATTTCGCCACAGGTGGAGCCACCGTCACTAGGTGGTTTGAGTCCATACTAAATGTAGCTGTGTGTCTTGGATACACCAATGCGCCTTGGATGCACCATTGAGTCTCGACTGCACCCTAGCGGGATTAACCGGTACTACCTGGATGTGTCATTTGGTCTTGACTGCACCCTAGCGGCATTAGCCGGTACTACCAGCATGCTCTCGTACTACGGTTTTCTTAGATAGATATGTGGTGCACCTAAATGTAGACTTTTAATCATCATTTTTCTTGAGCGCCTAAATGTAGGCTTTTGGTTTTGAACTAATAATTAAAGTTAATAGTAGGAAATTTTTGTTCATTCCCATGGATTCTAGATGGTGGGGATATGGGGGGGGGGGGGGGGGTTTAATAAAGATAGGGAGGGGGGTAATGAAATTTTCATCAAAAGTCATCTACGCGCTCTGGTTATCGAGATATTAGCGTATTAATAATTCTAGCTATTTTTGCTCATGGAAATGGATTCTTGGCGGTGTGGGGTGGGAGGGGGAACAAAATTTTCATCAGAAATCCTCTACGGGCGTTGGTTTTCGAGATATTTGCTGTGGTCGTAACGTATTGTATATAGCAATATGCTACACGTACTGTAGCGTGTATATCGGCTGCTGTCCACAGCGGAAAGCGAACGCACCCGACCGAGAGAATTGCATTTCCTCACGTTCAGGCGCCATGTCGACGTAACAGATAAAAAGAAAAAGAAGTCGGTGACAAGTTTTTCCGGGACTGTGTGATAGACTGAATGGATCGTCGAATTTTGTTTCTAAAATAAAAATAAAATAAAAAGGTAAAAAGTTTTGTAATCGAAAGGAAAAGTCGAGTATAATTATTCAATTGTGTCCAGGGATTTGAAAAAAAATTGAAAAGGTACAGAGATTGAGGCCGGAAACGGAGATTTTACGGGATAAGAAAAGAAGGTCGCCAGGCGTCTACGGCAATTTTCAAGGTGACACAGGAGAACACGGAGTTAACTGCTCGTGGCTGAAAAGGGGGGAAAAGGAAACAAAAAAAACAAACAGAAATTGCATGGTACCCCGAGAACACGAAAAAGGAGCCACAGGATGGTGCGGGAGAGGTTATAATTTTGTTTAAAGAAGGCGAAGATAAGTTTCACAGGAAATATATTTAAAGATTTTATTGCTTAGATTCCATTCCGTCAATTAACAAGACAAAAGCATTTTAAATAAGAATAGAATCTAGGGTACAGTAGAAATTAGAGCTTGAATTAACATGACCTAAGCTAGGCAAAGTAAGCCTTAAATTTATTGTAAGTTCGACTTGTGGCAAAGCCGCTTAAAGCTATATAGTAAGAGAATGGTGAATTAGCATACTAGACTGATCTACAAGATAGCCTCATTTAGAATCAAGAATCCGGATCCCGTCCAATACTAAGTGAGAACCCAATTTAAAATGAAAAATTCGAATTTAATCTACAGGAGGAAATATTAAAGTACGCGTATAGTCGAAAGCAGATAACAACTTAACATTATTTAGAGAATCAGTGCGTAATGATATTTAAAGCATTTAGATAAGCCATTATCTCAAGTGAATGAATTTACTATCGGTTAGCCACAAGGAGAACGAATCGTAGAGTATAGCGAAGCAAAGCGGTCCTGATGGTACCACCCTTCTATTGTCTTTATTGTTATTGTTTTTTTGGAAAGTGATCTGGTTTGACTCACGAATAGACATATAAGATCTAATCATTCAGGGGACCGAAGAAACCTTTATTTACAAAATATATCTCACCACTTAATTTCCAGTATTCGAATGTCGTACAAGCAACTCTAAGGAGCTCCTTCGGGGGACTGACGACACGTAAGTCAACTTTAAATATATATTTACTTACCATATTATATTACAAACATAATTCTTTTTGTACTGAAATTTAAAAATGTTTAGTCGATTTGTTGATTTTTCCAGTATAAAAGTATAGAACTGTATAAAATTTTTGGGTTAACAATGTATGTATATGAATATTTTTGATTACTTCTGTTGGCCCTCGTAAATGAACTATTATTTTTATTATTATATTATTACAACAGAAATAATATTCAGAATCATATCGCAATACTGAACATATCTGTTAGGTATCAATTTATTAAAAACAACATATATATAATTTCGAAATATACATCTTAATTGCTATTTTTCTCGGCAAATTTTATAAATACTTAAAGTAATTATTGTACTTTACAACGTAAATGGATGCTATTTGAGCAAACGGATGAAGATTAGAGATGTTGTGGCTTCTTCAGCGATGCATAGTGAGAGCTAAAAGAAGAGAAAAAAATAAATCCTTATAAAGAAAAAAAAATTAAAAAGAAAAATACAGAGTTTACGCAATTAATGTAAGGTAAACATACACAAGCTAGAAAGAAAAAAAGGGAAAATGGTGCAACTCTTAACATGAGGGTTAAATATAATTTTATACATATAAATACGTTTTACAAGTGTCGACATTTATTATGTTTTTGTATAAAGCGAGGATTTTTCGTTTCTTCGAATAATATACTTTCTCTGGATATTTTGTTGTATATACATCCTTGAATTCGTGCTAATTCGTGAACGGCTATTAGGCCACAAGATTGCTCTGACCTAGAAATAGAAGAGTGGTAACTTCCGGAATTCTAGATTCCCTCCTGGGTGATTCAGTTTCTAAATATTCTCGCGATTATTATTGAAACTACATATGATCTAAATTGTTAGTAGTAATTATATTGTCGTAGTTAAGAAGGAAGCCATCAAGGAATCTGGTGGAACACATTTGTAAAACATGATATGTATTTTAGCATTAGTCAAAAGGCTCTAGCATCCGTCATTGGTACAAACGGTTAAGTTCATTAAATTTTCAATTATAACGTAATGATGAGTTAAGTTTTTACTTTTTCCTTCACATCCCGGAGCCCTCTATCGCGTGAGAACAAGGTCGTCTAGGCTTGCCTAGTCTCTCTCTCTTTCTATAGGTCAACAAGGGACTTTGGACGATTGTGCCACCCAAAGTCAATGGGAGGATGGGGCTTGGCAAGGAAGGCATGCCATCTGCGCCTTCCATGGAATGCAGGTAAGTTACGTAAGGGTCCCTTCAGGACCGAGTGTGTGCTAGGCTTGTTGGAAGTAGGCACGAATTTTTTTTGATTATGGGTGATGACAAGCGGCAGGTTATTTCGGGAACTCCCCCACACTGTCCGCCACCCTTAGCCGAGGTGCTAGCGTGCCGCCCTGTGCTATCGCTGTCATCGAGTGATCTGTCAGCTCATGCTGCAGTTTGGACTTCACGTCCTGATCAATCACTCATCAACATACATACCATAACAAAATGGCGCGCAACGTGGGGCCACCTCAGTCAACTTCGGTGTCTAAATGTGTTTGACACTGGGGACTGAGACTACTTGAGAGATGGACATTTGGTTTATAGCTAAATCGTCTGACTCAGTAGCCTCATATCTAGTGAAGGATACATGCGGACCTGAGGTTTGACTGATCTTGTTAGTATGAAATAGTTGTAACGTAAAGTTTTTGAAAGTTTTATTGAAAGTCTGAAAGTAAAGTAAAGTTAAAGTGTTAAAGTTTTTGAAATTTTTAATTTAAGTAACGTAATATTTTGAAAGTTTTGTTTTTGAATTGAAGTTGGACTCTAGGGTTGACCATGGTCAAGCCTCGAGTCTGAACAATTGTCTAGTTTTGAATTTTTTTTTAAATTGATCTTTCCCGCTGGCCTTCTGTCATGGAAATGGTAGGGGGCCTCACAAAATTTTTTTGTGTGAGCTCTCACCGAGACATGTCTCTGTTGGCCAACTGGCTGGACAGAGTCGTGAATCTGTGCGACGACTTTTTGGCTTTCAGCTAATTAGTTGACCAGATCCATGACTCTGCCCGGTTGGAAGGTCAGCTGGACACGACGATCAGGTGAAGGGGAAGGAAAGAGTTGTTGGAGGATGGAAGTGATGCTGGAGACCTTCAGTAATCAGGAGCTGGCATACTGCTAACTGCCTGGCTGGAGAATCTCTAGTATCATTTTCAGTCTCTAGCTTCTCCAACCCGACTCTTCCCAGATTTCTGTGGGAACTCCACATATTTTTATGCACACCCTCACGTCGCTTGCCTATGTCCGGATTCTGACCTGGAAAGGGAGAGAAAGACCTGACCTCTTGTGTTGAGAGTTAGCTTCGTGAGGTGAAGGAGAAATGTTTTGATAGAGTTGTTTTTGATCTCGTTGATTTTTCACAGTTTTGAAACGCTGGATTAAACTGTTAGTTTTGATCACAATCTTTTTGAGACGCTGAACTGAACTGCTATCGCGTGAGAACAAGGTCGCCTAGGCCTGCCCAGTCTCTCTCTGTTTCTATAGGTCAACAAGGGACTTTGGACGATTGTGCCACCCAAAGTCAATGGGAGGATGGGGCTTGGCAAGGAAGGCATGCCATCTGCGCCTTCCATGGAATGCAGGTAAGTGACGAAAGGGTCCCTTCAGGACCGAGTGTGTGCTAGGCTTGTTGGAAGTAGGCACGAAATTTTTTTGATTATGGGTGATGACAAGCGGCAGGTTATTTCGGGAACTCCCCCACACTCTCCGCCACCCTTAGCCGAGATGCTAGCGTGCCGCCCTGTGCTATCGCTGTCATCGAGTGATCTGCCAGCTCATGCTGCAGTTTGGACTTCACGTCCTGATCAATCACTCATCAACATACATACCATAACAAAATGGCGCGCAACGTGGGGCCACCTCAGTCAACTTCGGTGTCTAAATGTGTTTGACACTGGGGACTGAGACTACTTGAGAGATGGACATTTGGTTTATAGCTAAATCGTCTGACTCATTAGCCTCATATCTAGTGAAGGATACATGCGGACCTGAGGTTTGACTGATCTTGTTAGTATGAAATTGTTGTAACGTAAAGTTTTTGAAAGTTTTATTGAAAGTCTGAAAGTAAAGTAAAGTTAAAGTGTTAAAGTTTTTAAAATTTTCAATTAAAGTAACGTAATATTTTGAAAGTTTGGTTTTTGAATTGAAGTTCGACTCTAGGGTTGACCATGGTCAAGCCTCGAGTCTGAACAATTGTCTAGTTTTGAATTTTTTTTTAAATTGATCTTTCCCGCTGGCCTTCTGTCATGGAAATGGTAGGTGGCCTCACAAAATTTTTTTGTGTGAGCTCTCACGGAGACATGTCTCTGTTGGCCAACTGGCTGGAGAGAGTCGTGAATCTGTGAGACGACTTTTTGGCTTTCAGCTAATTAGTTGACCAGATCCATGATTCTGCCCGGTTGTAAGGTCAGCTGGACACGACGATCAGGTGAAGGGGAAGGAAAGAGTTGTTGGAGGATGGAAGTGATGCTGGAGACCTTCAGTAATCAGGAGCTGGCATACTGCTAACTGCCTGGCTGGAGAATCTCTAGTATCATTTTCAGTCTCTAGCTTCTCCAACCCGACTCTTCCCAGATTTCTGTGGGAACTCCACATATTTTTATGCACACACTCACGTCGCTTGCCTATGTCCGGATTCTGACCTGGAAAGGGAGAGAACGACCAGACCTCTTGTGTTGAGAGTTAGCTTCGGGAGGTGAAGGAGAAATGTTTTGATAGAATTGCTTTTGATCTCGTTGATTTTTCACAGTTTTGAAACGCTAGATTAAACTGTTAGTTTTGATCACAATCATTTTGAGACGCTGAACTGAACTGCTAGAAAGTAAATTTTATTCAAATTGCTACCGTTCTGAACTTGAATTGATTTCATTAGTACTTACATTGTCTCGATTTGAGAAGCCTTAATTAACTTCTCGAATCCCTGTGTTTTTGAATTTTCTTACTTCTTCGGACGTTTGGACATTTTTTTTAATTATAGAGTCTTGTCCCAACTTTCAAATTTTTAAATTCAGTAGCTCGTTAACTTCGATTTTTTTTTGAGCCAGTTAGCTTCGACTTTTGGATTTTTTTTTGAATTTCTCTGACATTCTTCTTAAAATCTCTGGTTTGTAAACCTTTTCCAATTTTGAGTTACTATGGCTACTGTGAGAACACATCCGCCAACACTCGGTGTAACAGTACAGGGGGCCGACCAATGCGGTATTTGTTTAGAAGGAGACTGGTCTGGTCCGAGGAAGCCAGTGAAAACGATTTGTGAACATGTGATCCACAAGGCTTGCATAAAGGTGTGGATCGGCGAGCGGTCAAACTGCCCGATCTGTAGACATCAGCTCACGATGAAAGACTTCACGGAGCAGACCGGTGCCATTCCGAAGAACACGAAGCACGCTAAGTCAGTCAACCTGAACTCACCACCGACTTATGACTTGCCTCCGTTGACGTTACCACCACCTAGTCGACGATCCTTTTCGCCAGGAATGCCCGATTGGCACTCAAGGATCTTTGTAGACCCGAGTCCACGACAGGAGAGTCCAGCGCCATTCCCCAGCTACGGATGCGTTGATGGCAGGCTTACGCTTACAAATGCAGGACTTGGTACGTGAAGGTCTCGAACAGAGCCTCGGTGCATTACGGTCTGAGTTAGTAAATAGTGTCCGACAGCAAGTAGCAGCTGCAATGCCGCCAATAGGCTTCTCACGACCTCCTCCGGCTATGGGAAATCCCAGACCATCTGACGACTTTCCTAATCTGCATAGACAATCCTTTAATCGACCTTCATCAGCTTTTGGTCAGCCTAGAAGTCAGCCTGCACCAAACGTTGTACCACCACCACCTATTCGTGTCCCTGCAGGTATAGGACAGCGACGTTCTGGCAGCCCTATCTGCAGGTGGAATATATCCTACAGCGGTGACAGTTCTCGGCTCACAGTCGATGAATTTCTATTTCGAGTAGAAGCCTTGACTTATTCGGCTTTGGAAGGAGACTTTGACCTGTTGGTGCGTCACATGACGACCCTGCTTTCTGGACCAGCAATGGACTGGTACTGGTCTTTCCTGTGGCAAAATTCCACGCCGTCATGGGAGTTTGTGAAAGCAGCTCTATTAGCAGAGTGGGGAGTGCCGAAAGACGACCTTAAGGTCAAGGTCCAGCTTATGTTACGCAGGCAGAAAGCAGGGGAGTCATTTGCTACGTACTACCAGCACCTGGTACAGCTACAAGACCAACTGCAGAACCCGTTGCCAGACGTTGAATTTTTGGAAATAGTCAAATCAAATTTACTGCCAGAGATCCAAAACAAAATTTGTTTGCATCCTACAAACACCATCCACCAGCTCAGGATTCTTGTGAATCAAATTCAAGCGACGCAGCAGCGCATCGCGACAGCAAGTAGTTGGAACGCGTATCGCGGACAAAGAGTCAGTGAGGTGGATGGATACTATTCAACTGAGGCTGAACTGAATACGTCACCTGAACGCAGTGAAGAAGTCTCACTCTCTGCTATTTCAACCACTAAAAATGTAACCTGCTGGAATTGTGTTCACTTTTACCAAGATTGCCGGCAGGAACGACACGTTGTGTTCTGTTACGGATGTGGACGAAAGAACACTTTCAAGCCAGATTGCATTCGATGTCAACAGAAAAACTTCAGACGGGTCGGGAATACCACCACCTCTTTCCGACCAGCGTCGACATCACGAGCAATCAATGCATCGAACACTCCAGTACAAGCTGTGAACAAGGAGGAAGGTCCGCTCCATTAGCAGACACTAGCGATAACTCCCTGATATGTCCTCCGATATCATTCAGCGACTCTGATGATATCAGAAATACACCTGATTGTACGATTACGTCATTGATAGAGGCGGAGAACTTAATAGACTTCTCCGCAGATCTTCAAGCTTCCATTTTCAATTCTGGGGAGCCCATGATATTGCTTGACACTTCCTTAGAAGTGTCTTTAATCTTCGATGTCCCGTTGACAACTATAGCACGTGTAGCTTACAAAGTTACTGAGCAGGAGTTTGGCCTCCTGTCATTTCTGTTTTAAAACGGCCACCAAGCTCTGATATGACGAGTGAGCGTGAGCCAGTTTTACATCCGCTGACGCAGTATCATACACGTCTGCAGAAATACAAAGCAGCAAGAGGCCGAATCTTCTCCTCAGTAGCGGAGTTAGCTGAAATAATGTTTCCGGATCGGGATATGAGACCGAAAAGAAAACGATCAACTGTTCGTTGGCGGGAATACTGTCGACGAATGAAACAAGAAAGGAAAAAACTGGCACAGATTTCCGTGTCGATGCCAGACGACATTCGACCGTACGCCGAAATAAAGCTGCTCGAGCGAACTGAGAATGGATTACTTGATAGTGGTGCCACTGTCAGTATTCTAGCCCAGGGAGCTCTCGAGAAGCTTGCGGAAGCAGATGTCGAATGGAAGAAGTATCGGACACAGGTCCAAGTAGCTAATGGTGCCATGCCGGCTGTTCATGGTCATGTGAACTTGGACGTCACTTTCCGTGGTAAGACCCAAAACGTGCGTTTTTACGTGGTTCCTGGGCTTACACAGGCACTATATCTGGGAATAGACTTCTGGCATCTATTTGGGTTGGCACCAGATGTCCTGGGTATAGTCGTAGAAGTGAATTCAAGTTGAATAGCTACCTCTGACACCGACTGCCACATCCTTTCGAGTTTCGATCAGCAACGCTTAGAAGCCACAAAACAGCTTTTCCCCCCTTTCGCCTCTCTAGGCCTGGGAAAAACATCATTGGTCACTCACAAAATTGAAACAAATGACGCAGCTCCGATAAAACAGAGATTTTATCCGATTTCACCGGCAGTACAAAGTTTGATGGATGCCGAACTGGAGCGAATGCTATCACTGGGTGTGATAGAGGAGAGCCAGAGTTCTTGGAGCTCTCCAGTTGTTCTGGTAAGGAAGCCTGGAAAGGTCCGGCTTTGTTTTGACGTCAGAAAGGTCAACTCTGTTACGAAGAAGGATGCCTATCCGCTACCGCAGATAGACGCACTTCTGGGTCGACTTCCTCCGGCAAACTACATATCGAGCCTGAACCTGAAAGACGCATTCTGGTAGATCCCACTAGACACTGATTCCAGAGAGAAGACCGCTTTTACAGTGCCTGGTCATCCTCCCTATCAATACACGGTGATGCCATTCGGCCTATGCAACGCTCCACAAACAATGTGCCGCCTCATGGATAAAGTCATTCCTTTCGATCTTCGTGAGAACGTTCTCGTCTATCTAGACGATTTATTAATTCTGTCATCAGACTTCGACACGCATCTCACGCTACTAGCCCGTGTAGCGGGGTGTTTGAGGAAAGCCGGCCTCACTATCAAAGTTGAGAAGAGTAAGTTTTGTATCAAGGAGACTAAATATTTGGGTTTTATTGTCGGAAAGGGAGGTATGAGAACTGACCCTGACAAAATTTCAGCTATAGTTGACTATCCGTCACCTAAAACTGTTCGGCAAGCCCGACACCTACTAGGTATGGCAGGATGGTATAGATGGTTCATCCCGAACTATGCTGACTTGACTGTCTCCATTAAAGACACCTTGAAAAACCCTCGTCAGTTCAAATGGACACCTGAAGCCCAGACGTCTCTTGAACTTCTCAAACAAAAACTTACTTCTGCTCCGTTGCTGGTGAGTCCAGACTTTACCAAACCATTCGTTATACAGTGCGATGCGAGCCAACAAGGTATTGGAGGAGTGCTGATTCAACTAGATGACGATGGTCACGAGAAGCCAATAGCATACGTTTCGAAAAGGTTGAACTCAGCACAAAGAAATTACACCGTCACAGAGCAAGAATGCTTAGCCGCAATCTTGAGCGTACAGAAATTCCGGCCATTCATAGAGCTCATGCCGTTCAAGATAGTGACTGATCATGCGAGCTTGAAATGGCTGATGTCTCAAAAGGACCTCAGAGGTAGACTTGCGCGGTGGAGTTTGAAGCTTCAGAACTTCGACTTAACTATTGAGCACAGAAAAGGAAGTCTGAACGTCGTCCCTGATGCGCTGTCACGCATACATTGTGACAGCCTGTCCACAAACGAAGATCCTGGCCCGGAAGTTGACCTTAGTTCGCCATATTTGAACTCGTTGGAGTATGAAGAACTGAGGCATAAAGTTAAAACGACTTCTGGAAAACTACCAGATCTTTGCGTCAGGGATGGCTTCGTTTACATCCGGACTGTTCCGGGAACAGGCGATCCGATTCAGGAAGAAGAAGCTTGGAAGCTTTGGATTCCACGAGGGCTTGTCACCGACGTCATTTCAAGGGCTCATGATCCGCCGCTAGCTTCACACGGAGGTATTGGGAAAACACTGGAACGTCTGCGAGGACATCTGTATTGGCCACGAATGACAGTTGATGTCAGAAATTACGTAGGCGCCTGTGACGTGTGTAAGGAAATGAAAGCTCCCAATACTATTCTGAGACCACCGATGAAAGTCCAGTCTATGACAGAACGGCCATGGCAAAAGCTGTACATTTTCTAGGTCCATATCCTCGGTCAGTGAAAGGAAACGTCTGCATTCTGATAGTTCTTGACCACTTTTCTAAATTTCCAATTCTCAAACCGATGAGAAAAGTATCTACACTCAATGTGTGCCAATTCATTGAGACAGAAGTGTTCCACCTGTTCGGGGTCCCGGAAACGATCGTCTCTGACAATGGAGTCCAGTTTAGCTCGACTCAGTTTACCAGATTACTGGAAAAGTATGGGGTGAAGCACATGCGAACGGCAGTCTACTCGCCGCAAGCAAACGCCTCAGAGCGAGTAAATAGGTCTCTATTGTCAGGGATTAGAGCGTATATTTGGAAGGAACACACGATATGGGATGACAAACTAAGCCAAATAGCTAGTTCCCTCATGAGCTCTTTCCATCAAGCTACTGGTTTCTCTCCCTATCGAACACTCTTCGGTCAACAAATGATAGAACATGGCAGCTCCTATTCTATCTTGAGGAGCCTTGGAAGTCTTAATGAGCCATTGAGAGTAGATGCTGAGGATAAAATGAGATTGATCCGTGCGAGAGTACAGGAAAACTTACAACACGCATTCGAACAGGGTTCACGAGCCTACAATCTCAGGGCGAAGCCTGTCGATTTCAAAGTGGATCAAGAGGTATTTAGACGAAATTTCGCCCAGAGCAATTTCCAACAGCAGACCAGTGCTAAATTGGGACGGAAATTTGTCAAATGTTGGGTTAAAAGCAAGAAAGGAAACTCCCTGTACGAGCTTGAAGATCTGCGGGGAAAACTGTTAGGAGTCTATCACGCCAAACACATCAGGCAATGATATCCAGTCTCAAAGTGTCATCTATCTATTGTCACATCTATTCCTGGTAGCCCTAAGAAGGCATCCAGTCAGCTTCACTGACTTAACTATAGGATATCGCGAAGCCCTCCTATTGCCCCGTCAATGGTGGGTGATATACCTGTTGGAATCCATTCCTGTCTAAGGCTGTCAGCATGTCACTACTTAGCCGACGCCTGGGAGATACACCCTTGAACAATCGCCAGTCGGAGATCAAGGTGAGATGTTGCGCCGGGAAAACTTAGCAATCAGTTCTTTAGGTTGCTGATCGCGAGGCTTCCTCAGCATCTCGGTGAGGAGAGCCACAGCGGCATCGACCGGCTGGATTTTTTGGGTTACCAGCTTGTCGATGTGGCTTTGGCTTCCCACACAGGGAAGGATGTCGAGGTCTGGTCAAAGACTGACGAGACTTCGGGGATGTGTCCTCGATACGTCTTCGATCAAGTAGAGCCCGAGTGATGAGGAATATGCAGTGGGTCGAGACACACATTGAGCGCCCGCAGTGATGAGGCCTATGTTTAAGACCGGCTAGCTCAGTCGACCATTTTTCAGCGTTGTCTGAACCATGGGTGGCGCAGACCACTCTGCCCTATTATAGTCGTAGCTATTGCATATAGAAATATGCTGCACGTACTGTAGCGTGTATATCGGCTGCTGTCCACAGCGGAAAGCGAACGCACCCGATCGAGAGAATTGCATTTCCTCACGTTCAGGCGCGATGTCGACGTGACAGATAAAAAGAAGAAGAAGTCGGTGACAAGTTTTTCCGGGACTGTGTGATAGACTGAATGGATCGGCGAATTTTGTTTCTAAAATAAAAATAAAAAAAAAGGTAAAAAGTTTTGTAATCGAAAGCAAAAGTCGAGTATAATTATTCTATTGTGTCCAGGGATTTGAAAAAAAATTGAATAGGTACAGAGATTGAGGCTGGAAACGGAGATTTTACGGGATAAGAAAAGAAGGTCGCCAGGCGTGTACGGCAATTTTCAAGGAGACACAGGAGAACCCGGAGTTAACTGCTCGTGGCTGAAAAGGGGGGAAAACAAACAAAAAAAAAACAAACAGAAATTGAATGGTACCCGGAGAACACGAAAAAGCAGCCACAGGATGGTGCGGGAGAGGTTATAATTTTGTTTAAAGAAAGCGAAGATAAGTTACACAGGAAATATATTTAAAGATTTTATTGCTTAGATTCCATTCCGTCAATTAACAAGACAAAAGCATTTTAAATAAGAATAGAATCTAGGGTACAGTAGAAATTAGAGCTTGAATTAAAACGACCTAAACTAGGCAAAGTAAGCCTTAAATTTATTGTAAGTTCGACTTGCGGCAAAGCCGCTTAAAGCTATATAGAAAGAGAATGGTGAATTAGCATACTAGACTGAACTACAAGATAGCCTCATTTAGAATCAAGAATCCGGATCCCGTCCAATACTAAGTGAGAACCCAATTTAAAATGAAAAATTCGAATTTAATCTACAGGAGGAAATATTAAAGTACGCGTATAGTCGAAAGCAGATAACAACTTAATATTATTTAGAGAATCAGTGCGTAATGATAATTTAAAGCATTTAGATAAGCCATTATCTCAATTGAATGAATTTAATATCGGTTAGCCACAAGGAGAACGAATCGTACAGTGTAGCGAAGCAAATCGGTCCTGATGGTACCACCCTTCTATTGTCTTTATTGTTATTGTTTTTTTGGAAAGTGATCTGGTTTGACTCACGAATAGACATATAAGATCTAATCATTCAGGGGACCGAAGAAACCTTTATTTACACAATATAATCTCACCACTTAATTTCCAGTATTCGAACGTCGTACAAGCAACTCTAAGGAGCTCCTTCGGGGGACTGACGACACGTAAGTCAACTTTAAATATATATTTACTTACCATATTATATTACAAACATAATTCTTTTTGTACTGAAATTTAAAAATGTTTAGTCGATTTGTTGATTTTTCCCGTATTAAAGAATAGAACTGTATAAAATATTTGGGTTAACAATGTATGTATATGAATATTTTTGATTACTTCTGTTGGCCCTCGTAAATGAACTATTATTTTTATTATTATATTATTACAACAGAAATAATATTCAGAATCATATCGCAATACTGAACATATCTGTTAGGTATCAATTTATTAAAAACAACCCCAACTTTTGAAATACAAATTAAAGAATTTTTTTCGGGCAAACATACCCAGAGATTTCGAGATTAATTCGCTAAGAATATCATCCATTTAAAGCAGATCTCTTATATTTTTAATAATCAACATATATATAATTTCGAAATATACATCTTAATTGCTATTTTTCTCGGCAAATTTTATAAATACTTAAAGTAATTATTGTACTTTACAACGTAAATGGATGCTATTTGAGCAAACGGTTGAAGATTAGAGATGTTATGGCTTCTTCAGCGATGCATGGTGAGAGCTTAAAGAAGAAAAAAAATAATAAATAAATCCTTATAAAGAAAGAAAAATTAAAAAGAAAAATACAGAGTTTACGCAATTAATGTAAGGTAAACATACACAAGCTAGAAAGAAAAAAAGGGAAAATGGTGCAACTCTTAACATGAGGGTTAAATATAATTTTATACATATAAATACGTTTTACAAGTGTCGACATTTATTATGTTTTTGTATAAAGCGAGGATTTTTCGTTTCTTCGAATAATATACTTTCTCTGGATATTTTGTTGTATATACATCCTTGAATTCGTGCTAATTCGTGAACGGCTATTAGGCCACAAGATTGCTCTGACCTAGAAATAGAAGAGTGGTAACTTCCGGAATTCTAGATTCCCTCCTGGGTGATTCAGTTTCTAAATATTCTCGCGATTATTATTGAAACTACATATGATCTAAATTCTTAGTAGTAATTATATTGTCGTAGTTAAGAAGGAAGCCATCAAGGAATCTGGTGGAACACATTTGTAAAACATGATATGTATTTTAGCATTAGTCAAAAGGCTCTAGCATCCGTCATTGGTACAAACGGTTAAGTTCATTAAATTTTCAATTATAACGTAATGATGAGTTAAGTTTTTACTTTTTCCTTCACTTCCCGGAGCCCTCTATCGCGTGAGAACAAGGTCGTCTAGGCTTGCCTAGTCTCTCTCTCTTTCTATAGGTCAACAAGGGACTTTGGACGATTGTGCCACCCAAAGTCAATGGGAGGATGGGGCTTGGTAAGGAAGGCATACCATCTGCGCCTTCCATGGAATGCAGGTAAGTGACGTAAGGGTCCCTTCAGGACCGAGTGTGTGCTAAGCTTGTTGGAAGTAGGCACGAAATTTTTTTTATTATGGGTGATGACAAGCGGCAGGTTATTTTGGGAACTCCCCCCACACTCTCCGCCACCCTTAACCGAGGTGCTAGCGTGCCGCCCTGTGCTATCGCTGTCATCGAGTGATCTGTCAGCCCATACTGACAATTTGGACTTCACGTCCTGATCAATCACTCATCAACATACATACCATAACATATTAGCGACATTTGTTCGGGCGAAAACGCCATTTTTTGAGTAAGGTTCCCTAGCGGCCTTAGCCGAAACTACCAGCATGCCTTGGTTTTGCTGTTTTCTTTTATTAGCGGGAGAGTGCAGCATCATTCGAATTTCACAACATGACATCACCATGAACTGATTCCAGAAGATGTCAGTGAGGGTTCCGGGGTATGTTTATTGAAAAGTCTTATGTTTTATAAACATTTGTTGTTATTTTCAATAAAACTTCTTATTACAAAAGTATTTCTTATAGCACATTGTCCAATATGAACTTGGCAAGATGGCTAATTTGTGTTAATCTCTATTAGTTTCCCACAGTTGAATTCATCTTCGACGTTGATAATGATTTCACCCTCTCCAACTATCTTCTGCATCCAATGAACTTTTTCAGCTCCCTTTACATATATGGTTTTGTTTCGAAGCAGTGGTTCAACTATAGTGTACAGCTTGTGATACGGTATGTAGCCATCATCCCAGCGGGATCCATGAAAATTGTGTTGAAGCCATTTTACTTTTCTCTTTTTTGCTGAAGTCAAATCTTTGTATCTGAACGGCGGTTGAAATATAAAGTGATGCATCTGGTTTTCATTGTTTAAAATTGCCAGTTCTTTAGTGATAAATTCATTGAGGTTTGTTTTGAATCCTTTGATGTTTACGATGACAGCCATCTTCTTAATTTAACTTTGTAACTTCAACTGTCAGCGGACTGTATTCCACTATTCGATCGTGTAGAAGCAGGCAATATGCTGTTGTATTAGCCGGTATATTTTCAGATGTCTTGAATGCTAGCCTTATGTCAATAGGTCCAGTTTTTATTGTTTCATTTTGATGTGAGCAATCAATGACAGCGATCGGAGCATTGGTTTTGAACTTATCTCATGTAAGGAACGGCTGATGACCATAGTATGATTGTGTAAACTTTATATACATCTCATACAGCAATGCGTATCTATTCAAATCAAATTTCAAATTCAAATCATCATAGGGATATGATTCTGAGTTCAAACGAACTGTAACATCGGTAAGTTGGCAGTGATCAAACTTGCTCGCATCTTTGGTTTTATCGTTCCTTCGATCCGTTTGTAATTCTAAGGTGATAAATCCAGGTTTCTCCAGTTGAGTGGAAGTCTTAACTGACCAGGTTTGATGCGTGGATTCCGGTAGTACTGGATACTCATATATGTCCCAGCTGCGGAATGGTATTTGTATCGGGCGACCTCTCCCGATAATTTTAAATAGTTGCAGCTTTTCATCATCGGATACTGTAACATGCGGAATGCTCCATTGAAGTTTGGTAATTTCAATTTTCACCACATCAGTAGGTGATATAATGGCATTATCGTCTGTCCTGCTCCGGATATGAGTTCATGTTTGGAATTTATCAGAATTATCTTTTAATCTTCAGCAAATCCCAATAAATATTTCAGAGGTACACAATAGTTAAACAGTCCGTTGGTTGGTATAACGGATGAATCTGGTGACCAACTGCCGTTGAGTAGTATCCTGCTTACATTTACATTTAGAGATACGTAGTTTTTTAATGTTGTCGCAATCCCAAGATTTCTTGTACGATCGATTTCCTCAAAAAGAAATGGTAGAGCGTTGTAAGCTAATTTTGCGGTTGCTGAAACGGTTCCATCCAGCTTTGTTAGCGACCCCTCAATGTAAAGAAAACTCCTGCTGGGTAGAACTTTCAAAGTCCTGATGTTGTACAGAGATACGGATTTCATCGCTGTTTTTAAATGATGTTAGAAATGGTGAATAGGAGTGATGTTCAAATTTAGTAACACTGTTATCAAAGCGAGCGTCTGGTGCAATATCTAGTATTCCTTTATTCATTGTTTCAGCGTTAAGCCTATCAATTGTAAATATGCTGTATTTGCAGGTGTTAATGTAGGTCTTGACCACTTCAAGGTTATCCGCTGACTAATGATCTTGTCTGCTCAGAACTCGTATTTATCATTATTGTATATCAACATTCTGTGGCTTCAAATGTAACCTGATGGTTATAGTCTCTCCTCTGAAGTTGACTAAGTCACCGTCTTGGTCAAGGAGCTTCAATGTTAGAGAACTTGTACGTTTGGTGTTCACAGGCAAATAGATTACATTTTTGGGTACCTCCACTATTTTATACCCAGGCGCCACGTTCGGTGAAAACTCGCGGTTAGTGTGTACTTGTGTGTTGTTGAAGAATGATCCTGATATAATATTACATTCGATGCATATAGTATTTACTTTAATGATGTTGACTGGCAACTCTGATGTATGCACTGTATTAGCAGATAAGTTTCTTTTACTGAATTCAAGCAGAGGAGCTATGTATCTCTGTTTTTTTTCAAAATGTATTTCTTCAGTTGCCTTAACTTCACTCTTCAATGTATTATTGTTAGCCTTTATCGCAACCTTTATCCTTTTCCCTTCTTTATCCAAGTATCCTTGTACATATTTTGCTATATCATCAATCTCATAGGATCCAACAGGTATCTCAATAACCTCATTCCCTACATGAACCAGATTATTGCTCAGATCAATATTTGGTATAGAGTTGTATGTTTGAAAAACAATTAATCCACAAACATAATCCGTTGCTAGCTCAGGCGGGGCAAAGTACTCAGCAGTGAGTAGAGATGAATTTCCCGTGAGAGTAAGTGTTAATGACATGGCGGTTTATAATGAATTGTCACAATTTCAATATACAGACATTTATTTATAGATAATAATTAATGGCTATAAAAATTATATAAAAACTCTAAACATAAATGACCGCAAATTACTGCATCATAGTTCTGATAAAAACTGTAGTTGTACGTAAGATTACTACCCAAGTAGTTTATGAGATCTGGGTTATGTGAGCTGCTATTTATGAAAGATCCTGTAAAAAGTCTATATACTAAAGATCTATTTTGAGAGATACCAATGCATATAAACGTGACTATGCTGAAGACGCGCAAATAAAGGGTACTAGAGCGGCTAAGTATAGAGCTATAATCAGTAAACTTTTACAGCATAAAGGCATGGGACTAATGCGTCTGCCTAAAGAAAATATTGATCACATTTACTGGGATGATCCAAATGAATTAATGGATAGGCTGCGTCTTCTAAAGGCATCAAAGCAGGCTGGAAACACCAGTCACAACAATGAAATTGTATCTATCCTGGAGGAGTTGCGAGCATTAGATATTATAGTTTAAATACTACTTCATTACCATACTTCATCACAATCTACAGATGAGCGTTGACAAGTTTGGACGTTTCTCTAAGCGAGGATATCTTGGGAAAGCAGGTGACCGTGGACCAATAGGAGCTCAGGGACCAGCCGGTAAACAAGGAATTCAAGAACCGGATGGTAAACAAGGAGCTCAAGGTCCAGCCTGTGAACAATGAGATCAGGGTATTGGATTTAATTTAACGATAAACGGAGACTATGATCTAAACTCAAAGTGTATAAAACGACTTGGTGAACCCTTTAAAAATGATAATGCTACTACCAAAAACTATGTTGACAAGATAATTAAAATAAGTGTTGAAGAAATAAAAAAAAACTATTAATATAGAGTTGACAAATTTAACGCTATATATCAATGATGAAATCGCGAAGATTGAAAACTATTTGTTTACTTCAGTAATAAATAAGACAGACTTGACACCAAAAGATGGTGTATATGATTAAAAACTCTTGAGAAATCTGTTTCATTTATAATTACAATGAGTAAGAGGCAAGTGGTAAATGAGCTGCATAAACCAGCGAGAAAAAAATTTAAACGACGTCGTGTAATTATCAAAGGACTAGATGACTTTTGGCAGGCAGACTTGGTTGAAATGGATACCTACAAGTATATGAACAAGGGTTACCGCTATCTACTGACAGTCATTGATACCTTCTCCAAATATGCATGGGAAATTCCAATTAAAAGAAAAACTGGTGTAGAAGTAAGAGATGCCATGCAGTCTATATTAAGCGGGGGACGAATACCTAAAAACCTGCAGACTGATGATTGAAAGGAATTCTACAACAGTCTCTTTAAAAATCTAATGATGAAGCATGCAATTAATCATTACTCTACGTACAGTTTCCTCAAAGCATCAATAGTGGAACGATTTAACCGAACTCTAAAGGATATGATGTGGAAGGAATTCAGCTTTAATGGAACTTATCAGTGGATTGGTATGGTAAAGAAACAGCTCACTGAATACAACTCAAGAATACATCGAACTACGAAAATCAGACCACGTGATATCAACGCCTGCAATGAGAAACAACTGCTTTCAACTGTATACAGTCATATAAAGATTGTTGTTCCTACAAAGTATAAAGTTGGAGATTTTGTACGCATCAGCAAATACAAGCATATATCTGAGAAAGGCTATACACCAAACTGGACAGCAGAGATTTTAAAAATTATTAAAGTTCAAAACACAAACCCCATAACATATCAGCTGGAAGATTATCAAGGAAATCCAATCACAGGAGCCTTTTATGAACTGGATCTGCTGATAGTTAAACACCCAGACCTATATCTCGTAGAGAAAATCTTAAAGAAGAGTGGAGATAAAGCTTACGTTAAATGGCTCGGATTTTCATCAAAACACAATTCTTGGATTAATAACAAAGATGTTTTATAATTTCTTGAATAAACACCTATAATACAATTTAAAATAAATATATATTTATAATACTTTATACATGTAGCCATAATGCAAATTACTTTAATAAATGAAACTAAAACTATAATACATAATTTATTTACACTAGATTTAGATTCTTTCTGGGGTTGCCACTTGTTGATCTGATGAAATGGAGTAATGCCCCAAGTTTAAGTATCCGCCGTTCCGCTCATAATATGTCGCTTATTATCATAAGGACGCATATCCAAATAAATGCACAGCTACACACATCCACCCGCGCCTTAGGTAACGTTTCTTCAGCCACCAAGTTGCCCAGCCCAACATACCACAGGCACTCATATTAAAGTATACTACTGAAACCAAACTCAAGCTGACAAGTATACAGCCCCCGATATAAATTCGCTTAGGGTATTTCACATCATTACTTAAGCCGTATACAATCTACCCAAGCCTTGGTTTAGGTAACGCAGCCGAATCCAACACACCACAGACAATCCTAGTCATAGTATAAGATATTGCCACTAAAGCTTTCAGCCAACCTCCAGTACTTATCCCCAAAGTGATCTCGTATCCCCAAGCCCGAGATGATGTAGTACCGGCTAATGCCACCAGGGGACCTTGCTCAAGAAATGGTGTTTGCACTCGAAAGACCCAATAATAATAACAATTTGTTAAGAAAACATCAAGACCCAATAATAATAACAATTTGTTAAGAAAACATCAATCCAAGGTGATATCATGTTGTGAAATTCGAATGATGTTGATATCTACAACATCCCCGCTAAGAAAACTTATTTAGGCACACCGCTTAAAAACAGCAAAACCAAGATGACGTCATTTTGATATCTACAACCTGCCCGCTAATAAATCGTCAAGCAAGAAAACAGCAAAACCAAGGCATGGTGGTAGTACCTGCTAATGCCGCTAGGGAACCTTACTTTCCCTCGAAGTGAACAACATGTGAAGTACCGGCTAATGCCGCTAAGGAACCTTACTCAAGAAATGGTGTTTGCACTCGAAAGAGCAACTGTGACTTTTCAATACACGCACCCCCTAAACCCAATAATATTAGTTTGCTGAGAAAACATCAAGCCAAGGTGATGTCATGTTGTGAAATTCGAATGTTGCTGATATCTACAATTTCCTGGCTACCAAGATGACGTGATGCTGATATCTAGAACTTCCCCGCTAATAAAAGAAAACAGCAAAACCAAGGCATGCTGATAGTTCCGGCTAATGCCGCTAGGTAACCTTATTCAAGAAATGGCGTGCCCGTAGAGGATCCCTGATACAAAATCATATTATAAAAGCCCACATTCAGGCACACTACACATCCAAGAAAACCGTAGTACTGGAGCATGCTGGTAGTACCGGCTAATGCCGCTAGGGCGCAGTCAAGAACAAATGACTCATCCAAGGTATAAGCCAGTCAAGACTGAATAGAAACAAAATCGAAAACCTATGCTATTTCCCTATGCTGCAGAGTACTGAAAGTGATCTCGTATCCCCAAAACTCGTGATGCAAAATGTGGATGTCAACTTAGAGGCTACGAGTCTGAGGTGAAAAAGAAGCGAACTCCAGAACCAAAATCGAAATCCTATGCTATTTCCCTATGTTGGAGAGTGCTAAAAATGGTCTCGTATCCCCCACATCCAGAAAACCGTAGTACCGGATCATGCTGGTAGCAACCATATTTTTTACCTTTAACAAGATTTGAGGAGAGATTTGCCGACATTCCTTCAATATGCCTCATATTTCTTATCTGCAAGTGTTGATATTACTTAAATTTTTTTGAAAATTCGAGTAAAACGCACTACACCACATTACTAATTGCCACTTAGCTAACTGCCAATTAGCTAGTTACCAATTAGCTAACTACCAACCAAGCTGCTAATTGCCAATTAGCTAATTGTTTGAACAAATGTCGCTAATATCTCCAAAACCAAAGCCCGTAGAGGATTTCTTATGAAAATTTCGTTCCCCCTCCCACCCCACACCACCAAGAATCCATTTCCATGAGCAAAACTAACTTGAATTATTAATACGCTAATATCTCGAAAACCAAAGCCCGTAGAGGATTTCTGATGAATCACATACACATCATCTAGAATCAATTGGCATGAACAAACATTTCCTACTATTTTAAAATTTAGTTCAAAACCAAAAGCCTACATTTAGGCACTCAAGAAAAATCATAATAAAAAGCCTACGTTTAGGTGCACCACATATCTATCTAAGAAAATCGTAGTACGGGAGCATGTTGGTAGTACCGGCTAATGCCGCTATGGTGCAGTCAAGACCAAATGACACATCCCAGTAGTACCGGTAAATCCAGCTAGAGATAGTGTGGACTCAAACCACCTAGCGACGGTGGTGCCATCTATGGCGAAATCCTGGAAGCTAAAATGGTGTCGCAGAACTGTCCTAGCGTAACTACTTCGGTATGTACTCTTTTGTGTTTTGTCATCGCATGATCTGTACTCATGATTATAACTGGACGTATTTTGGGTAAGTTGGGTAAGTATTATGCATGGACTAGTTTTGTCGTTTTTAGTTTTGGTGAGGATCCTACATTCGGCCATCCTGCTCATCATCTGCCTCAGATGATTCATCCTCCTCATCGTTGCACCATAGCTTCATATTATCAGAAGCGGAAGTCGTCGCGTTTGGTCCATCGGAATTGCCTACCCTTTTAAGGTCGTATCTATCGTTGCCTTTCACCTTTACAACTTCGTACGGGCCCATAAATTTAGAATAAAACTAAACTGAGTTTTCTTAACCGCCACCAAGTCGCGTAGCTTATATTTATGCGCCACTTTTCGTTTACGTAGTGAGTATTTCCGGTTTTTTTCTTGGCACTCCTTCACATCTCTCGTCTTTGATCCTCGAAGTTTTCGATAATAGCATGTTTTATAAGCTGTGATAACTTCAGATCCTCAGAATTCCTCATAGGAACCCCCAATTAACTACTCGAACGGTGTTTTGTTAGTGGCTCTCGTCTTGGTAGAGTTTAAATACCGCTTTAATTTTGGCATACCATTTCTCAGGCTCTGGTACAGAAATTTTTGCTAGTACAGCCAATATAACTCGATTTAGCCTTTCAACCTGCCCGTTTCCTCTTGGTACTCCCGTAGTCACCAAAACGTGATTTATCCAGCGTTCTATGCAGTCCTCTCTAAACGCACCTGATGTGAATGCTGTACCCCGATCTGTTACCACCTTCCATGGGTTACCAAAAACTTCGCTCTGTAAGTCTAGTTGTTGTAAAACTTCACATGATGGCGTATCCTGCAGAGGGTAGATCCAACTGTACTTGGTGAAAGTATCCGTAACAACTAAAAGGTGTTTGTAGTTCTTTGCCGTTGATGCTAAGAGTCCAAGGTGATCCAGGTGGTAGGTATGAAATGGTATATCTATCTTCTCAATAGGGTTTAGGACTCCTTCTTGTTTGCCTGCCTTTCTTGAAATCAGGATACACTAGTGTAGGGTTAACCGTCTCTGGAAAATTATTTAGATTTAACGCCTCTGGAAAATAGTGCAGATTGACCGCTTCTGGAAATGTCAAATGAAAAAAATCTACAAGTCACGAGTTGCTTTGACAGAGAGAGTAACCGAATCTTCTGGTCGTGTGCGGTCTGGTCTAGGGCGCTAATTACTACTAAAGTAAAAGTTTATGTAAAGATTAATATGTAAAGTAGAGTCGTTTCTAGTTATATATAAATACGAATTATGTTAAAGATGACAATCTCTTTTGGTAAAATAAAGTGATTAACTTCAATGGATTGAATACGCCTACATTTTATTTAATCGAGAACCTCTACATATTGGTGACCCCGAGCTCCAGCGAAGAATATTGAATATAATTATCGGAGATTACATAAATTTGCTAATCCTGTAAGCCAAAATAAAAAAAATAACATACCAGACCGCAAGAATAGAATCGCACACGTGACAGCGGTAGAATTCCTACAAGTATACCGATTAACCACGCTGCCGACAAAAAACAAAAAAAAAAAGACATCGCAGAACAACAGTACATAACAATTTGAAGAATTTCAGCAGCAAAAACAAAAAAAAATAGTATCAAATCTTCAATTGATTTTTGCTGCAACGCATATACATACATGGTACATTGGTAAACAAAAAGGAATTTCGCAACATTGTAATCACTGAAATTACGACGGCCAATTGTGCACCCGTTAGTAAGCAGCCAGCTAAAATCATCTTTAGATCTACCATATCGATGTCAAGAAAATAAAAATCAAATTCACAACACCAGCTTAACGCACATACCTACATACATCACCGTGTTTCGAAGCATCTGGTAACTGGATAATAACAGTAAAATATTTTTTATTTATCGCGCACAAACTTACATTTCAATTATATATATTTAAATTTACTATCTAGGGAGATAATTAATATTTTATTTCCTCTTGAACAAATCAAGTAATACTTTTTTTTTAAATATGTTGAAATTCAAGTTCTTTTTCAGATGTTATCACTATAAATGTTTTAATTACATATATACGGTTACATAATTAACTCATAGCAAAATAGAATTGAAAACATTTTTAATTTAATAGATTTTGTAGCTTTGTGAACCAAACACGACATATACCTATATATCGCATTTTAAATACGTAAATGCAAATTTATGTCATTTTATTTGGGCATTTACCATCGAGGTGAATTTTAACGAATTTTGAACATTTCCTGAGCGAAAATGCCAGACGTCGAATCAGATAAGTCTGGAAACGGTCAACCCGAGAATAAATCATCGACCTCGCAACAAACCAATAACACAGACAATCAGAGCGGAAATATGGTTGAGTTGTATAGTCTCAAAATTCCTACATTTTGGGAAAAAGCTCCAGCTGCTTGGTTCGTTGCAGTCGAAGCTCAATTCCAAGTGAGAAATATAAAAAAAGATGAATCTAAATATGCTTACTTCCACTAGAGGCCATTAATAATATAATCGATGTGTTGAATAACCCTCCACACACTAACAAATATGGGAATTTAAAATAAATTTTAATAAAGCGTCATACCCTCTCGGAACAGCGTCGACTCGAACAATTATTATCTGCGGAAAATTTAGGTGATCGCAAGCCTACAGATCTATACCGCCACATGCAAACCGTGGCCGGTAATATTACGTCGATAGGTGTAGATTTGATTCAATGTTTATGGGAGAGTAAGCTGCCCACCATAATCAGTGTTCCTTTAGCAGTCACTATAGGTCAAGAATTTACAAAGAGACACACAAACCGTAAATATTAGTGCAATCCATCACCCTTCAGGGAGTAGTCACAAGGCCGGTACGTCTCACAATATCGAACAGATGTTAGGAAAAATCCAGACTGAAATAAACGAAATAAAAAGTTGACGCAAAAAGCTAAATATACGTGACAGAGGCCGATCACCTCATAGAGCTTCTGGTTTTAGAAGCAATAGTAGGGCATGAAAATACAATAAAGGCCAAAATGGAATGTGTTGGTATCACAAGCGTTTCGAGGACAAAGCAAGAAATTGCACACCTCCGTGTTCTTTCAAAAATAACGAGGCAAAATCAGCAATTCAGTTCAACTAAGCAAACCAGGTGTAATAGCGGCGAACACCAAGCTACGCCGCTTATTTGTTCATTGTAACAATTATAAATTAGATTTCCTTGTGGACACTGGGGCTGAAATATCCGTAGTCCCACATACCCTCTTTCAAGAAAAACGTTTCATAACACCTCAACAAGACTTCACTGCCGCAAATGGCACCTTAATCAGGACCTACGGCACAAGGCTGTTAAATCTGGACTTAGGTTTACGTCGAAATTTCCTTTTCCATTCACACTAGCTGCGGTAACTCCTCCAATTTTTGGGGCTGATTTCTCCGGCCAGTATAACTTGCTAGTAGATATAAAACGTAGAACGCTTATTGACTCGCTTACAAATATCGGCAATTTTGGATCGATGATCAGGACAAACGTGATTTGTCCACGAATTTTTATTCTTAACGACGAATATGGAAATCTTATTAAAGAATTTCCAGCTCTCACAGATACACCCAATTACGCTCTACCAGCCAAGCATAAAGTGGTCCATCAATAACAATACCCGACAGGTATCCAATACCACACATCCACAGCTTTAGCCAACAGCTTCGTGGATGCACAATATTTTCCAAGATAGATCAGGTAAGAGCCTACTATCACATTCCGGTGGCAGAAGAGGACGTTAGTAAAACGACAATCACTACACCCTTTGGACTGTTTGAGTTCACTCGCATGCCTTTCGGTCTCCGAAATGCAGCACAAACATTCCAAAGGTTCATGAACGAGGTCACAAAGGGCTGATCTTTTATTTTTGTCTACATAGACGATATTTTGGTAGCAAGCAAAGACCACTCGGAACATAAACAGCATCTCGGAATTCTCTTCGAGCGGCTGGTAGAGTTTGGGCTAAAGACAAAGCCTGCAAAATGCGCTTTCGGAACCAACAGCCTTTCCTTTCTTGGCCACAAGATCACAAAAGACGGCATTTTGCCTTCCAATGAACTAGTTGAAGCTATTCAAAACTTTTCCACTCCTTCGTCAATTCGTCAGGTACAACGTTTCGTCGGCATGGTAAATTGTTACCGTCGCTTTATTCCGAAACTGGCAAGCCTATTGGCTCCTATTGGCTCCTATACATGCTCACTTAAAAATATTTGGCAATAACAAAAATAAGAAGAGTGCATAAAGGCATTTTCAAACGTCAAGCTTGCTCTATCATCGGCTACTATACTGGTACATCCATCTGAAGATGCTCCTACTCGCCTTACAGTGGACGCATCTAATATCGCAATAGGGTCAATACTGGAACAATACGAAACAGTCGAAAAAGATTGGAAGCCCATAGCATTCTGCTCCAAGAAACTCAGCCCCGGAGAGATAAAGTACTCTGCATTTGATCGCGAACTTCTCGCAATATACAAGTCAATTAAGCATTTTCAGTATTTTCTCGAAGGTCGAAATTTCCGTGTTTATACCGACCATAAGCCACTTACTACCGCTTTAATGACTAAAGCGAATAGAAGTCCAAGACAAACGAGACACCTTGATTATATTTCTCAGTACACTAGCGATATAAGACATATTAAGGGGCATGACAATTTGGTCGCAGATTGCTTATCTCGACCAGAAGAGAATGTAATAACAAAAAATAACTTCCTGCAATTTACACCAGAAAATCTCGTAGCCTTCAAGCGACCGACGAAGAGTTAATTAGATTACTTTCATCAGAGCATCCAACCTGTTCATCTTTTAAATTAGAAAAGCGAAACCTCCCAGTGGTCTCTGAAACACTTTGGTGTGAAACGAGCACTATACGAGAGCGGCCATACATAATAAAAGGACTATGATTTTCAGTATTTTCATCCCTCCAATCGATAATTCGAGCTTCCAGAAAACTATTAACGGACCGTTACTTTTGGCCTCGGAAAAACATCGACATCAAGGACTGGGTCCAAGGCTGTGTCGCCTGTCAACGTGCCAAGGTACGAGAACACCTTTAGGCAATTTTGAAGCACCCAGTAACCGCTTCGAGCATATCCACATGGATATTGTAGGTCCACTTGATACCTCCAACGGTTACACATACATCTTAACGATTATAGACAGATTTACGCGGTGGCCCGAGGCATATCCTTTAAAAAATATTACTGCCGAAACAGTCGCGAAGGAATATATTTGTAGGTTTGGTATTCCTTCAAGAATAACAACTCATCAGGGCTCACAGTTTGAGTCAAAACTCTTTTCGGAACTGACAAAGTTACTAGGCTGCCACAGAATTCGAACAACTGCATACCATCCCCACGCCAATGGCCTAGTTGAGAGGTTCCACCGTATGTTGAAAACAGCACTTAAATGCAGAGAAAATACTGTGAATTGGAGTCATGAATTACCAATTATCCTTTTAGGAATTAGGTCCGCTGTTAAGACAGATATCGGATGTTCGTCGACAGCCTTTAAGATTGCCATCAGACTCCTTCTCTTCAGACCCAGTTTCAAATAATTCGAACTGTAGCGATATACCAAAATTCGTGGCAGACTTACGAGAGAAGATGCATCGCTTAAAACCTACAGACACAAGAAAAGATAGCACTCCTGTTTATGTCCCTAAAGCCCTCCAGGATTGTGAACAAGTCTTCGTACGTTCAGAAATATGGAAATCAGGGCCATTTAAGGTACAAAAAAAAACTCAGAAAGTATTTCATAATTAATATGAAAGAAAAAACACGTTTGTTTCGGTCGATCGCTTAAAACCCGCTTTCAATATAGAATCAGCTAAGACTACTGCACAAAGCACGTCCATTTTGAATCGTGTGTTTGAATGGACGCTTTCCGAGCTCTTTTTATAGTATTCTCATCCATCGCCTTCAGCTGGAAGGGGGGTAATGTAGGGTTGACTGTCTCTGGAAAATTATTTAGATTGGATGAATCTGGAAAATAATGCAGATTGACCGCTTCTGGAAATGTCAAATGAAAAAAAGCTACAAGCCACGAGTTGCTTTGACAGAGAGAGTAACCGAATCTTCTGGTCGTGTGCGGTCTGGTCTAGGGCGCTAATTACTACTTAAGTAAAAGTTAATATAAAGATTAATAAGTAAATTAGAGTCGTTTCTAGTTATATATAAATACGAATAATGTTAAGGATGACAAGCTCTTTTGGTAAAATAAAGTGATTAACTTCAATGGATTGAATACGCCTGCATTTTATTTAATCGAGAACCTCTACACTAGGCACGAAGTATTCCTGGCGAATAGTTGCTTCTACCTTTCGAGCGTTAATATGACCTTTGTCATGAACTGATTTTATTATTTACTCTTGCATCCTCTTAGGAAGCACTAATAAATAAGAACCCTTTTCAAACTTGTATATAATTTCGTCCCTTAAGATGAAGTCTTCGTATTTATCGAAACTTAGCAAGTTCGTAACTAGCCGACAGGTCTCGTCTCTCTCTTGCGCCTTTCGGATCCGATAAAGCAAGCTGTCTTCTATTGTAAGTATAACTGGATATCGGCTAAGAGCGTCGACATGTCGCATCGATGTACCTGAGCGGTGGTGTATCCAACAATCATATTCTTCAAGAAAAAGTGCCCATCTAGCCACGCGGCTACAGAGCTCCTTCTTCGTCATCGTAAGCTGAAATGCCTTGCAGTCTGTAAAGATCTTGAATTTTAGTCGTAAGCTGAAATGCCTTGCAGTCAGTAAAGATCTTGAATTTTAGTCTTAGCAAATAGCATCGAAGTCTTGACAGTGCTTTTATTATGGCAAGTACTTCCAAATCGTAGCTCGCGTAGTTTTCCTCACATTTTGTAGTCTTAAAACTTAAAAAAAATGTCGGGTGTAATTTTCCATCTTCACTATGTGTAGTGTCACACCACACCTATTGTATGTGTAGACAGATTGGAATTTATATTAAATACTACCGGCTGCGCGACCTGAGGATTACATTGAAATAAAAACACACGTCTGCTCGTCACAAGTATATTTATTAGATTGCCTGTGTTCCAACAAAAGGGGAATCAATTCAACAAAAAAAAAGCAATTTCAAGATTTAAAATGTTGAACTGACTATAGCGGTATGTGTAGCGGATATTGAAAGGAATGCAGGTACAGTAATAAATAAATGCGAGCGTTACTTCACCTTTGTTCTTTATTGCGTCAAAAGGACAAAATGATTACGACTACAGTATAAACTACAATAATCTAGTTTTTTAATCATGCGTAAAACAAATTTACTGCAACGACTACCAATTATCTGTAAAACTACAACTGTACTACTAATTTTACCAAAAAATATATATTATAAATTCTTTTGGATATGATCATAAAATTACAAAAAAAAGGAAAAAAATATTATATATATTATCGCTTAGGAAAAACAATGATTTTTTAATTTCGGTTTTCACTAATGGATCTCCTTTGCTGCAAATCAAAAAAAACTCCCCTTCGTTTGCTGCAATCACATTTTGAGACACGATGCCCTTCTTGGGATCTTGTGTCTCGATGTTGCTTGTTTTGGCGTAGAAATTATTAAAAATTTGATCACACAATACCTTAAATGTAAATTGCGCAAAAAAAAAACTCGCTCACCATTCACCTTGTTCAGTCGGTATTCAACTTTAATTTTTTTTTCTTTTTCACCAAAGATAATTTGAAAGAACACCACTCAGAATACTAATGCTTAGTTTTCACTTCAAGAGATATTTCCAACTGCTGTAGTAGTAGTGACTACTACTTCCTGATCGTATGCTTGTCGAACTTAAAAAGAGATTGATGCTTATTAGCAGCACTCTTTTATAGGCAGTGCCGCCATATTGCTTCTATGTTCCACAGTGATGATTTGTGACAAAAATCGAAAAATTCATTACCTTAGGGAATTATCATTGTATATTTATCATGAAATTTACTTGAAGCATTCTCCTTTACATTACTTTCTGAATTTAGTTAATTTCTTCCTGCTGAAAATAGTGTGCAAATTCATTCATTAATATTGCTTGAGCAAACTGACTCTGGTGGTATTTATGGCTCTTTCGGAATATGGAACTTGAAATGCTACCGATCACTTTCCTTCCCTTTTTCTCTTTTTCTCCAATGGGATATATGATAAATTATTATTTATCTAATATCTTTTACTGGGGTTATTTTTGCTAGTTTTTAATACCACCAGTGTATTCCTCGGGAAAAAACACCCCAATTTCGTGTGTCATATGTTGACAGAAATTGCAGAAATGTCAACTCGCGGTTTTTGTGTATTCGTTTACGCGGGTTGTTTACGTCGCGATTTTCGATGTTTCAGGTGCAAATTCCAGGTGAGTATGTGTTAAATGTGATTGGTGTATTAGGTTCTTGTGAGTTTATGTTTTTTTCTGTGATGAACTGCTTACTTTGTAAAAATTCTCAACAAAATTTTAGAATTGTGGTTATGTCAAGTGGACATTTTTTTCTTTATTTATATTGAATTTAATGACTGAATTGCAACTAATAGCAATTTAACATGTCCACTGACACCTTTGACGTGCTTTTGTGTATGAAATTGAGGTAAATTGCTATAATTTACCAATTTCTATGATTAATCACCCATTTCGCGGTAGCTGTCAACAGGTGATCTTGCCTGCGATTTCTACCTGAGCAGCCCACGGGAACGTGATTAAACGTAGAAATTGGGTAGCATAAAGTATAAAGGTGATGTTTTGGTAGTCAAAGTTCAATGTTGTTTGTTTTATTAATTTTTTTTATTAAATTATCTACAGGCTAATATCTGTTTTTCTTAATTTCAGCCTTTTGCGTGGCACGGATCGACCTGACGCTTTTCCCAGGTCCAGGTGCATGATTCGTGTCGTTGACCTTCATGCACACGGATCTTATCTCTCGTTTTTTATTTTCAGGTGTTGCTGAACATTCTCCCGCCCGTTGAATGCCTGCGTTCAACCGTTTTTTAATTTTGCGGATGCCTCGCTTGTGGTAGTGATGGAGCATGAATTGTCCATCATCCTTTACTCTCAACCGAACTTGATACCTGTCAGGCAGATTGATAGTCTTCTCCTTGTTTCGTCTGTTACGTATCGCCTCGTAATTGATTCGGCTCAGAACGTCCCGTGACAGGTAGTTGAGAGGTTCCACCGTATGTTGAAAACAGCACTTAAATGCAGAGAAAATACTGTGAATTGGAGTCATGAATTACCAATTATCCTTTTAGGAATTAGGTCCGCTGTTAAGACAGATATCGGATGTTCGCCGACAGCCTTTAAGATTGCCATCAGAGTCCTTCTCTTCAGACCCAGTTTCAAATAATTCGAACTGTAGCGATATACCAAAATTCGTGGCAGACTTACGAGAGAAGATGCATCGCTTAAAACCTACAGACACAAGAAAAGATAGCACTCCTGTTTATGTCCCTAAAGCCCTCCAGGATTGTGAACAAGTCTTCGTACGTTCAGAAATATGGAAATCAGGGCCATTTAAGGTACAAAAAAAAACTCAGAAAGTATTTCATAATTAATATGAAAGAAAAAACACGTTTGTTTCGGTCGATCGCTTAAAGCCCGCTTTCAATATAGAATCAGCTAAGACTACTGCACAAAGCACGTCCATTTTGAATCGTGTGTTTGAATGGACGCTTTCCGAGCTCTTTTTATAGTATTCTCATCCATCGCCTTCAGCTGGAAGGGGGGTAATGTAGGGTTGACTGTCTCTGGAAAATTATTTAGATTGGATGAATCTGGAAAATAATGCAGATTGACCGCTTCTGGAAATGTCAAATGAAAAAAAGCTACAAGCCACGAGTTGCTTTGACAGAGAGAGTAACCGAATCTTCTGGTCGTGTGCGGTCTGGTCTAGGGCGCTAATTACTACTTAAGTAAAAGTTAATATAAAGATTAATAAGTAAATTAGAGTCGTTTCTAGTTATATATAAATACGAATAATGTTAAGGATGACAAGCTCTTTTGGTAAAATAAAGTGATTAACTTCAATGGATTGAATACGCCTGCATTTTATTTAATCGAGAACCTCTACACTAGGCACGAAGTATTCCTGGCGAATAGTTGCTTCTACCTTTCGAGCGTTAATATGACCTTTGTCATGAACTGATTTTATTATTTACTCTTGCATCCTCTTAGGAAGCACTAATAAATAAGAACCCTTTTCAAACTTGTATATAATTTCGTCCCTTAAGATGAAGTCTTCGTATTTATCGAAACTTAGCAAGTTCGTAACTAGCCGACAGGTCTCGTCTCTCTCTTGCGCCTTTCGGATCCGATAAAGCAAGCTGTCTTCTATTGTAAGTATAACTGGATATCGGCTAAGAGCGTCGACATGTCGCATCGATGTACCTGAGCGGTGGTGTATCCAACAATCATATTCTTCAAGAAAAAGTGCCCATCTAGCCACGCGGCTACAGAGCTCCTTCTTCGTCATCGTAAGCTGAAATGCCTTGCAGTCTGTAAAGATCTTGAATTTTAGTCGTAAGCTGAAATGCCTTGCAGTCAGTAAAGATCTTGAATTTTAGTCTTAGCAAATAGCATCGAAGTCTTGACAGTGCTTTTATTATGGCAAGTACTTCCAAATCGTAGCTCGCGTAGTTTTCCTCACATTTTGTAGTCTTAAAACTTAAAAAAAATGTCGGGTGTAATTTTCCATCTTCACTATGTGTAGTGTCACACCACACCTATTGTATGTGTAGACAGATTGGAATTTATATTAAATACTACCGGCTGCGCGACCTGAGGATTACATTGAAATAAAAACACACGTCTGCTCGTCACAAGTATATTTATTAGATTGCCTGTGTTCCAACAAAAGGGGAATCAATTCAACAAAAAAAAAGCAATTTCAAGATTTAAAATGTTGAACTGACTATAGCGGTATGTGTAGCGGATATTGAAAGGAATGCAGGTACAGTAATAAATAAATGCGAGCGTTACTTCACCTTTGTTCTTTATTGCGTCAAAAGGACAAAATGATTACGACTACAGTATAAACTACAATAATCTAGTTTTTTAATCATGCGTAAAACAAATTTACTGCAACGACTACCAATTATCTGTAAAACTACAACTGTACTACTAATTTTTACCAAAAAATATATATTATAAATTCTTTTGGATATGATCATAAAATTACAAAA
>OZ005742.1:178663598-178806428 GCA_963930735.1 Dioctria linearis
CTTCATGCACATGGATCTTATCTCTCGTTTTTTATTTTCAGGTGTTGCTGAACAGCCTGTTAACTGTCCATTGTCGACCAGATGCTGCTAACTTCTCTGTACAACTTTACATTGGATTGCATCACGTGTTAGACAAATGTACCATTGCTCTTAATCTCTACATCTCCCTCTTTAGGTACTTTACCTACCGTTACAAGAAAAATTTTTAATAATACTATTATACATAAAGTTCATTGTACCTCATCTCATTCCATTAAACCAATTATCATGAGTCTGCTTATATTATAGTGTAACAAATCCTAGTGGTTATCTAATTCATTATGGATATACAGAATATAATAAAATGTAACTTATTACTTTTCCAATTACATTTACCAACTAATCTACTACTTTTCTATATGTACAAATTTTTATGATGTATTTTGTATTACGCCATAATATTCCAAATGCAAATGTTACGTAAATTCTTTAATGATTTCATATGAACATATTTGTAAAGATCAACACTGAATACAAGGCTTTGTGTGCTTACTAGTTG
The DNA here is from genome assembly GCA_963930735.1 of Dioctria linearis. NCBI lineage: Eukaryota > Metazoa > Arthropoda > Insecta > Diptera > Asilidae > Dioctria > Dioctria linearis. The sequence continues at coordinate 178,664,137 of OZ005742.1, forward strand.
TTGTCAATGCCATGCATTTGATCTATTCTATTCGCTTTTTTAGGAAATATGAGTTTCGACGAATCACATTTCCATTCTGAGTTTGAACCCAATACGACCTTGGTGTGTCATGCTTGTCAACAATTATTCCCGGTGCCCATAGCTTCATTTGATTGTCCCTTAACCATATTTTCTCCCCCTTTCTAAAATCATTTTTAGTTCTACATCCTTTATCATAATATTTTTTATTTATTTCATTGTTTTTTCTTACAATTGGAATCATTTCATTGCAAAGTTTCTCATTTTTATAAAATTCTAACCTTCCCGGGACTAATGTTCTTGTCTGTCTTCCCATCATTAGTTGTACTGGTGATAATTTTGAATTTTTAATGGGACTATTCCTATATTCAAGCAAACTTAACCATAGACTGGTTTTATTCTCAGTACATTTTTTTATTAGACCCTTTTCAATCTGAACAAAACGCTCTGCAAGTCCATTGGACTTTGGATACTGAGGACTACTGGTAATTACTGCAGTATCAAGATTTTCAGCAAAGTGATTAAACTCATAGGACGCAAATGGCATATTATCAGCTACAATTTCTTTTGGAATTCCGTAAACCGAAAATGTGATTTCTAACTTTCCTATAATTGTGCCGGCTCTCTTGCTTCCCAGAGGTATAATATCTACGTATTTAGAAAAATAATCTCCGATTACTAGATAGTTGTTCCCATATATTTCCATTATGTCCATCCCAATTTTTTCAAATGGTCCCTTTGGAATGCGGTGATTTATTAATGATTCTTTAATATTCGAATGTCTAAATTTCTGACATACCTTACATGTTGCTATCATCCTTTCAATTTCTTCATTTAAACTTGGCCAAAAAACTGAAGTTCTTGCCGTTCTTTTTGTTTTTTCTACCCCAAGATGAGATCTATGCAATTCGTTCAATACGCTTGATCTTAGTTTGTTTGGTATGAATATCCTATCCCCAAAAAATACTAACCCATCTTCAAGTATTAAATATTTTTTGTATTTCCAGAAATATTTTATGTCTTCGGGAACCGATTTTTTTTTTGCATCCTTTTTTTATTATTTCCACTATGATTTTTAATATTTCATCTTTCTTGGTTTCTTCTTGGTATACTTTCTTTTTGTGTCGCTTACATTAATTGAGTGTATCAACTCATTAAGTCCCTTAATTTCCGGTTCTGCCGACTCCTTAGTGCGAAAGTTTCTAGATAAATAGTCCGCTATATATAAACTTTTTCCTGGTAGATATTTAAGTATTAAATTATACTTCTCTAAACGAAGTTTCATTCACTAAAGTCGAGGTGATGGGATTTTTTGGTATTCTTTTGACATAATCCCTAATAATGGCTTGTGCTCAGTAATTATTTCCACTGGGCGACCATAAATTAATGTGTGCCATTTAGCACAGGCAAAAACTATTGCGAATAGTTCCTTTTCTATTTGAGCATAATTTTGCTCGGTCTCTGTGAGACTCCTTGATGCAAAACATACCGGCTTGCCATTTTGCATCAAACAACATCCCAAACCGTTTTTGGATGCATCCGTTTGAATGGTTATATTTCCTTTTGTATCAAATGCCTTTAATGTAGGGGCAATTGCTATCATCTCCTTTATTTGAGTTAAGCTGTGCTCATTCTGATCTAGCCATTGAAAAGCTACTTCTTTCTTTAACAGTTCCCTTAGTGGAGCTGATACATTTGATAAATTTGGTAAATAATCTCTAACATGGTTAATAAACCCTAAGAGTTTTTATAGGTCTTTCTTATTTTTTGGTGGCTTTAGACTTTGAATTGCCTTAATACGATCTTCATCCAGGGATATTCCCTTTTTTGTGATTTTATGACCTAAAAATTTAACTTTTGTAATCTTATATTGAAACTTGTTTTGATTAATCTTTATATTTTTCTCTTGAGCTCTCTTTATTACTAATTCTATTATTTTATCATACTCTTTATCATTTTCCGTAGCTATTATCAAGTCATCGATGTAAATCGTTACATTTGGGATCCCGCTGAAATTTTGACTATTAAGTTTCTGGAAAATTTCCGGAGCTATCTTTAACCCAAACGGTAATCTTTTAAAACGGAAACACCCGAAAGGTGTACTAAAAGTACACAATTTTGTTGAATACTTGTCTAACATTATTTGCCAATACCCTTCTTTAAGATCTAACACTGAAAATATTTTTTATTTGCCAAGTTCGGTTTTATTTCTTCAAAGGTTGGTATTTCGTAATAATTTTCCTTGATTGCTTCATTAAGATATTTAGGATCTAGGCAAATGCGAATGGTTCTATCGGGTTTTTCAACTATAACTATATTGGACACCCAGTCGCACGGCTCATTCACCGGTTCTATGATATCCATTTTAATTAATCGATTTATTTCTTGTTTTAAGGGTTCTCTCAATATTAACGGCACCCTTCTCGGTGGTTTAGCTACTACCACTGAGTTTTCTTTAGTTCAATATGAAAGTTTTTGTAAAAACAACCTAATCCATTAAATAAACCAGAATGCCTCTTCAAAATATTGTCTTTTGTTAGTATTTTGATGTCATTTATTCGCTTGACTAAACCTAAATCTACGCAACCCTTTAGACCAAGTATAGGAATTGTATTCTCTTTTGTAATATAAAACTTTTGCAGGGAGACTTTATTTCTAGCTGTACATTTTAAGCAAACTTTACCTATAGTTTGTATTTTAGATCCATTATATGCCTCGAGTTTCGTAATATTTTCTTCACAAATTATAATATTGGGAACGTTTAAAATATATTTAAGTGGTAGGACATTAGCTTGGGCACCGGTATCTAATTTGAACTGCACTATTGTTTTTTTCGATTTTAATTTTTTCATACCACGATTCATTGTTATCATTTTTGTTAATTGTATCTATACAAAAATTATTTTCTGATTCAGTGCTCTCATAACTAAGTACCGGTCTTATTTCATTAATAGATTTCTTTTTACATACCAGCGAAAAATGATTATAGCCACTACAATTACTGCACTTTTTACCGAACGCAGGACATTGACCTCTTACATGCTTTTGCCACAGAACCTGCATTCAATGTTGACCTTCTTTGACTGTCGCCATTGTTGCTTGGCATTTGAATTATTCTGTCTGGAATTATAATCAGTTTTACTACTATTACGATTAACAAAATTTATATTTTTTTGCATAACCTGACTATTAAGTTTTTTGTTATTTTTGTTATTCCTACTTAACTGTGAATTTCCTGAATTACTGATTATCGTTTCTATTGATGTTCCCGGCCCTCTCATTGTTTTCATCTGTATGTTGGCTGCTTCCGCTGCTCTGGCTAGTTCAATTGCTTTTTGTAAGGTTAAATTTTCGGTTTCCAACATCTTTTTTTGAAGCCCCTTATCATCTGTTCCTAATACTATTCTATCACGTAACATTCGGTCTTCATCAGAAAATCCACATTTTTTTACCATTTTCTTAATATCCATTAGAAAATTGTCAAATGGTTCCCGCTGACCTTGACTTCGATTATAAAAAATGAAGGTCTCATAGACGTCATTTTTTTTCGGTTTGCAAAAATCTTCAAATGCTTGCAAAACTGTTGAATATTTTTTTCTCTCTTCATCATTCAGTGTAAAGGAATTGAATACCTCCACTGCATCAGGCCCCACAGCATTTAAGAGAATTGCAAGTTGAACCGTTTCAGCTTTTTTGTTTAGTTCAATTGCTGCTGCGAATATCTCGAAATTCTGGCGAAATATTCTCCAATTTTCGGAAATATTTCCATCTAATTTCAGTTCGTCCACTTTCTTAACAAAATCCATATTTGAATATATATATATAATTCTATTTTTTGGTGGCCTTCCGCGTGGTCTTTTCACAATCACTATGTCTTGAGTGTATTTTATACCTATGTTTTTCTTTCGATGTGAATTTTTTTCTGGGGCCGGTGCAATTTTCTTGGATATGCCCATCAATTTTTTCTTTCTTACATGAATGCACGTACTGTTTTTTTTTAATTACAAGTGGACTGCGTCACAATAACTTTTCATCACGGGCACTTCAAGGTCACTTTAGATGCTTTTGGTTCGATTTCAATATTCGGCTGCACCATGTAGTGTCTCAACTATTGTATGTGTAGTCAGATTGGAATTATTATTAAATACTACCGGCTGCGCGACCTGAGGTTTACATTGAAATAAAACACACGTCTGCTCGTCACAAGTATATGTATTCGACTGCCTGTTAACTGTCCATTGTCGACCAGATGCTGCTAACTTCTCTGTACAACTTTACATTGGATTAATCTCTACACTATGCCTTTGCAGAAGAACGGCTCCAAATCCTGATTTGCTAACGTCCGTATGCAGCTCGGTTTCTAGTTTCGGGTCAAACAACTTTAGAACTGGATCCTGAGACAAGCATTCCTTTAGCTGGTTAAAGGCAAACATTTCCCTCTCACTGAAATAAAATGGTACGTCGTTCTTTGTCAAATCTGTTAGTGGTTTGGCTATCATAGCGTAGTTATGAATAAATTTGGGGAAGAATCCTGTAAATCCAAGAAAGCTTCGAATGTCTCTGACTGACTTTGGTATTGGAAAGTTTACTACAGCCCTCGTTTTTTCCGTAGACGGCTTAATACTGCGATTTTCTATAATGTGACCTAGGAACTCTACTTTCATCTCTAAAAATTTACACTGAGCCCATTTAATAATAAGACCATATCTTTGAGCAACGGCTAGAACTAATTTTAATTTGCGAAGATTTTCATCGTTATCAATGGACGGAATGATAATATCGTCCATGTATACTAATAATACTCCATCTCGAGTCAGCTTCTGAAATATTGTATTGACGAACCGTTGAAATACGGCTGCGGAGTTACATAGGCCAAATGGAGCCTTAAGAAATTCAAACTGTCCCTCACTCGCCACAAATGCTGTGTACTTACGACTGGATTCATCTATATCGACGTGAAAAACCTATTGCGAAGGTCTAAGGTAGTGAAGACTCTAGCCATATATAGGTTTTCTAAAATCTCCTCCATGAGTGGCAAAGGATACCTATCTTTAATGATCTTCTTGTTCAACCTCCTATAGTCTATGCCCAGCCTGTGGGATCCATCTTTTTTCTTAGCAAGGACAACTGGGCTAGCGAAGTCTGACTGACTATGACGTATGATTGCATCGTGTAACCATTGTTTTATCTGCTCTATTACAATTTGCTTTTCCATTGGAGCGAGTCGACATGCTTTTTGGTATAAAGGTGTCTCATCATCGAGTGTGATATGCATTTGCACACAAGAATTTACGAGGCTTTCCGGTTTATATTCGGTAATCAATTGTTGGATATTAGTACGCAATTTTTTTCTTGAACGTCAACCTCATCGAGCGAACTATCCTCCCGAACTAATGCCATTACATCGATATTTTGAAGAAAGCTAGGGCTTTCGCTTTCTCCTTCTCCGAGTGACTTCTTGCGAATCGTAACTTTTCCACTTTCCATTATTAGAGCCGTGCTGCTGACTAGATCCTTCCTGATTAGAACATCCTGATTCAACCAATCATTAGGAACTACGTGGCATTGAATGTCAAAATTTTCAGCGTTTATTTTCATTTCTAAGGGTATAGAACACATAGTTTCCTTAACGTTTCGGCCGAATCCAGTGAGTACGGTGCTTGGTCCTTAATTTTCACTAGTACTTCGAAGCTTTAAGTAAACAGATTTGTATATAAGTGTCACGTCACTAGCGGTGTCCACGAGAGCTACAAATTCTTGGTTAGCTATTTTAACGACAACATTTGAATGAGGAGGTGAAATGGTGTTCACCTGGCTCGACCTTTGCTCTGATTCACGCATCTTCTTAGGACACCTAACCGAAATGTGGCCAAACACATTACAGTTGAAGCATCGGGTACCTTTCGCTTCGTGAGGTCAATTATTATTTGCGTGGGAGTGTGGTTTTTTAGACGAGTTTGGGATTATCTTCACTCGTGCCTTTAATTGCCTTTTGACCTTTCATCGTTTTGTAAGATTTAAGTTTCACCTTCAAGTCTGCTATAGTCCTCGCTTCGTAAAGAATGGCTTTATTAGAGACATCGTCTGGGATACCTTCAATTATGTAGATGACGACTATAGTTCCTTCGCTAGCTATTTGCTTCATCGCGTAGACATATTCTAAAAAGGACTCACTTGGCAACTTTTTTCGTTTTTCTAAAGTTGTGTGAAGGTTTATGCTACGTGTAGTTTTTGAAAATTCCTTAATAAGGCACTCCATCAACTCTTTCCAATTTCGTACGCTTATGTCGGACTCTATGGCTAACCTCGCCGCCCCTTTTAGTAAACGTCGTGAGTAAAGATACTTCTGTTTATCTGACCATTTGCACATAGTTGCAACATCCTCGTATTCTTTTATCCATGTTGTAGCATCTTTTCCGATCTCGCCGTTAAATGATTCCAAAGTCTCTTCTATATCCCGAAACGAGAAACTTCCTTCCTCAGGCATTTTCACTACAGTGGTGGAAATTTACATAAAAACAACATGATGTGTCGTAAATAATTTGAAATTGCATTTTTGTTGGCAACACCTTAAGTTTTTTTTCTTATTTAGATCATCCATCAGACTCTTACCAAGAACTCCGTTATGACTTTTTCTCTCTCTCTCATATCATTGTTCATCTCCACATTTACTATTTGAACGCGCTAATGAATATTTGTATAATTTTGGTGGAAATTTCTAATAATAATAATAATAATGTTGATTTCATAATTCATGCATGCATACTTAATAATAATAATAAAAATAAACTACAGCAATGGCACCAAAGCCGTCTGCCGGCATTAGCAACTTATCTAGCAACTTATTAGTAACTTAGAAGTAACTTACAAGTTAGCATAAAACCTATTTAATATTAATTACTTATACCCAATATATTAGAGCGAAAAAAAAAGACAGAAAAAAATGTGTATAATTAGTTCAATCCAATTTAATTATTAAATTCTTTCACCAAGAAGTCTCGATATTTCCAGGCACTTATGGCATACAAATAGATATCATTGTAATTATGTTTCCCGTTTAATATCTCTATAATTTCTTCCTCTATCAGTTTTCTCTTTCCGAATGCCCTAACACGAAATTCGGTTAGGATGGGACATGTTCCAACAAAATGGATCAAATTTTACTCCTCGTCTATATTACACAGAGAACAGATTGCGTCGCCTTCACGCCTAAAGGGATTGGCGTTCAAATTTATAAGACCATCTCTATACCTACAAATTATATTAATTTTTTTAATGGAATACTCATCACGGAAGTAGCTATTTTCATTCAAGTACTCCAGTTTACTGTACAGCTCATGTCGTATAGAACTCCTTGCTTTATCAATAGCTCTTTGTTTTATTTTGTGTTCTTCCCTTTCTAAAAGATCAGACAAAATATTTCGCATGCTGTCATACCCGCATGTGTGATCCAATAAATTTAGATCAACGTTATGAGAACTAGCTAATTCCTGCCAGGACTGTACATGGTCGCGAACAGCCCTCCAGGCTAGTTGATAAGGAAGCCTATCTGGAGCGAGGCGGAACAAGAGCTTCAACATATAATCAAAGTGGCACTTCAATGTGTATATATAAATATGAGATAAGCCAAACTCAAGATCTAACATATAGTTAGGTGTATTTTGAGGTAACCGAAGAAATTTCTTTACAAAAAATCTCAGTAAACTTTCAACAAAATCGCTTTGTAGAAAGCCCCACACTTGAGCTCCATAGCAAAGCACTGCCCTTGAGACAGAGTTAAATAGAGCGATCTTGTTAGATGGTGTAACTTCATCTTTCCCAATAAAATTTTTCCAGGTCACATTCATCGCAACTTTAGCTGATTCCAATCTATTCTTAAAAACTGATGTTAAAGCAAGTTTTTACCCGAAAGTTCTTTCGCCAAGGTCCACCAGGTCTTCGAGTCTTTAACAGAGTTAAGTTTATCTTTAATCGTCTCACGGTGGAAATTTATATAAAAACAGTTGTAGTTTAGTGTTTTCTTGGTTTTTAGTATCGAAAAAATTCCTGGAATTACTTTTAAAAGGTAGTAATATTATCTCTGACTATATATAGATTTAAAGAAGTAGGTATGGGGATTGTTTGGCCAGACATTCGAAAAAGCCAGACATTTTCAAAAAGCTCTTCGTAGACGGTTTTTTCTCACGGAGGTGGTGAGGCGGTGAATGATGGGATGGCCTGGTCCGGCTGGCCAGACATCTCCGTCTCTTTCTGTCTCTTTCTCTCTCGTAATTTCCTCCTTCGTCATATGAATGATGGATGGTCTGGTCGGCTGGCCCGACATCTCTGTCTCTTTCTCTTATAATTACCACTGACGTCATATGTTTGGCTGGCTGCCATGGCTTGGTCGATAGAGATTCATTCACATGTCTGGCCATCAGCAGCTTTATCAGCACTAGCTGATTTTCATCAGCTCTGTCTTAGCTGATTTCACTATTTTAAATTGGTAGGAAAAAACAATATCGTCTTCTGCTGGAATCGAACCGAGAATGCTTGGTTTTGAAAATCCGAGGCGCACTAGTCATGCGGCCACGGATGTATCATAATAATGTTCTTTAAAGTTGCTATATAAGCGGAAAATGACTGCATGAGTATGGTTATCAGAAAACTGTCTTGTTCGTAACCCCCACAAATGTTTGGTAATACGGCTCCTAGAATATACTTAATTTACTTTACAAATGTTTCTTGTGTATACAAGTGTTTGAACGGGCTGGCGATCTAAAAATAGAATAACCTTTGGTAATAGTTGGTAAGAGATAACAGGTATATTCTTCCACGGAGGGTCTCGTGAAAAATTTTCAAATGTTTCAGTTTAAACGAAATTATTAAATTGATTAGAATTAAAAATACTATGAAAATCGAGAACATTCGCTGTTATGAGATCATAGGCATGTTGTAACATGTTATGAAATTTGACTAGGTACATGATCAATAACGAACACCTCACCAGAGATAATTTCTAAAAAATGACGATTTATCGTTGATAAGAAGTGTGCCGACAGCATAATGTGTTCGTACGAGAATAGTTCTATGACCTTAATACGCGGCTGATAAGAAAACTGACCCCAGACTTTTCGAATAATAAATTTAGCGTAAAACTGGCCTTGAAATTCATAATGGTGATAACGTGTGTGTGTGAAACTGACTCGATGACCAGAATACGAGACTGATAAGAACATAATGAAAATTTATCTTCTGTTATGTAGGTAGAATAATCTTTTTTTAATACATCGGGGTAGGGCAGCTGTGGTGGGGTTTGTATTGCCCTCAACAAATATAGAACAAAAGCACGAAATGTAGAATCTGCAAAGAATAACAACGAATATGTATGTATGTATGTAGAGGCTCTGATGGGGAATAGGACTGTAACCAGAAGAAGAGGTAGATAAGGATCATTACGAGTAGTTCAAAAGCCCCCGAACCTCAAATTTTGCGTAAAGTTGGCCTTGGAAATTCATGCAGATGATAACGTATTTACCCGCGTACAAAAATCTCAATTCATAAATGCGAGGAGATTATTTTTCTAAAATTTTACTACCAGGCGAGCATGAATTTTAATTATGTAGAAAGCATATTTTCCATGGTTAAGAAGAAACTCCCTGCAAAGCTTTTTTTTTTTGCCATGCTATGATCGCTAACATATGCGTAAGAAAAATCGACTGATAACACCATAGCGTCTATACTGCTGGTGCTATGTTATGAGTAAAAATGAATTTGGTTAGACCATGCATAAGTCTAGCCGGCCTTATAGGGTGGTATGTATAGTAATTTTTTCTGTTTAGTGGATGTTCCAAGCCTAACGAATTTTAACTGATGGGGGCTATGCTCGCCGGGTATTGAAGGTGATGTCTCGGACGTACAATTTAGCGAATAATAGCACTTAAAATTCCAGCTATAGAGAAAAACACCCATAAATATTAATTAAATATCGAGAACCTATTGGGGGTATAATTATTATTAAATCAATATCGATAGCCTATAATAAGCATTTGCATCCCCTTAGCTGCGTATATCGAGTATACAATGCTCGAATAATTGCCTAGAGAGACAATTCAGATTGGCTTCTAACAGGTATTTTTTTCCCTGCAATTAATTTATTAATAGCTATTGATTATTAATACATATTTGTCTAGTTTATATGTAGCGCCAGGATATTTTGATACTACCGGTTATCCGCAGAATAATATAAATGATATACTTTTAGTAAATAAAAGTTTCCGGGGTTATGAAAGATGAATTGAATGTGAAAATAATGATCGATTTTATAGGATTAAGATTAAAAATGTATAGTCTACGAGTAAATAATGAAGATTCGATAAAAAAAGAGCCAAAGGCGTTAAATTAAATGTAAAATAATAGTATTAGTTTTGATGATTACTTAACATGTTTGAATAACTCTGTTGAACAGATAAAAACCCAGCAATATCTTTGATCGGATAATCACAATGTATATATTGTAAGGCAAAGTAAGATAGCATTAAGTTCTCATGATAATAAGCGGGGTTTTAAAAGAAAATTCAACAAGCACACTTGCCTGAGGGGGGCATTTTAGTATAAAGAAATAAAAGATGGTTTGATAACTTAAAATGCTATTTTTATTTTACAATAGATTTATAATTGTTGTATCCTCTGTTCGGTCGTAACAATTTATTATTATAAAAGGAAATCACCCCCTGCGACGCGGATGCCAGCGCTGGTCCTCCGCCTCCAGCTCAGCATCCCAATCGGCTTCAGGTACATGGACCTGCCCCTGCCAAGCGGCCACTCGAGCCAGGTGTTCCCACCTAATAAATGTGCAGACATATACCCTATGTCCGCACTCTCGGTGGTAAGCCTGCAAAAAAAATCAAAAGTCAATATGAAAATTTAATATGCTATTTTTTTTTTAAAAAAAGGTACTTCCAAATGTTTCGGGTATCATTTGCTTTGTGTGAGGTGTAAATACCTCATGCCAATCCAACTCCCCGCGGGCCAGGTAAACTAGGTTTATCGGCACCGGGGAAGATTCAGCCAGCTCCTCTAGATCCTCGTGGATCGACGGATATGCGGGGCGCCGGGGCGCTCTTAGAATACTTTCAATCCGTGATGTTAATCGTTCCATTTTTTACTTTTAAATGATTTTCTAAAAATCATTTTGCTAATTTTTGCTAAAATATGCAATGAATTATACCGTATGATAAACCCTCCCTCTCCCCTAAGAATCTAATCTGCTAAACCGCGAAACGGATATTGTGGTTTTCTGAAATTTTTGGCCGCTCGATAAGATGATCAATATTTCATATATGAAGCCCAAAAAGAATACATTGATTTGCCTATGAAAAATATGCCAGTAAGGATATGGTTTCTAAAATTTGATTAGCACTACAGCGCAGTTAAAAAATAGGAAGCGGGGCTGTGATAAGCTCACCGTATACAACAAATACCTAATATCCGTTTATTGTTTTGAAATACTCTAAGCGGGCAACGGGTAGAGGCTACAAAGTTTTTAATTTTAAGAATCGTTCGCTAAATTAAAAAAATTTGAGTAAGCGCCTTTGTGTAAGGATGGTACCAAGAGATAATCTTATTGTCTGGGCACCACCGTTTCAAATATCTGGGTCGGAGGTGATGGAGGTGATAGAGGTGAGTGCCGAGACAGAACTAGAGGTGCGCTATGAAGAGCAGCTGTCTCGAATAAGTGAAGTTTATCAGTTTTTTAAATACAACAACAAATATTTTATGTTATGAGTCATTGGTTAATAGTGATCATGAAGAAGAAGAAGAAATGTGGGGTGGTGACAACAGCGCTGCAGAGATCCTGGATAGTGATAACAGCTACGAAGAGACCCTGGACAGTGACGGCAACGACTTCGCGCCTGAAATAAGCATTCAAATGCGGTATTTCAAATACCTCGAAGAAATATATTGTGACAGGTGTATAAACGCAATAGTACCCGATATAAATATAATAGGCATAAACCATTTCGAAAATTTTACAAATTTAAGTCAATTTCTGATATACTTTCCCGAGGAATGCTACATTTGTAAAAACGAGATAGAATATGAGCTTTTGTAAAAATTTGGGGGTTTTATTTTTATGCAAAATTTGATTTATGTATCCGCTACAAATTGAACTTTTCAAAAATTAAATAAAGTTGTTAAACTGATGATGCCTTAGGTATTTTAATTTCATTTATGTATCTAATATAAATTATTGTTTGAAAACCCCACGTAAATTCTCTTTCAAAAAATACTTTTGAGCAGTTACCCCCAAAAGGTCGTTATCTCCTTCAGGTTTTAGCGTGTTTAAAGATTCATCTGGACTGCAGGAGCTGCTTTGTGCAGCTCACGCACAAGGGTCTCTTTACTCATTGTTATTGAAAATGATTTTTCACATTTATACAAATGAAACTCTTCATACTGTTAACTGCACAATACATCCACTATAAATGCAATATATACACGATGGTTGCTCACCTTATTGCGTAAAACAGATTCGTGCAAATGATAACATTCAGTCACCCCCGTACAAAAATCTCAATTCATAAACTGCGAGAAGATTATTTTTCTAAAATTTTACTACCAGGCGCGCATGAATTTTAATTATGTAGAAAGCATGTTTTCCGTGGTCAAGAAACTCCCCGCAAAGCTTTTTTTTTGTCCATGCTATGATCTCTAACATACGCTAAAGAAAATCGGCTGATGACGCCATAGTGCCTATATTGTTGCTGTTTTATTGCGAGTAAAACGAATTCGGCCAACCATGCCTAGGTCTAACCGCCTTATCGTGTGACATGTATATTAATTTTCGTTTAATGGATGTTCCAGGCCAGACGAATTTTTATTGCTGGGGGTTATGCTCGCCGGGTGGAAAAGAAGTATAAATTTTATTTCCCCTAATGCATGTCATAAACCTTCAATGATAGGAATAAACGGAGGGAAAATAAAAAAATATAAATAATTTAATTTTCAGACTTATAGTTTTTTATTTTCAAATAATTACATTGAGAATCTTTAATCTTTTTATTATTTCTAAAGCTCTTCTCCCCGAGTTTTTGCTATATTACATTCTTAATTCGTCCACCAGTATATTGGGGTCTGTAGTTTTTCGAATATTATTATCGGCATTATCATCAGCATTATCATGACCCAGGTCTTCGGTTTTTGACTTTAAAACATTGCACCCCTGTGCTCCGGTACACAAAAAAAACTTTATTTTCGCTTAAAACATTGCTCCCCGGTGCTTCGGTATACAAAAAACTTTATTTTCGCCCAACTTTAGCAATTTTTTCAATGGTCTGTATTCATCATCATCATTATCACCTTCATTACAGGGTGTTAAATGGTTCTTTCCATCCGATGCACTTTTTATTTTCATAGATATTACATTTAAATGCATGAGTCGGCCGTTTCTTATGCCGTTGAAGGCTATATCTGCGACTAAACGACTTATTGCATTCTATACACCTATGTTCATTAGGGATACAGCGGTCTAAAGCTTTGTTATTTTCGTTATATTTTTCAGAAGCAGGAGAATTTTCGCTGACAACTTCTCTATTCTCGTAAGGATAGTAAGTTGAGCCTTTAAGGGTATCTGCAAGTGCTGATTTGTCTTCTTTTTCAGAGAATCTTCTTAATGCGTTAATTTTGGTTTTCAAAACTTCTCGTACACTATTTAATCGTTCACCATCATCATAGTCTAAAGATTCAACGTTCGAAACAGTTTTTGATGTACATGTTTCATCAATATTATTCGCCCCAGATTTTCCCATATCATGGATATTTCTTTTATGACGTAAGAAGTTATCCCGCCGAGTAAAGAATTTACCGCAGATAGGACAGATAGTGCTTGCTGGTGTATATGCTTTTAACACCATCACTTAGTATGCATAGACTTATTTTGTAACGAGAGGGTGTGAAGTATCTGATAAGAGGAGTAAAGAGCAGGAGGAGGAGGAAGAGGAGTAAGGAGGAGGAAGAGGAGTAAAGAAGAGTAAAGAGGCATAAAGAGGAGGAGGAGGAAGAGGAGTATAGAGGGGAAGAAGAGGGCGTGAGGTTGATTTGATGTTATTTGGTGTTACTTTGGTGTTATTTGGTGTTGGTTTGGTGTTGGTTTGGTGTTATCTGGTGTTACTTTGGTGTTATTTAGTGTTACTTTGGTGTTATTTGAGCAAGGCATTTTCCCCAGATAGGATACTCCACGGTGTTGGCCAGGGTATATGCTTTTAACCCCTATGATGAATTAAGAAAGACTATCGAGCAGAAAACAAGCAAAAGAACTTTTGGAAATCATTAAAAACAATTAAATACTCTCGATGATATTATCTGAAAAATACATTGTCCCCATAGGTCATGTCAAATCTATAGCTCTCTATTGTTGCATAGGCAGAAAGTGATAAGAGCTAGTTTTTGTTTTGCTCTTATTGAATGAGCTTGACCGCGAATTTTTTACTACAAGGGGAAAATGATAAAAACGTAGTAATTTGTATTAATCACTCGGACTGAGTATATTGAACCTAGCCTTGAAATTTAAAAAAAAGTTTTTCGAGAATGTTAACGCATATTCAAGCACATAACGATAACCGCGCAGAGATTTTGTTTGTTACGGTAGATCATGGATTTAGTTTGAATATATTAACCGAAGGCAGGTGTAAATTTTAGAATTATGAAAACTCCTCTAAATTTATCTGCATTTGAAGTAGAAATTAATTTAGTTTCTAAGCATCCGTTAAAGCTGTTAACAGGCCAGTTGAAGCAGTTAACAGACCCGTTAAAGCTGTTAACAGATCAGTTAAAGCAGTTAATAGACCCGTTAAAGCTGTTAACAGGCCAGTTGAAGCAGTTAACAGACCCGTTAAAGCTGTTAACAGACCAGTTAAAGCAGTTAATAGACCCGTTAAAGCTGTTAACAGGCCAGTTGAAGCAGTTAATAGACCCGTTAAAGCTGTTAACAGACCAGTTAAAGCAGTTAATAGACCCGTTAAAGCTGTTAACAGACCAGTTGAAGCAGTTAACAGACCCGT
The DNA here is from genome assembly GCA_963930735.1 of Dioctria linearis. Taxonomy (NCBI): domain Eukaryota; kingdom Metazoa; phylum Arthropoda; class Insecta; order Diptera; family Asilidae; genus Dioctria; species Dioctria linearis. Next base: position 178,679,196 of record OZ005742.1, read on the forward strand.
TAAAGCTGTTAACAGACCAGTTAAAGCAGTTAATAGACCCGTTAAAGCTGTTAACAGACCAGTTAAAGCAGTTAATAGACCCGTTAAAGCTGTTAACAGACCAGTTGAAGCAGTTAACAGACCCGTTAAAGCTATTAACAGACCAGTTAAAGCAGTTAATAGACCTGTTAAAGCTGTTAACAGACCAGTTAAAGCAGTTAACAGACCCGTTAAAGCTGTTAACAGACCAGTTAAAGAAGTTAATAGACCTGTTAAAGCTGTTAACAGACCAGTTAAAGCAGTTAATAGACCCGTTAAAGCTGTTAACAGAACAAGAGGAGGAGGAGGAGGTGGAAGCGGAGGGAGTGTGGTTGATTGGGTGTTATTTGGTGTTGCTTTGGTGTTATTTGATGTTATTTGGTGTTACTTCCCATTAATGACAAAATTTTGTGTATCAATGTCAATGCTAGATTTCCCCCAATTTTCCACCCCCCCGTTATCCATATAAACACCATAAGTTCAGTCAATTTTAGGACTTTTGGCTTGGTAAAATCCTAAATATTTATTAACTAACCCAGTTGATAAGTTGAAGGTGGAATCTGATTTATTAGCTAAGGTTCTTGAATGAGTTGGTGTTCCATACTCGTCTTGTGATGACATTAAAGAAGAGTCTTTATACTTCAGTGGTGTGCTTGTTGGTTCCATTTTCATAAGTGTTTTGGATTTAGCTCGAAGTTATCATAATCATCATCATCATCATTTATTTTATTTTCCCTTTTAGGTTCTGATTTGATATCAGTATGAAGCCCCTGTTTTACTTTTGTTTCACTTACAAGCTCTTTAAGTGGTTTTGTTATGGGCTTAAATGTTTCTTCAAGTTTAGATTCAACATCGATTCGTCCTGTTTTTATAGTTCGATACTTTTTCTTAATAGCATTTCTAGTTTTAATAATATCCTTTATTAACTCCTTCTTATTCATAATGAATTCCTTCTTTTTTTACCCCATTTTTGTATTAATAATTATTTTAAAACTGTTCTGTGAGTCAACTGCTTTAACTGGTCTGTTAACTGCTTCAACTGGTCTGTTAACAGCTTTAACGGGTCTATTAACTGCTTTAACTGGTTTGTTAACAGCTTTAACGGGTCTGTTAACTGCTTCGACAGGTCTGTTAACAGCTTTAATGGGTCTATTAAATGCTTTAACTGGTCTGTTACCAGCTTTAACGGGTCTATTAACTGCTTTAACTGGTCTATTAACAGCTTTAACAGGTCTATTAACTGCTTTAACTGGTCTGTTAACAGCTTTAACATTTTAAAAAGCTTTTCATGCACATAAAGATAACCGCGTAGAGATTTTGTTTGTTGCGGTAGATCACGGATTTCATTTGAATATATTAACCGAAGGCAGTTGTAAATTTTAGAAGAATGAAAATTCCTCTAAATTTATCCGCGTTTGAGGCAAAAATTAATTTAGTTTCTAAGCATCTGTTTTTTTACTGCGTATGAAGATAATGAAGAACCTACATTGGTAGTAGTAATAGATTTTGATGTTATTGAACGACCAAAGATTTGGGGATAAAAGGGGGGTGATCATAGCATGCATATCTCATTTAAAACGGTAGTGTTGAACGATTAACAACGGCAGCAGCAGCATGAAGAGCTTTATTTGTGCAAATTGTGAGAAATCTTTTACAAGGGGCGCTGGCTTAAAAAGACATCAAAAATATAGCTGTAAGAAAATGCTAGAGCCCTCTTCAGCAGCAGCCCCAAAAGAACAACAGCAGCTCTCTGCATCAAACCTCAAGAAAACAGAGGAACAACAACAACAATACATGGCAGCAAACCCCGAGAATACAACAACACTACAACCCTCACCATCAGCCTCCGAGAAGATAGCAGAGCAGCCTACTTTGAAGACACCAGGTCGTCAGAAAATGGCAGATCAGTTTACCTTTAAGATACAATTCAATCCTACGTGGGACGAAATGCTACTGGGGATACATAATAAACCACCCTTTGGACTAAATGCACAAAAGTATTTATTAGAAGAGCTGTACTTTGAAAAGTTTGAAGAGGCCGATAAAAAATTACTGAAGGAAAAAAGGACAGATGAAAGTGTTAAAATTATTGCGCGGTTCAAATACATCAACCAATTAAATGAAAATCTGTTTAAAATGGTAGAATTTAATACGATTTTGAATGGGGAAAACCCTAAGCAGGAGTATATTTCCAAGGTTACGAGCCCTATAGTGCGGAAAATGGTCGAAATGACGGCAGAAAAAACAGCCATAATAATGCATATGTGCTTCATTAAATTCTTTTTCGAAAATCTACAGCCTCTGGAATCACAAAAATATATTGAACATGTACAGATAAATAACAGGGAGTACAAGATGGATGAAGACTGCAACTTAACATTTATTGATGAGAAAGAAGAAGAAATACCAGGCTATAGGCATATGTAAATGTTGACTGTAAATAAAGATGCGTATTAGAAAACCAGTAGTGTATTGATTTCGCCTTATAATACTCAGGGCAGCCGCTCTGCGGCTGGTGTAAAATTGAATTTTTTTAAGCCTCTACACCTATAATTTTTCTTTATGATCAAGCGGGGGTGGTTTTTTTTTTTTAAATAAGAACCGTTTTTCATTATTAGAAAAATATTCTTTTTATTTTTGGAATTTATCATATTTATATACATAGTCTCTTAAATCCGTAAGGTATAGAGCTATTATCTATGAAAAATTTGCGCTTCTCCGCTTTAGGCCTGTATATTTTTACTTCAGGGGTTGATATTACCTCGTGATTTTCTGTGCGTCGTATGTTTTGCGAAATTATGGGGATGCAGCCGTTTTCCTCAGAGTTTAATATCATACTTTCCATCGAGTCAAGATTCACAAGTTCTGAAGTCTTATGATCTAAGCGTATACCCTTTACTTTATTTGTTGCTTTAAACTGGTTTTCTTTTGCACTGAAGTATTCATACGCATAATTTTTAGGGCCTCCGCTCACAAACCGCCTTATATAACTACCTTTGCCAAAGCATTCCAATTCATCAGTCATATCGCCCACGAATTCCCCAGTTTGTGGGTCATATTCTCCCTCCTTGCTAACATAAATGACAGAATCGGTGTCATAATATAAAGCTCGATCTCCATGTTTTCTCAGGTAACTGTACAGTTTAAGCCGCGCTTGTGTAGTAGTATAAGCAGCTATGCAAACGTTTACAGTCGATAAAGAGTCGGCAGCCTCTTCTTTGTAACCCCAATTGGCGATAATCCTATCTTCACCGACTTGGAGGATTTGGTAGACTTCAGTGGCTGGGTTGGCAAACAGTGAATATAATTATAGTTGTCCTCGGCTGGTTTTCACGCTGACCAAACTTTCCCCAAAAGGAATTTAATATTAACTTGGCTAAAGATCTTAATCCGGGGTTGGATGTAATTTCATGAAAACCCAGCTTTATTCCCTCATTCTCCAGAAAGCTGTCAATATAGTGGTTCTTCTCTTCCTCAGATTGGCAACTGCTCGGCCATCCTGACGCTTGCTGCTTCATTTTGATGAATTTATTCATCATCCCCGTGAATAATCCGCCCACCCGAGTTAGTTTATCGTATTGTTCGATTTCATAACGCCATATTTCATATATTTCCAGCAATTTATAGCCCTGATTTAAGGCCTATTTAACTTCATCGATTACCCATGTGCCTATTAATGCCCTTTCTTCATCCGTATGAGGACATTCTTCAGACTGATTTTTCTCTCCACCACAGAGGCGACACAATGAAAACATTAACTTATTGTTTTGTTTTATTGGTAGAACAGGATGATATAACCCTTCTGGGGGTAAAATTTTACATTTAATTAGCCCCTCTGTATTATTTAAATTCATCTCGGAACAGGCCCTGCTTCCAACATATAACTTTGGGTGACCGACTGGAAATTTTCCATATTTACAAACCCAGGGATACAGCGAGCACACATCGATATATTTAATTTTCTCCCCCGGCTTGCAATGATAGCGCATAACAGTATTTCGTGTTCGGCCACCATAAAAAGCATCGCGAGGATTTAACGGTATGTTTACCATCAAAGGATGGTCTTTGAAATATCGCATGACTTTATTCTTCTCTAACTGCCTGCGAAAATCACACTCCCACATTTCTATTACCTCGTATCCATAAGACCGTAAGCGTTCGGTTTTTAACATGGTAGCTTCATATCTCCTATTTAAAGTATCGTTGGGGTCGTCATACAGTGGAGCATCGCGGTTATGTGTTAGACATGTTTTGTGACCATGATAATAGCAGCCATGAAATTCGAAAACCTGATTTGTCTCAGGACAATATCCATCTACCTTAACCCCGTCTAGCACAGTCTATCGTTGTTTAGCTGCATGCAAGATGTTAATTTTGCGACGATCTTCCTCCCATATCAACCACTGCACTGCTATTTCTGACTGATTATCGGCTTTTCGATACCCATTTTTTGGAATAATCCCGATAGTGTCTGTCTTGAGAAAATTGCGCCTGTAGACAAGGTTACATGCAGAGGCTATAGTCACTGCCTCCAAAAATGACTCAATATTGCATTCATCTACCATCAGCTTTCTAAATTTTAAACATGCCTCTGCCAAAATTTGCTCGTCGCCAACACAGTATTCAACAATATCACGCTGCATATTAAATTCGTCGTTTTTGTGTTCTTCATACCATTTCAGAAATATAGCTCGTTCTTCTGTTTTCATCGTATCAGGGCCATAATATTCTATTGCCGGTAGTGTGCCAGTATAATTTTCATTTTCGGCAGTGTTGAAAAGATGTGGGAAATAACCTTTTTTATAAATGGACGGTAGGGCAAATGCTTTTGGCAATAGGACTAGAGCCATCGGGAAGTAATTCAGAGAATCTATAAATTTCACGTTGCTCAACTGCATCATGATTATTTTCGTACCTCGCATAATTAATTCAGGTTTTAAATTGGTATTTTGCAAAATATGGCTCAATATAAATTGATGGTCAAATGCTTGGCCATTGTGCGCTATAATAATTACCTTCTTGAACAATTTTCGCTGATTCAGTAAATACTCTACAAAGTTCTAAACGGGCCGAACTTTTAAAACCTGTTGTCTTATTCCACATTTTTCACATATGCGCAGATCTTTTTCAATACAGTGGCCGCATCGTTGTTGAAAAACGCATAAATTTGGCTCATGCAGCATAATTTCCCCTATTGATCGTTCTTGAACAACTTTTTCTCCCAAGACTTTTTCCTGTCGTGTCTCTAAATCGTAGAAAACAAAAAGAGTATCTTTTTTGGAGGGTTTACGATTATCCTGCTGGATAAAACATAAATGCCCTTGTGGTACATGCTTGTTGCATATTTTACAGAAATATTCTCCACATACATGAATTTTATCAGCTTTGTATGTTTTCAAACAATCCATACAACTTTTAATCTGTTCACAGATGGTTTTCTTATTTAATGATCCAGACGCGGTGTGATTATCGAAGCATTGCTGTCCTCTAAAACGACGGTTACATTTTGAACATTTGATTTCGACTATATTTTTATTAGCGCAGGCTGGTGTCTGTTGGCAGCAGGGACATGCTCCTCCGCATCTATGGCGGTTTTTATTATTATACGGTATATGACATGCTTCGCAATAATAACCGCAACAAAATGCAGCGGTGAGGGATGTTATAACATTATAATGATTTTTGTTATATAACAGATTCAACCTGGGGCCGTCGCTCTGTCCTTCAAAAATTACATCTCGCCCCTTAGTTCCGTACTGATAAACAACAATATTATATTCTTTCAGATGGTTCTGAAACTGTTGAAGTTCAGAAATTCCCACGCCTTCAATCGGAATATGAATTTTTGATTCTGCTAACAATTTTGAAACAAGGCGAGTTTGTAGTTCTCCAATATTTCTTCTAATTTTCCTATAGTCGATATCTTTCTTTACGCCTGCGATTGCAACCACAAATGCTCGAGGTAATCACAGGTTGTCCTTATTATCTATCACGGTGATACCCTTCCTCGTAGCGCACTCTTCAATAAAAGTATTATATTTATTAATGCGATTACTTCCTCGCCCTTCTGGTAAGCGCACCGATGTCACCCCCAAACAAAACGTATCTGTGCTTAATCCTGAAATAGATAGAAAATGCTGGTAGAAAACCTCGACCAAATCACCCACAAATATAAAAACATACCTTCAGAGTTGCTTTGAAATATTTTCGAAATCATTTCCCATATATCTTCTATTGTAATTTCCGAAGCCGGTTTAAAATTCATCCACCCTGGCCCCCTCTCCTTAAAACTGTTTCCGCAAAAAGTAATCCCGACCTGATCGTTTGGTAGGAGCCCCTTTACGGCATGCTGAATAATGTCTTCCACTGAAGTCTTAATCCATGAAGTGGGCTCCGCATTTTGGGGCACCGGTGCGATTTTAAACTCTACTTTACGGCCTTGTAGATTGAACCTTTTGATATAGGTTATGTTGTCTTTTGTAATAATGAATTTTTCCATCTTTCAATAACTTGCTACGATCGAACACCTTGAAATATTCAACTAAGAATGAGCGTACATCCCCGTGTAGGTATATTTTGTATTAAAAATTTATTCACGATCGCAGATAGAAACGACTTATTCGCGAAAATATACGAAGATGTAACAATTATAAATCAATATCGGACTTTGTCTACTCTACGATTAAAAATATTCTCTAAGCATTTTTTTTCGAGCATTTTATACTCGATATACGCAGCTAAGGGCATGAAAATGCCTATTATAGGCTACCGATATTGATTTAATAATAATTATACCCCACTATAGATTCTCGATATCTAATTAATATTTATGGGTGTTTTTATCTATAGCTGGAATTTTCAGTGCTATTATTCGCTAAATTGTATGCCTGAGACATCACCTTCAATACCAGGCGAGCATAACCCCCAGCAATAAAAAATTCGTTTGGCTTGGAACATCCATTAAACAAAAAATTACTATGCATATAACCCGATAAGACCGGCTAGACTTAAGCATGGCTAACGAAATTCATTTTTACTCATAACATAGCCCCAGCAGTATAGGCGCTATGCCGCTATCAGCCGATTTTTCTTGTACGTATGCTCGCGATCATAGTATGGACAAAAAAAAGCTTTGAGGGGGTTTCTTGGCCCACTGAGGGGAAACATGCTAGTTAAACTTCATGCGCGCCTGGTGGTAAAATTTTAGAAAAATAATCTCCTCGCGTTTTATGAATTGAGGTTTTGTACGGGAGGTAAATACGTTATCATCTGTATGAATTCCCAAGGCCAGTTTTACGTACGTTTTGGGTTCGGGCTTTTGAACTACTCGTAATGATTCTGATCTTCCTCTTGTTCTGGTTACAGACATATTCCCATCTGAACCCCTACATACATACACATTCACTGTTATTCTTTTGCAAATCCTTCATTTCGTGCTTTTGTTTTATATTTGTTGAGGGGCAATTCAAATACCGTCACAGCTGTTCTACAACGGTGTATTAAAAGTTCGTTCTGCCCTACATAACAGAAGATAAATTTTCATTATGTTCTTATCAGTCTCGTATTCTGGTCATCGAGTCAGTTTCACACACACACGTTATCACCATTATGAATTTCAAGGTCAGTTTTACGCTAAATTTATTATTCGAGAAGTCTGGGGTCAGTTTTCTTATCAGATTCGTATTGCGGTCATAGCACTATTCTCATACGATTACATTATTCCCCCGGTACATTTCTTATCAACGATAAAACGTCATTATGCCGAAAAAATATTTTTTAGAAATTATCTCTGGTGAGGTGTTCGTTATTGATCATGTACCTAGTCAAATTTCATAACATGTTACAACATGCCTATGATCTCATAACAGCGAATGTTCTCGATTTTCATAGTATTTTTAATTCTAATCAATTTAATAATTTCGTTTAAACCGAAACATTTGAAAATTGTTCACGAGACCCTCCGTGGAAGAATATACCTGTTATCTCTTACCAACTATTACCAAAGGTTATTCTATTTTTAGATCGCCCGCCCGTTCAAACACTTGTATACACAAGAAACATTTGTAAAGTAAATTAAGTATATTCTAGGGGCCGTATTACCAAACATTTGTGGGGGTTACGAACAAGACAGTTTTCTGATGACCATACTCATGCAGTCATTTTCCGCTTATATAGCAACTTTAAAGAACATTACTATGATACATCCGTGGCCGCATGACTAGTGCGCCTCGGATTTTCAAAACCAAGCATTCTCGGTTCGATTCCAGCAGAAGACGATATTGTTTTTTCCTACCAATTTAAAATAGTGAAATCAGCTAAAACAGAGCTGATGAAAATCAGCTAATAGTGCTGATAAAGCTGCTGATGGCCAGACATGTGAATGAATCTCTATCGACCAATCCAAGGCAGCCAGCCAAACATATGACGTCAGTGGTAATTATAAGAGAAAGAGACAGAGATGTCGGGCGACCAGACCATCCATTCAATATGACGAAGGAGGAAATTACGAGAGAGAAAGAGACAGAGAGAGAGACAGAAAGAGACGGAGATGTCTGGCCAGCCAGACCAGGCCATCCCATCATTCCCCGCCTCACCTCCGTCAGAGAAAAAACCTTGACTCCAGTCCACGTCTGCGAAGAGCTTTTATGGCGTCATCGAAGAGCTTTCATTACGTCATCGAAGAGCTTTCATGACGTCATCACCCACAAATATGCTCGTCCACGTCTACGAAGAGCTTTTTGAAAATGTCTGGCTTTTTCGAACGCCTGGCCAAACCATCCCCATACCTACTTAAAAATATAAAAAAAGATCTGATTTTATTGAAGATTTAGTAGAAAAAACCAAAAAAACACTAGTGTTTTTATGTAAATCATTGTTCATCTCCACATTTACTATTTGAACGCGCTAATGAATATTTGTATAATTTTGGTGGAAATTTATATAAAAACAGTTGTAGTTTAGTGTTTTCTTGGTTTTTAGTATCGAAAAAAATCCTGGAATTACTTTTAAAAGGTAGTAATATTATCTCTGATTATTTATAGATTTTAATAAATAAAAAAAGATATAATTTTATTGAAGATTTAGTTGAAAAAATCAAAAAACATTAGTGTTTTTATGTAAATTTCCACCACTGTATGTCGGTTTTCTCAATTAGAGCGTTACTTAATTTTTCTGATGAATTCGAATTGTTTCCTGCGGGTGCTTTGCTTAACTCCGGATTGTATAAGTTCCCATATATTCATTCAAACGAAGTTTCAGAAATAGGTTCCGCCCGTTCACTTGACTGATCGTAAACCGAAGTTTGGCCTAACTGTTCATAGACCGAATTATGACCTGACTCTTCATAAACCGAACTTTCGCTGGATTTTTTATCAACCTAATTTTCTAACTTTTCTTCACTTTCTTCCGCATAACTTTCATTAACCGAGCTCTCAGACACCTCGTCCCTATTTTCGAAATTAATTGCCGTGTAAAGTCTATTCACTAAATCCTCTTTTATTTTATATTGAATTGATGGTCCGCGTTTATTTAAAAATTCTTGTAATTCTGTAATTTTAAATTTTCGTATTTCGTCCATTAATAAAAATTCCACTGCCTATACTAATTTCACTTGAGTTCAGTAATTTAATATGCTCATATTAAGTGCATATTATTTTCGTGTCGCTTATTCGCTTCATTCATATCGAAATTAATTTATAGAAATTGTTCAGTCCACAGACGTAGCTCAAATCCCTCGACGAACTATTAATTCCTAGAAAAGAAAGAAAAGGAATACACAAAGTATTTAAATCTAAAAAGTTATAAACAAGAACAATTATCTAAATCCTAATTATCTATGGCAGTTCCACAACCCCAAAAAATTACTGCCAACAAACGAAAATGCAGAGACAAATCTCATTTCGGGCTGAACTTCTTCCATCATGGCTCGAATTTTATCTAAAAACAATCAAAAGAGCGAATAAATACAAAAAAATTACATAAATATTATTAAAATGCAGCAAGGCATACTTACCTCCAGAATATTTACATTTTTTGGGATATCATTAAATGACATTACGTCAAATCATTATTTTCGCCTCAGTCATTAAATCCAACAAACGTCGCTAGGGCAACACCGAGAGGCGAGAGCTCATAACTGGATGCGGCGGCTATAAAAGCCGACGAGCCGCAGCAGAAAATCATTCTTGGTCCAGAGCTCATCTAGTTTTGAGACTAATCTAAATACAAGAATATTCCCAACCTCATTATAGAAGATTAATTCTATATTTCAGAGAATAATCTGAAAATCCTATCATTTCTAATATTCCGTCCCACAACTAAGCAGAAGATTAATCTGCAATATTCCGTCCCACACCTAAGCAGAAGATTAATTCTGCGCAGAGATTAATCTGCAATATTCCGTCCCACACCTAAGCAGAAGAATAATTCTACTGCAGAGAATAATCTGCTGCTCACATTTACGCAGAAGAATAATTCTGCTGCAGAGAATAATCTGCCTCTCACATTTACGCAGAAGAATAATTCTGCTGCAGAGATTAATCTGCTCTTCTTCTTCTTTATAGTAGCATATTGCTACACTTCTGCGCACGCTCAGAATACTGTCAGAGACTAATCTGACTAGTTGTACTGACAGAAGCATTTTACTGCTCTTGTGCCCTCACGCACTAGAAGCAACAATATTTTCCCCTTTTTCTTTGTTTGATACAGATAGTAATTCTGATCTTCTCTCCCTTTTCAGAGCGAGGAGAAAATTGGCAGCGCCTGAGCAGGAGCTCATTAACTTTTAATTTGAATTTTTTAATTTTTTTTTATTATTTTTTACTTGAAGTCTTTTATTGAATTTTATAGTAGTTTGTAGGTTAGTTTTTAGTTCTGAATTGATTTTTAAATGAATTTGTGATATTAGGTTAAGCAAATGAATTTTTGAAATATTTAATAAAATTTTATATTTGTATTTGTAAAACTGAGTTGTCGTTCACAAACCGGCACTCCCTCACACGTCCGAGACTAACTATCACATTGGTCCTTCGAGCCGGATAACTCAGTCGAAGCAAATATAAAATTGAATGCATTGCTTAATACTATCACGTGATTCAAGCCTCTCCATACAAAATGTCGAAAGATGGTGAATCCATTTCATCTGACGTTGGTGACGAAACCATTGACTCCGTGTCAGAGTTGGTACAGTCCCAAATAGAAGTCAAAGATTTAATGGAAGACTTATTTAGAAGGCATCAAAGAGATGGAAAAAAGAAATCGACAGAAAATCGCCTACAAACGTTCACCGAGTATTGGAAAGAATTCCAAACTCGACATAGGTCTATACAGAAAAGAGCGGTAACAGATGATCACCAGCTATATTATTTCACTAAAGAGATATTTAGCGAGGTGCAGGAATATTACATTGAGAAAGCAGCAAGCATGGAAGAAGACATAGACAGATTAACACCAACACCATCTGTCAGCAATCCACCTTACACACAGACAAATTCTGCTAGCACAATTTCATGCAATAGCGAAAGACTTCCTAGAATCAAGCTGCCGACATTCAATGGTGAATATTCGACATGGATCTCATTTCACGATTAATTCAGTAATCCATAATGACAATAATCTGAGAGACGTTGACAAATTGTATTTCTTAAAAACAAATCTAGTAGGAGAAGCTGAAAAGTTGCTAAGGCACTATGAAGTATACGACGCAAATTATAAACCAGCCTGGCAGCTATTAAAGGAGCGCTACTCAAACAAGCGGATCCTAGTCAACGTACAATTAAAGAAGGTATTGTCTCTCCCAACCATAAGCCATGACACTGCCGACAATATTAAACATAAACATAACATAACTGAGGCATTACTAGCACTACAAAATTTAGAAATAAAAACTGATAATTGGGATCCAATAATAATATATTTAACGGTGCAAAAATTGCACCCAGACACTCATCAATTATGGGAACAGAGCTTACATAATAGCACTGAATTACCAGAATTAAAGACACTCACAAAATTCCTAGAGTCTCGCTTCAGAACTCTATAAATGATAGGAAACAAAAATATGTCGTCAAATATGACACAGAGAAAACCATTCTCACCAAAACCAACTTATGGATTCTTGAATAGAAGCAGAAGTTCAACACCAGTTCACCCACCTACAAAAAGGTCCTCTTGCAGCCATTGGAAGGGTGACCACATCATATTTCACTGTCCAACCTTTAGGAATATGAACACCCGACAACGACATGAAGTTGTCACAAATAAGCATTTATGCAAAAATGGCTTATCTCCCAACCACCTAACCTTAAATTGCACAAGCCATAAAAGGTGTTACCACTGTAACAAAAGTCATAACACATTGCTCCACTATGAGCAAAACGATTCGGTGACAGAATCACCTAATCAATCCACCCAAAATTCCAGAATGGAAACTGAACCAAGCACACCCTTAGCTTGCAGAAATGACGAACAACAAGTTCAAAACTTTCTAACCGCCAATATAAACAGAGCTCTCCTCTCTACAGCTCTAATAAATGTCACAGCATCATCCGGAATCACAATGACATTCCGAGCATTGATAGATTCTGGGGCACAAGTGTCTATTATAACCCAAAAGGCCTGTAAACTCTTACAGCTTAAAGGATCTCCAACCACCCAAGAATTAATTGGACTTGGTTCAACTCCCACTAATATAGCTGTACAGCAAACCACAGTCACAATTAATTCTCTACAAAACAATTTTAAAATAGCGAGCAACATGCTCATAGTCCGAAAAATCACCGATCTGCTTCCAACACAGACAATCGAAGTGTCAAATTGGAAACACATAAACAATCTCCCGCTTGCAGATCCTACGTTCTCAGTTCCAGGAGAAATCGATGTTCTTCTCGGAGCAAATATATATGCCGCCATCATTAAAAATGGAATTAGAAGAGGATCTAGCAATACACCTACAGCCCAAAACACCAATCTGGGCTGGATTATGATCGGAGGGGTACAAGAAATAAAGAGCATGACAACGACTGTGTTATCCACCTATACTACGACAAACCCCAAGTTGGATAAGGAACTAACGAGAGTTTGGGAATACTCCACCACGCCAATATGTTCACCAAAACATCAATTCCATACAAGAAAATGACTAACCACCAGAAAATATGAATATGTGTCCACCAAGATTTATAATACACCGCTGCGCCACAGTTCTCAGAGAAAAGTCTGGAGAAATACACCCAGTGAAGCAAGGAAGCACTACACTTTAACAACTCTGTCCACCATCAACACAAGATGGAAAAATGAAACAAAAGTGTCGCCATCTCATGCAGTGTCAGCAACTTTACAATATAATAAAATGAAAACTGAACTAGATCACAGAGAAACTAAACCTCTCACCAATAGATGGCATCACCATCATCCAAAGACTATCTCTCATATTGCATCAATAATGCAAGAGAATAATATTTCCCCAGTAATATGAACTGAAGCAAAATATATCAGTGCTCTTTCTTCCTCATCCAATAATAGAAATGAATATAATATTCTCACCAGTCCAATATCAAAAAAACTATCCTCTCCCTCTCACCAACATTTCCTGACAATCATTAATTATCCCCACCAAAGTCTATTGCTCTCTGGCACTACTAAGTTCCAAAACACCCGTTATATTTGAATATATTCGAATCCACAACCCGCCAAAAATCACTTCAGTTTTGAACAGTGACAAGTGCGCGCAATAGTTTCGTTTTTATTTTTATTTTTATTTTTAATTTTATTTACTCTATTCATTATGGAGGAATTACTGGAGATATTTAACTCCGAGTCCTTAGACTCAGTAGATGTAGGTCTCGCACCTACTCCACCAGAATAACTGGCTCCTTTCAAGCCAATCAGGCCTATCAACCCACTGCCACCAACACCGGAAAAGGCAGGCAAACCCCGATCAGCTATCGTGCGACCACCACCCGCGGTACATTCCTCGCCTATTAAGAGGAAGGCAAGGCCATTTCAGGCAAGGCTGGCATCACCTGAAATTAAAAAGTTTTTACTTAAGAAATCTGAAAACAATGATAGCCTCAAATTTAAACCGAGGTCAAGAGAGTACCGCCCAGAAGCTCGGGTACCAACTCGGCCAAGGCTTCCTACAGCATCATGCTCTAAGCCATTGAGCATGCAAAGCTGGATGCTAAAGTAGACAAAAAACCAAGAGCTACATCGCGGCCGAATAAACGCTGCCCAGGAATTTACATTCCAACAAAGCCACAAATTCCCAAACAAAGGGACTCAAACAAACCAATAATTAGTATGCCAGACTTAAGCATGATCACGGAAACAGGACCAGTCGCCATAAATACCCCACCTGTGCCCACACAGAGTACTACACTGCCAGAACCAGTGATCAACGCAACACGCAACACCAATCTATCACCTCAGGCGACAATGATTAATCCAACAAGTCAATGCATGGATTCCCCAGCTACTCTACCAGCACAAGTTTTAAATTCGCCGATTACTCCCCCAAGGCAGTTGCAAGATTTGGCATCTAATATTGGAAATCCAGATCACCAAAATCGAGGAATTCCAAATGACCTAATTGGGAAAATTGTTGCCACGCCGATTGTCACAAAGTTACTCGAAACTACAAAAGCACCCTGGGACAGAATCAGGAACGCAAAGAGTTTTTTTTAAATGGAGTCTTCCTGGAGACGTAACGCTAAAGTTGACAAAGAAAGGAAAAAGGAAGTACATATTCCACCAAACAAAATGTAAGTTTATTATTTATAGTTTTTCCTTTTTTTCCTTTGAGGCGGGAGGATGTTCAGTCCACAGACGTAGCTCAAATCCCTCGACGAGCTATTAATTCCTAGAAAAGAAAGAAAACGAATACACAAAGTATTTAAATCTAAAAAGTTATAAACAAGAACACTTATCTAAATCCTAATTATCTATGGCAGTTCCAAAACCTCAAAAATTTACTGCCAACAAACGAAAATGCAGAGACAAATCTCATTTCGGGCTGAACTTCTTCCATCATGGCTCGAATTTTATCTAAAAACAATCAAAAGAGCGAATAAATACAAAAAAATTACATAAATATTATTAAAATGCAGCAAGGCATACTTACCTCCAGAATATTTACATTTTTTGGGATATCATTAAATGACATTACGTCAAATCATTATTTTCGCCTCAGTCATTAAATCCAACAAACGTCGCTAGGGCAACACCGAGAGGCGAGAGCTCATAACTGGATGCGGCGGCTATAAAAGCCGACGAGCCGCAGCAGAAAATCATTCTTGGTCCAGAGCTCATCTGGTTTAGAGACTAATCTAAATACAAGAATATTCCCAACCTCATTATAGAAGATTAATTCTATATTTCAGAGAATAATCTGAAAATCCTATCATTTCTAATATTCCGTCCCACACCTTACCAGAAGATTAATTCTGCGCAGAGATTAATCTGCAATATTCCGTCCCACAACTACGCAGAAGATTAATTCAGCGCAGAGATTAATCTGCAATATTCCGTCCCACACCTAAGCAGAAGAATAATTCTCTGCTGCAGAGAATAATCTGCCGCTCACATTTACGCAGAAGAATAATTCTGCTGCAGAGATTAATCTGCTCTTCTTCTTCTTTATAGTAGCATATTGCTACACTTCTGCGCACGCTCAGAATACTGTCAGAGACTAATCTGACTAGTTTTACTGACAGAAGCATTTTACTGCTCTTGTGCCCTCACGTACTAGCAGCAACAATATTTTCCCCTTTTTCTTTGTTTGATGACAGATAGTAATTCTGATCTTCTCTCCCTTTTCAGAGCGAGGAGAAAATTGGCAGCGCCTGAGCAGGAGCTCATTAACTTTTAATTTGAATTTTTTAATTTTTTTTTATTATTTTTTACTTCAAGCCTTTTATTGAATTTTATAGTAATTTGTAGGTTAGTCTTTAGTTCTGAATTTTTATTTAAATGAATTTGTGATATTAGGTTAAGCAAATGAATTTTTGAAATATTTAATAAAATTTTATATTTGAATTTGTAAAACTGAGTTGTCCTTCACAAACCGGCACTCCCTCCCACGTCCGAGACTAACTCTCACAGAAATGTTCAAAATTCGTAAAATGATCTCCGTATATATTTGTTACGGTTTAAATTTACCGGTATGTACATATATCAGCCCTTCCGTAAAATTTTACAGATTATTACAGCTAATTTTACTGATGCAGTTAACACTGTCTGTGTAATTTAATCATTTTTTTATTTTAAAAGTGTAAAAATATATAATTTATAGGTACTATATTCTATCATATAGTGGAAAGGCTTTTACTTATCTTGTAACGTATGTTCGTGCCTTGACTTCCCATCGCCGTAGAGCAATTCTCGTAACTTCTTCTTTAAATATCTTCGTGGCTAATTTACTTTCGTAGCTTTTCTTGCACTTTTCGTAACTTTTCTAAAAATTTTAATTTCTTTTCTTAGTGTTGTCGTATCCATTTCTTTTCACATAACAATTTTCAATTTTTTCTACTCACTTAACAATTTTCAATGCAGAATGCCTTACTTTGTTGCAATCATGCACACGTGTTTAATCACTTCGTTTTTTTTTTGCAATTTAGAGCAGTTATTTCACAGATTAATTATTTGATGATCATTAATTATCTGGATTATCATCCCAATTATCGCACTTCTGACACCAAGTTTTTGTGGGATTTTGGTTATTTAGAGAAAAATCGCGAGCTATTATTATAAAGGAATTTATTTAATTCAAATCAAACAATAAAAGTTAGTAAAAATAGGCAAGCTGTAGGTAAGTAAGTTTCTGCTTAACAAATTTAATCTGCACTCGATGTCTACGTAGCGGGAAGTGTTCTTCACTATCGCATTGATCTGTTATCAGCGCTGGAATTTGTCGGTATGTATTCTTTTGTGTTTTGTCATCGCATGATCTGTACTCATGACTATAACTGGACGTATTTTGGGTAAGCTGGGTAAGTATTATGCATGGATTAGTTTTGTCGTTTTTAGTTTTGGTGAGGATCCTACATGTATGTGTTATGTGTATGTGTTCGTTATTTAAAACACAATATTAAATAATTAATATATAAGTTCTTTATTTCACTCTAGTTATATAAAATTCACAATTACTCAATTAATCAACTCAACTCTAATTATCGCTAACACTGTACTTTCAATTATCGCAATCTAATTACACACTTTCGCTTCTTTATTACTTTCACTTGTTAACACTGCCACGTCTAAGACAAGACTGTTTTTCTGGCGTTGACAACTGTTATATTTATACCCTAGAAACTCTCCGGATTTTTTTGGAGTGTTCTCTTCCATAAGCTTCTTGACTGTCCTATTCATTCTATTCATTCTATTCCTGAACCATCCTGTAGATTCCATAATCAATTCTCCGAACCTGAAGTCGTTTACTCTTCATTGCTAGTAGATGTCACCAGTTGTCTCTTTCTATTGCACGTAGATTAGATTAGATTCGTAGAGGGGTGTGTAGGCGTCAGCCTCGCAATCACTGCGACCTAAAAGATCTATTGTGAGTCCCCGTTGAATTTATTCCCTTTCTAGGTTCAGACTGTTAATAAAGTCTAGGATCCTTCTGGGATTGAGGTTCCGTACGTAGTTAGGTGTAGGAAAAGCATGTTCGAGATGGAGTAGTCTCCGCCTGGTCAATGCTTCGCAGTTGCAGAGCAGGTGCTCCGGGGTTTCATGAGCATCCTGGCAAAAGCGGCAGGATGAAGTCTCAGCCAAGCCCATCTTGTTAAGGTGATACCTCAAGGGGCAATGGCATGAGAAGAGTTCTGTAATTATTTTGAGCTCTGTTTACTTGAGGAGTAATAGTTCTTTTGTTTTTCCTCCAGAGGTGTCGATAAACTTTTTTGCCTGACGAAGTCCTTGTAGCCTTTCCCAGTATAGGGATTTTTGTTTGTTCTCCCAGTTATTTAGGGCAGCTTTGAGGTAGCACTTTGAGGTGCCACAGAATGGCTCCGGTCCGACAAAGGGAGTTTCCGCTCCTCTTTTGGCTAGGCCATCTGCAATTTCGTTGCCTTTATGGCCCTCATGTCCAGGTACCCACATGAGGATAACTTTGTTTCCTCTTGATAAATCTTTTATGGTTTGTAGACACTCCCAGACTATCCCTGACTTGATGGTGTAGGACTTTAAGGCCTTGAGTGCAGCTTGACTGTCCGAGAGAATATTAATAGTTGAGCCATTTATGGCTCTTTTAATGCAGGTATTGGCGCATTCTTCTATGGCCAATACCTCGGCCTGGAATACGGTAGGGGTAGAGCCCAGGGCCTTTGATATATGGCATCTGGGGCCGAATACGCCCAGTCCGACTCCACTGTTCGTTTTTAAACCGTCTGTATACCACACCATCGATCCTTGTTGAAAGGACGGTTTAGTGGAACGCCATTGCTGTCGGTTTCCTAAAACCACATCGAATGGTCTTACAAAATCCACCTTGGGTGTGATTATATCAGATATTGTCGTCATTTGCTCAAAGCGTGTCTGTTTTAAGATACTTAAATGACCAACCAGATTCCCTGGTTTTAACTGTTTCTCCTTTTGCAGTCTAATAGCACTGGAGATTGCTTCCTTTTTCACCTGCAGATGTAGGGGTGGAAGGTTTAGTAAGGCTTCCATGGCTGCTGTAGGACAGGTCCTCATGGCACCAGTTATTCCTACACAGGCAAGCCGTTGTGTTTTTTGAAGCAGAGCCTCAGCCTTCTTTTCATTAGTTTTTGGCCACCATGCGAGGGCCGCATAGGTGACCATGGGTCTAACAACCCTGGTGTACATCCAATACATCATTTTTGGCTTCAGACCCCATGTTCTGCCAATGAAGCGACGGCACGTGTAGAGAGATCCTCTCGGTCTTTCCGTCACTCTAGACAGATGAGAATTCCAGGAAAGTTTCTTATCTAAGGTAACCCCCAGATATTTGACTTCTTCTGAAAATATCAATTCCGTGTTATCGAGAAGAGGAGCCTTTAGTGAAAGCTTTGATCTTCACGTGAACGGAACGATAACCGTTTTGTTTGGGTTTACACTGAGGCCTTTGGTTAAGCACCAAGTGCGGACTTTAGAAAGGGCTTTTTGCATGAGGTCGGATATGACTTGGTCATGCTTGCCCCATATCGTAACTACTAGGTCATCCGCGTAGCCTTGTACGGTAAAACCCGAACTGGTCAGCTTCTCTAAGAGATCATCAATCACGATCGACCATAGGAGTGGAGAGAGAACTCCTCCTTGTGGGCAGCCTTTAGCTGCAGTGATCGTGACTGAACAGTTTCCTAGAGTAGTAGTTATCCTTCTGCTTCTAAGCATGGAGTCTATCCAATTAACCGTGGGGGGCTCGAAGCCCTTGTCCTCGGCAGCTGATTTAATTGCTTCGAAGGAGGTGTTATCAAAAGCACCTTCTATGTCTGCAAATGCACATAAGGCCACCTCCTTTGCTTCAAGAGCTTTTTCGAGATCTTTAACGAAAGTGTGGATGGCAGTCTCGGTAGACTTGCCTGCTTGATAAGCGAATTGCTTAGAATGAAGTGGTGATTTAATCAAAACTTCTCTTCGAATATGTAGGTCTAGGATTTTTTCCATGGATTTAAGTAAAAATGGCGAGAGACTAATGGGTCGGAACGATTTGGCTAGAGAGCTAGCTCTTTTTCCTGCTTTGGATATAAAGACCACCCTGACGTCTCTCCAGCATTGGGGAATATACCCCAGAGCGTAACTGGCTCGAAAAATGTTTTGTAGTGGAACAAGTATTTCTTCAACCCCTTGCTGTAGTAAGGCAGGAAAGATGCCGTCCCCTCCAGCAGATTTAAAGGGTTTAAACGTACCATCGGCCCATCTAACCTTGTTAGGAGTGAAGATTCTTCCCGCAAGGCTCTTACTCCTGTTAGAGACCCTGTAATTACCCACCTCAATTGGGTCTGGAGCTACTATTCCTTGAACGGGACTGGTAGAGTCGGGGAAGTGAGTTTCTAATAAGAGCCTGACTGTTTCCTCACAACTCTCGGTATAGTTCCCATCTTCTTTTTGAAGTGAGCATATACCATTCGTGTGATCTTTAGAAAGTACCTTATGGAGCCTGGTAGCTGCGGGCAGTTGATCTATGCCATCGCAGAAGGTCCGCCAGGTTCTTCTTTTAGATCTTCTTAATTCTATGTTATATTCCGTTAGAGCCTTTTTATATTCTCCCCAGGTACCAGAGAGCTTGGCTCTGTTAAATAGTTTTCTGACTTCTTTTCTTTTCAAACTCAGTTCCTTATTCCACCAAGGTACCTGCCGATTACAAGTCTTTTGCTTCAGAGGGCAGCTGTGTACGAATGAAGTCAGTACAGCCGTTTGTAGCTGCGTAGTGGCTGAGTCCAACTCCTCCGTTGTGCTAATGCTATTGCCGGGAGAGTTAACTACAGCCCTAAGATGTTGTCGACAGAGTTCCCAGTTAGTTAATTTAGGGATTCGGTACTCTAGACTTGAGTTAAGTGCGGCTTCTATATCGAACCTGATATGTCTGTGATCGGACATGGAAATCTCGTTCGATACGTGCCACCTGCTTATTTTTGTGCTTATGGACATACTGGCAAGTGTTAGGTCCAGGACCAATTGTCTGATAGTGTTCATAAAGGTTGGCTTATTACCTCGATTTAGTATCTCTAAATTATTAGATATTATAAAATCGTGGAGGTACTCACCCCTGATGTTGGTATCCGTGCTGCCCCATAGCGTGTGATGTGCGTTCGCATCGCATCCAACGATAAATTGCTTTCCTCTTCATTTGCAGTAGCTGATGAGTCTTTTTAGCTCTGTAGGAGGTAGTGTATCCGCATCTCCAGGAAAATAGACTGAGGTCACTACTACCTCGTGACTACCTCCCGGAGTTGGTACCTCGAGAGCTACTGCAACTACGTCCCTCGAAATGAACTGCGAAAGAGGAATAAAATTTAGATTAGTGTTGAGCAGCAATGCTGCCCTGGGATATTCAAGCTCATTACTATAAATTAACTTACATGATTTTGTGGGAAGTCCTTTAATGCGGCCTTGATGTACCCAGGGCTCCTGTATGAGCGCCAGACTAAGTTTCTCCGAGAAAAATCTCCTGCTAAGCACGTCTGATGCCGCTTTGGCATGATGGAGATTTATCTGGAGGCAACTTAGATGATGATTAGTCATGACTAGGATGGCTTTTATGGCCGCTAGCAGCCTTGATAGGAGATCCTTTCGGATTTCCTTTTTTGCCCTGCTTCGCACGGGCAGGAGGAGGCTTCTTCTTAGTGCCTTCGGACTTCTTTGCGGAAGTCCCCGGCTTAGCCTCTGTAGTTCCGACTGCTTTACCGGGGCCAGCGTTAGACAGAAAGTTTAGGCCTGCTGGCTCCTGATGTCGATGGCTGAGGCTCATCAGTCAGAGTTTTAATTTGACCTTGGCCACCCCCAGCCTCCGCCACAGTCTTTACTGCCCCACCCTTGGGCCTAAGTTGGACTGAACCGAACTTGTACCCAATTGTGTAATGAGCCTTTTTTAGCTCCTCCATGGACGTATGGTCCACGGAGAAGGTTAGCTCTGTTACATGTGGTTTTTGTGTCTTGCGTAGCACAATCCACTCTGACACCTTTAACCCCGCGTTCTGACCCTCGATGTAGTCGAGAATCAAGTCCGTAGGGTCTTCAGCGCTGTTGGGAAAGTATCCCACAAGAACTTGTGGGCGAGGAATTTCACTGTCGTCGACCAGGACAAGGTTGGCTCCTTCCCAGGGGTTTAGCTCCCCAACTACACCTTTAAGCCACGTTACGGTGTCCTGATTGGCGCAGTTGATGACCGTCCACCCTGGTCTAAATGTGGAGCCCAGGAATCTTGGCTTCAGGGGGCTTTGTTTTCTAGCCGCGATCTCTCTCAAGATAGCACTCTGTACGGACTTCAATTGATCCATGTTGAGTGCCACCTCAGGATAACCGACGGGAAGAATACCCACCCGAACGCTCTCTGCAACCTCTTTATAGGAGGGCTGCTTACGCAAAGGCTGATGAGTCTTCTGGGTCAGAAAGTGACCGAGTTTCATCTATGCATAGCTCGACTACGCTAGTTCCAATTTATAAATGGGGGATAAAATTGTCGGGTGAAAAGGGGCAATCACTCAATTCTTTTCTAGAACGGATAACCGAATTAAGCGAACCTCGTGGGGTCTCGAAACAGACACTGTTTAGGTCAGCCTTAGACTTATTTTCTGACCGGGCTCTTATTTGGTACAGGGCTTACAAACACCAATTTGAATCATGGAATGACCTTATTAAAGAATTACGCTTAGAATTCTTACCACCAGATTACGACGATCGCCTCTTAGAGGAGATTAAGCGACGCACCCAAGGCAATAACGAGTCAATGGGAACTTATGTGGCGGTCATGTCCAGTTTATACTCTCGTCTCTCTCAACCATTGGAAGAGGTTGAGCGATTGCTCATACTAAAAAGGAATATGAACCCTTTCTACCAAAGTCAGCTTGGCTTAAGCGAAGTTGTATCCATTAAAGATTTAATTGATAAAGGTAGGAAACTGGAATCAGTCAGAGCTTCAGTAGAGGCTTTTATTCCCCCACCTTCTCGACGGAATGGTAGTTTATTAGAACCGGATCTAGCATATGTGGCTCAAAACGAACACCAAGTCTCATCAGCCCAAAATAGGAATAGCCAGCCCTCGTTTCAGTGCTCATATTGTAAAAAGAACGGTCATACCATGCAATTTTGCAGGCAAAGGAGAAAATGTTATGGATGCGGCGCCGAAGGAGTCATAAGAGCAACGTGTATGCGTTGCAGGAATAGACCAGGGAATAGTAAGGCAATTCATAAGGGTCCAACTGGTATACGAGGCTCTTTCCAGGAGAGAGGTCTACGTCCTTCGACATCTAGGAATGAAGCCAATACCGAACTTGCCAGAACTAAGAGTATGGGAAACGGGAACAGAGTTCAGCCATAGGCGGCGAGTTGGGCTCTGACGTAAATATGGAAGCCGCAGATGACAACAATTCAATAGATCACGGACCAAAAACTTACGCTAGGGGAAGTGAATTGTTAACAGCTACGCTGGACTATGTGCTTTCACAAGCTAACAACGATAGCCGACCCTATTTAAAAATTTCGGTTTTTCACACAAATTTTTTGGGCTTCTTGACTCGGGGGCATCTCGCACCATACTTGGTGGATCAGGATGGAGGTTGCTTGCAGGCTTAGGATTAGTAGTTAAGGAGGCCGATGTAAATTCCGTAACGCTAGCGGATGGGAAGGTGATTGATGTCCTTGGTACTATGCAGTTACCAATAGAATTACAGAATCATTTAAAGGTTTTCGACGTCCTGGTAATTCCATCTTTACCTACCAGTATTATTCTGGGGTCAGACTTCTGGAGAGAGATGGGAATAGTTGTCGATTTACGTAAAATTTGTGGGAGTTTTCTAAAGAAATGGAGCCCGATTTTTTATGTTCATTAGAGGGGAAAACGAATCTGTCGTCGGATCAAAAATATCAACTGGAAGCACTATTAAGGAGCAACGAAAGCAAAATGGGCAAAGGCTTGGGCTGTTGTACAGAGGTCCAACACGTTATTGTAACGGATTCGCCACCCATTAAACAACGTTATTACCCGGTGTCACCAGCAATGCAGAAAATTATCAATGCCGAGTTGGATAATATGCTCGAGTTAGGCATTGTGGAGCCTTCAAACAGTCCCTGATCGTCTCCTATCGTTATGGTTAAAAAGAAGGACGGCACATATAGGTTTTGTATAGATTACCGTAAAATTAATAAAGTGACAAAAAAAGATGCGTACCCGATCCCGTATGTTTCGGCAACTTTGGATAAACTTAGGGATGCCAAATACATGTCCTCCTTGGATATTAAATCTGCATTTTGGCAAATACCTATGGCGGATAATTCAAAACAATTCACTGCATTTACCGTACCGGGTCGTGGTCTTTTCCAATTTTGTCGATTACCATTTGGACTATCAAATTCACCAGCCACATGGCAAAGGCTTATCGACCGAATTTTATCGGGACCACTAGGAAGCCATGTCTTTGTATATTTGGACGATATAATTATCGTAACTCAGACTTTTGAGGATCATTTAAAGGTACTTAGCGAAGTTCTAGGAAGATTGCACCAGGCTGGCCTGATAATAAATTACGAAAAGAGTGAGTTTTGCCGGCCGGAACTGAAGTATTTAGGGTATGTGGTGGGAGAAAACGGCTTGCAGGTAGATCCCGATAAAGTAAGATGCATTCTAGAGCTAAAGAGTCCGAAGACGATTATGGAAGTGCGCAGCTTTATTGGAATGGTGGCCTGGTATAGACGCTTCGTCCCAAATCTTTCAACACTGATTGCGCCTCTCACCAAACTTCTAAAAAAGGGGAAGAAGTTTCAATGGGACAAAGACTGCGATGTAGCGTTTCAAGAAATAAAAGAGAAATTAGTTAATGCTCCTATTCTGTCTTGCCCTGATTTTAAAAAACCATTCGTTGTACACACGGATGCTTCCGGATATGGCATCGGGGCAGTCCTGACTCAGAATCAAAGCGATGGGGATAAATCATAGCGTACCTAAGCAGATCTTTAAATCGATGTAAGAGAAATTACTCCACAACAGAGCGAGAATGCTTGGCTGTTCTATGGGCCGTGGACAAATTGCGTCCATACTTAGAAGGAACCAAATTTACTGTCATTACAGACCATGCTTCCTTAGTTTGGCTAAGCAATCTAAAATATCCCACAGGTAGACTTGGGAGATGGGCCGTCAAAATGCAACAATATGACTTCGACGTCGTACATCGGAAAGGAAAGGAACACCTCCCACCGGATTGGTTGTCTCGTTCGGTGCCACTAGTCAATTCATTAGATACTGGAGATTCAGTAGACAAATGGTACGCTGGGATATTGCAGAGGGTGCAGGAGCAACCAGGAAAATATCCGGACTGGAAAATCGAAAATGGTATCCTTTTTAAACATCGTGTGGTAAAGTACCCATCACTTGCACTGGATTCGGATTATTAGCGTGAAGTGGTCCCTAAAAACAAACGAAAAAAGTTAATATTTCAAGCACATGATGTTGCGACTTCTGGACACGTTGGTGTACGTAAAACACTGGATCGTTTGGCACAAAACTTTTATTGGCCTAAAATGGAAGCAGATATTGCAAGGTACGTCAAAGGGTGTAGAATTTGTCAAACTGTCAAGCCACAGTTAAAGAAGCCAGCAGGGCTTATGGCTCAACGCAAACATGCGAATTATCCCTGGGAGGTCATCAGCGTTGATTTCATCGGACCGTTACCTCGCTCAAAGCGGGGCTTCTCCTACATCCTAACAATCGTAGATGAGTTTAGTAAATTTCCTCTTTTTTTCCCTTTGCGTTCTGCTACTAGAAAATTTTTATGTGAAAGTATAGAAAATTCGGTTATCTTGCTATTTGGGGCACCTAAGAATATAATCTGTGACAATGGGGTTCAGTTTAAAAGTAAAGATTTTCAGAATCTCTGCAGCTCTTATGGTATAAATCTAAAGCATACGGCGTTTTACCACCCTCAAGCGAACCCGGCTGAACTAACAAACCAGGTCGTCAAGACCATGCTAAGGGCATACGTTTCGGAAAACCACCGAGAGTGGGATAGTCACCTACCTAAGGTAGCTTGCGCGATCCGAACTTCCACCCACGAAGCATCCAAGCTAATGCCTTACTTCGTTAATTTCGGCCGGGAAATGATAGTACAGAGGAATATTGTAAGAGAAATGAGTAATAATCCTTCCTTAGATGCCACTGCGCACAGTCGAGGCTTAGAGCAAGTTAGAGCGGACGTGATAGAGCGACTAAAAAAGGCATCAGACATTGGGAGAAAATCGTACAACCTTCGTAGGCGAAACGAACAATTCCTCCCTAATGAGTTGGTTTGGCGGCGGAACTACGTTCTATCCGACGCTAGCAAGTATTTCAGTTCGAAATTGGCCCCCAAGTATGTGGGCCCTTTTAAGGTAATCCGCAAAGTTTCCCCCTGGACGTACGAACTGGCAGGTGAAGATGGGAAATTAAGAGGGGTTTGGCATGCGAAAGACCTTCGCCCTTTTGCGCCAGAACTCCCTAATGATTGAGGTCATTAGGTTTTAACTTTTATTAGAAACCATTAAACCGGCCAATTAGGAGCGAGAGTTAGACCGCTCGGTAAGAAAATTGGGGACCTAGGTATACGGCCGTGCACAACGATATGCAATATTGGTCAGGTTTATAATGTATTCAACACATGGCTTTAGAGCTGACTAAGTAGTATTTAGTCATATGCGTTACCAGCATAGCGTAGGGGTCCCATGCTGGTGGACGTCTTAGAGTCTGAGTATCATTCGGTGACTAGGATATCATAAACATAGGAGCAACCTCACAAGTATTCCACTGGAATTGGAATTTAATTTATTTAATTTATTTAATTTGTAATAATTTAGCGGAATACACCTTTAGTATCAGATGTAAGCATCAATAGTATTCATCAATCGATATTTGGGTATCGATTATATTTTTTTATGCGTTTGTCAAATTGAGCTTCTTTGAATTTCATGTGCTTCTGCACTGTATTGTACTTTTTTCCTTTACTTTACATTATTCTAGCGATTTTCTGTGATATACTCGAAGAGGACTACCCACGATTACATCTCGAAGTTTTTTTCTTGAACAATTGGTTACTTTTTTTATAACGCGAGGACCCCTTAGTATTAGGGGCAGGAAATGATATACTGACCAACAGGTGTTACTATAATATTACCCTTTTGGATTTTGCGTGGTAGGGTTAACAAATCTTAAGAAGTGAAATCGAACGATTTTTTTTTGTTTAATTTGGATAAACATTTGATGTGTGTACTGTAATTATGTTGTCCTTGTGGTGTTGGGAAAAGATTTTGGTCTATACCAGCCAAATCTTTTTGGAAGATGGGGAGGATATGTTATGCATTGTTTTTACTCAAGTACTGAACACCCTGAATCTGCCGAGATATTTTCTTACTTCCAGAATACGGAACCGTGCCTAAAGTGAACTATGAATCCGATAGCAGATTGTTACCTGCTCTACAAGTCCCACGAGCCGAGCTCACGTACATACACAGCATGCCACCAAGTTGGCATTACAATATAGGAACAAACACGCACACACCCACAACACGCAACTGGAACATCTTTACCAAGCCTATACCAGCCAAATCTTTTTGGAAGATGGGGAGGAAATGTTATGCATTGTTTTTACTCAAGTACTGAACACCCTGAATCTGCCGAGATATTTTCTTACTTCCAGAATACGGAACCGTGCCTGAAGTGAACTATGAATCCGATAGCAGATTGTCACCTGCTCTACAAGTCCCATGAGCCGAGCTCACGTACATCCACAGCATGCCACCAAGTTGGCATTACAATATAGGAACAAACACGCACACACCCACAACACGCAACTGGAACATCTTTACCAAGCTACACGGGAAGCAAAATTCAGCTTGAAAATTTTTGCAAATAGGTTTCTTAGGATAAATAAATTCTAGATTTCTGTAGTTACTTTTCCGTCAACATTGTGAATTAGTCTTACACACTATTCAATTCCATCTTTTTGAATGGATAATTTCTTTTGTTCCCATCAACCACTGCAGTCCACAATCAGCATCGGGACAATGTTTAATTCGAAAATGTATAAAAGTTTAAGTTCGATCCAGCCCTCACTAAACGTAAATAAGTGCGAATACATAATAAGACAAGTTATCAGCAATCATATTTGACCGACCTCATAAGGATGAACTAGTACTCGCTGCGCTTCACAAGTTTCCGAATTGAGAAACAGATTGCAAAGCAAACCAATGTGGACGGACGTTAATAAGTTTCGTTAAGAAACATATATATCGAAACCTAGTCCGAATTTGGTGCATAAAAAGAAGTAGTGTGGCGACACTGTTTTTCCGGCGGGGCATTAAGCAAGAAGTGAGTCGGTTGTCAAGATCGAGGAACTGCAGAAATAAAAAAATTAAGGAATAAAAAGAAAAGGTCGATTGGAAAGAAAAGCACTAGTGAGTGAGTGCTGGATCAAGGACTAAAAAGAAACGGGAAAGGAAAAGTCTGAAGAGGATCTTTTTTTAAAGGAGCCACGTGTTGATTGTGGAGGCAGGTAGATGGTATTTCTATTTTTTTTTGTGGTTAGAATTACATATCTACTAGAATAAATTTAATATTGATATTCGTAACGAAATTTATATTCTAAAATTATTGAATTATAATGTTATATTTAAACGGAAAATACCGATGATGTAGGATTGGTCATACCCATATTTATATTCGAGGAGTACATACATATATTGAAGTGCAATAAATAAAGAAAATTGGTAATAAATTGCGTGTGAAGTAATTTACTGGCGGTACTTAGTACTGGTCGAAGAGGGAGTTCTCGTCGTTCCCCCCCCCCCCAAACTACGTGGCGCCCAAGAAATGATTCTGTACTACATCGGTGAATATTGTGCACAGTAATGGATGTCCTGTTAACTCTCGCTCCAGTCAAGGGGACCCAGACCCAATCCTCCAAGAACTAGCCGCGCTCGCGCACATAACGGGCGTGACACCATTCTGATCCCTCTCCCGATTCCGGGGGAGTATACCCCCTAAAAAAACCTACCAAGCCAAGGTGTAAATGCCATCGTCCCGAGGGCTGCGTGGCAGTGAGTAGCAATTGCACTGTCTCAAACGATCTCCTTGGGGAAACGGGCGCACCCCATGTATCAATTGCCTTACTCCGATATGGGGGCTCTGTCCTTCCAACCATACTCGTGGGACCAAAAATGAATAACCTTTCTTTTTTAAATAAAAACTTTCAACTGTCACAATAGGTGACAGTTCAGCACCAGTTACTGGTAACAACCCAGCTCCAATTGCTGGCGGCTCCACCTCTGCACCAGCAGAGGCGAGGCAATCAATATCGACTGCTAGGGAACCCACCACTGCATTAGCCAAACCGTGCTCACAGAAGGCTGGGCAGGTTATTCCGCAGCAGCCGGCTGTGAGGAGCGGGGCGGCTCCAAAGGTTTAAAAAAAATTCAACTGGGCACAAATAAGTAAGCCCAGTGGAAATAAAATGGAGGTGGGCAACCGAAGGAACGTCACCACCGGTTCCGGTGCAGTTGCATCGACTGCTGTGGCTGGACCATCAGACATGCAGGTGTTAACCAGTGGTCTATTGCGCCAGCAGAGACAGGTGGAACTGGTACCATAATTACGCAGTCCCTGGCAGGGGCCCCTTCGAGAACCACCCCCAAGAAGGATGCCACCAAGCTCAAGAGGGGCAGATCAAACGAGGAATCCACTCCAGTTCCTAAAAGAAAAAAGGAAGTGGGAACACCGAAGAGCTTCGCCAGGGTCGTCAGAGAAAATAACGACACCTTTATTAGGGTGGCCGTGATTGACTCTGGCGCACCTGGAGGTAAGTTCACGGGTGAAAGGCAGGCAATTTTTCAAGAGGCCTTGGACGCGGCCGTCGACACCGCTCTGGAGGGGGCTGTGGGAGGTCTGCCTGTTCGGTTCGCCTGGACTGGTTTTAACAGGGGTTTTTTCAGGGCAACCTGTGAGGACGCCTTCACGGTTAATTTCCTCAAGGAACAAGTGAGGGGACACGTAAATCTTTGGGAGGGTGTCAACCTACAGGTGGTAGGGAAGGACGAAATCCCGAAGCTCTTCAGGGTCTCCGTCACAATAAATACAAAACCTAGAGCCAACGAGGAGATCCTTGGGTGCTTGAAAAAAGCAAAACGGCCTAAAAACCGACCTGTAGGAGGTTTACCACCGCAGGGAGGAAGAGAATTACCTGTTCCTGGTTTTTGGGGTCTACCAAGTGCCTCTTAGTTGGCTCAATGAGAGAGAAGGCATGGTTCACTGTAGGATGACCAGGCTTAAATTTAGACCTGGCAGCAGGCTGGATTCACCTCCCGGCGAGGCCATGGAGACGTACACCGAAACTGAGCAGTCGAGAGACAATCAGCTCGAGTGCCCGCATCAGGTCATACCGGTTGGGCTCGCAAAGCCTGCCGCAGTTAAACCGCCCGCCGGTGCACCTGAGGCAAACGAGGACGTCTCTGGGCCGCCCCTCTCTAGGGACAACCACGCGATGGCCTTTTGTCATAGTGTACCGGTAGGCCCGAGGAGAAACCCCACGATGGACACCTCAGCAGATCCGTCTATCTCGGATGAGGAAAACGAGCTTCTCGGAGAGATTTTCTCATCAGATGAGGATGAGGGAACTCTCACAGAGGACACCCTGGAGGAAGAAGAAAAGAGGCAATGCTAGCGATGAGAGTGATTCAGATCAATCTCCATCACAGTAGGGCGGCAACAGTCAACCTACAGAAGCTCCTCTTTTCAGACAGCGCGGATGTAGCACTCATCCAGGAATCATGGACTGTAAATGACATGATTCCTGAATGGGGGAAGACACTCCAGCTCTTTTACTGCCATGGTCCAGGTAGGCCCAGAGCCTGCATCATAGCAAAGAAATGTTTAAACCTTATATCTATTTCACAGGCTACTTTCAAAGACGCAAACACGATCTTGTGGGAGAGGTCAGTAGAAGGAGGGTTGAAGAGATTGATTCTCTCAACTCTTTACCTTCCTTTCGACTCGGATCAACCACCGCCATCCATTGAGATGGCAAACATCGTGGGATTCGCGAACAACAGCAACCTGGAATTGCTAATCGCGTGCGATGCTAACTCCTACCACACAATCTGGGGTAGCACCGACTGTAATACCAGAGGTGAGTCACTTCTTGAATTTCTTGTTACCACTAACATGCATGTACTTAACAAAGGCGACGAACCAACCTTTTTAACACGTAGTCGAAGGGAGGTCCTAGATCTAAGTCTCGCAACTAATCATCTAACGTCGTATGTTCACAACTGGAGGGTCTCGGGAGAAGTTTCACTCTCCGACCACCGTTACATACGCTTCGAGTTAGATATGACGGTTGATAATCCAGTGACCTATAGAAACCCTACCAGAACCAACTGGGAGACTTTCGAACACGTGCTCACGGAAAGACTCACCAAAAGACTCACCTATATAACCGCCGCTCAATTAATTTCTAAGGCGGATATTGATAGGGGAGTCGAAGAAATCACCACCGCGCTAACCCAATCCTTTGAGGACTCGTGTCCGATTAGACGGGCAGATTCGAATTCTGTCCCACCTTGGTTGACGCGCGAGCTAAACAATAAACGCAAAATTGTGCGCAGGCTATATAATAAAGCCAAAAGATCAAACGAATGGTTAATCTACCAAAACACCTTGCGCCAGTATAAATATGAAATTCGAAAATCTAAAAGGAAGTCAGGGCAACTCTGCTGCGAAAACTTAGACGGGGTAAATGAGACATCAAGACTTAAGAAATTCCTATCCAAGATA
Source organism: Dioctria linearis (assembly GCA_963930735.1). NCBI lineage: Eukaryota > Metazoa > Arthropoda > Insecta > Diptera > Asilidae > Dioctria > Dioctria linearis. The sequence goes on from OZ005742.1 coordinate 178,710,679, forward strand.
CTAATTCAACCCGAACTCCTCACGGACAGCGACGGAACTCGGGCCTCCTCCTTTGGAGATTCGTTGGAAATCTTGCTAGACGAACACTTCCCCGATGATCCGAGCGAGAGCCTGTCAGCTCCGCGTACCGAAACCCTCACTTTCGGAGACGGAGAAGTTGCCTTCATCACGGACGAATCGGTCAAATGGGCAGTTAACTCATTCAAACCGTTCAAATCCCCAGGCAAAGACGGCATTTTCCCAGCCTCCTTCAGCACTCAGGTGACCCTCTGATTAGCAACCTAACTACTCTCTTTAGGGCGTGCATCAAAATGGGCTATACACTGAAGTTGTGGCAAGAAGTCCGCGTTGTGTTTATACCGAAGGAGGGTCGGGTAGACTACTCAACTGCAAAAGCGTATAGGCCTATAAGCTTGACTTCCTTCTTTCTTAAAACCTTCGAACGTATCTGTGAGTGGGAGCTGAGACGCTCCATGCCCAGAAGCAGACCAGCACAGCACCAACATGCGTACTTAAAGGGAAAGTCCATCGAGACGGCTATCCATGAGGTGATTCACTCAATTGAAAAAGGCTTCCTCTTTAAACAATCTACGCTAGCTGTTTTCATCGATGTAGAAGGCGCCTTTAATAATGTTCTTCTACATAAGTTCACGGAAATACTAACAAAACATGGAGTGAACCAATCTCTAAAAAATTGGATTACACACATGCTGCATAATAGAACAGTCTTTGCTGATCTTGGCGGGGCTAACAGAGTTAAAAAAGTTCACAGGGGTACCCCTCAAAGCGGTATTCTATCACCTTTGCTATGGGTACTTATCATGGACGATCTCCTGCTAACACTCACCCGGATGAGGTACAAAGCAGTAGGTTACGCGAACGACTTGACAATATTAGTCACCGGAAGTTATGAACCTGTACTCTGTGGATTGGTGCAAGGCGCGAACCGACTAGTCATGCGCTGGGGCACGGAATACGGGCTGAGCATCAATCCACTGAAAACTGACTTATGCCTATTCACCGTGAAAAGGAATACGCCCAGTTTAAACCTACCCCTGATTGGCTCCACACGCTTGGAATTAAAGGACAGGGTGAAATACCTAGGTATTATTCTAGACAGAAAGTTAAACTGGAAACCACACCTCGAAGACAGAGCGAACAAAGCTTTTAGAGTGTTCGCAATGTGCCGTAGAGTAGTAGGGAAGAAATGGGGACTCAAACCGCGGATGATTCTATGGATATACACTAGTGTCATACGTCCCATGTTCACCTACGGTTCAGCGGTATGGTGGAAAGCAATGGACATCGCCAACCATCGCAAGATGCTGGAGAAGATTCACAGGCTGTGCCTTCTCAGCACAAGCGGCGCTTTTAAGTCAACTAGCACCCGAGCTCTGGAGGTTATCCTCAATATACACCCGGTGCAAATACATATCAAGCATAGGGCGTCGACTACAGCGCTAAAGCTGCATATTAACCTCGGCTGGCTTCATGGGGGAACAACATGAATTCATTTATGAGTTCGTGCAGTCTATCGCACCTGGCATTGACAGACATAGCGACTACATCCTCAAGACCATGCTGGAAAGCAATTTTGACATAGAATTCCATCCAGGGCAGAATGGGAATCACATTCCGTGTTTCAACCATTGACAAACCCAATTATAATATATACTGATGGTTCTAAGTCCGATAAAGGCACCGGAGCGGGAGTTTTGTGTGAAGAGCCTGACATTGAGTTCTCCATTCACCTTGAAAACCACTCCACGGTTTTCCAGGCAGAAGTCAAGGCCATCTTTGAAGCGGGAAGACACCTCCTTAACTCAGCCACTGAGAATAAGGAGATAGCCATCTGCTCGGATAGCCTTTATAACCTCCAAATTATTAATGGGGTGCGAAACCACCCTGAATTCCCTTTCTCGGAATAACAGGGTGATGGTGCAGTGGGTGCCGGATCACAGCAACATCAGCGGGAATGAAAAGGCAGACGTACTTACTCGTCTTGGAGCAGACTCAGAACCTACCTCTACAGTCGGGATTGCAGACCGCCAACACCGTCGCCTTTGGTTAGAAGATCCCACGGTCAGGACAACGAAGGAACTGTGGGGTACACCAAAATTAAATCATAAGAATAAGCTCCCAAAACTCAACAAGCCAACCCTGAAAACTCTGGTGTCCATTCTTACTGGGCATTCCTCTCTTAGGGGCCACCATCACAGGATGAGACTTGTTGACGATCCTATATGCAGGGGTTCCTGAGAGGAGTCCGAAACAGTGACCCATTTTCTATGTCACTGCCCGGCACTCTCAGGAATACGCTACAGAATTCACCTCCTGGAAGAGTTGCATGATGCCGGCAAGGAGGGCTAGGAGCCAATACTGAAATTTACAAGAGCGTCCGGTTGGGACCTATGAGCGATCGCTCATTGGTCTGGACGGTGATTAATGGGCCTTGACTTGGCCTTCGTTCGGGGTACCTGAAAGGGGTCCAAACCTGATAAATCAATCAATCAATCAATCAAGACAGGGATGATATGGGGCTAATAATCCTACACTGACTGCCACGTGTTAGCCAGGGTGGATAGGAGCGATTGGCCCAATCAGAGTCCAGTCAGGACTCCGCATACATCAGGAGTCCACGTTATCCCTCTCTCTTCCTCTCGGCGTTGGACTCTCACCGGGTGGTTGAGCATTTGTACGGCGTTGCTATTTCATTTTGTTTTATTTCAGCACCTCGCATCGCTGGTACTATTTAAATTACTTCACTTTCAGGTATTTACTTACAGGTTGTACCAATGGAGGCGAAGCATCATGAGACGTGGAAAGGTTTTTTATGTCTGTCCGTCCGTCTGAAGTCTGACAAAGATGATTCAGTTTTTTCTATTATTCATTTCGCACAGCTTTCCAAGCATCAAGGGAAGTGGGTGGCAAGAACCATCCCAAGCCAGCTGACCGCTAGCGGCAATATGCTGTGCGGCCACCCACACTAATCCCGAGATGAATTTTGCAGCAAGAGGTGTCGATTGCAGCGCCTATCTGCGTTAATTGTTAGATGGATGTAGGTAGGCCTGTCAACAGGCGCGCTCTTTGCTACAATGGCACCCAAATGTCGGTTTTTTTTTGCCTATAGTCAAGCTTCTCTTGATTAAAGTGCATTTCCTATTTTGAAAATCATTTCTGGTCGTCCATTTGCGGTTTGCTACAATGGCGCCCAAACTGGCTTTTTTTTGTTGTTGGTCTTTAGTCAAGCTTCTCTTGACTAAGACGTTGTTCTTTTCTCCAGTATTTTTTCGGTCCCGAAAATCTCAATAAAATTCTAACTTCGATATTTATATCATGTAAAACGATTTTGTTTTTTTTTTGTAGATCCATCGACACTATACCTTAAAAATCATTTCACCAGTTTCACGTCGTGTTGCCTTGTCGTCAAGTTATTGAGTTTTTTTTCTCAATTTCGATTCTGCACATAAGGTTCTTTGCTCATTGCAGTTCATAGGGAAATTTTTTTGTTGTTGTCAGTTTATAGATGACACTCTTGGTTTGGCAGGACGAGTTACCTTGCTAGGCTGCCAATGGCTGGTCTACGCAGACTTACCTTGCTTTCGTGGTAGTTCCTTTTTGCTCTCGTTAGATCTGGCTTTGGTAGCTGGCGAGATGGCACGTGATTTGGCTTCATTGGTGTAACCTAGTAAATTCCCTTTCAATCATTAAATTTTTTTTCCCTTCGCTCTTCTTTAGAGCTCCAAAGTTCCATGCGTCGGAGTGCTCATCCATTCAGCGGTAGGCGGGCTTTGGCCTTGCGGGTACCACTGGGAAGCGTTTCTTCGGTTCGCGCCAACGGCCGACCACTCGACCTTAGGTCAACAAGTACCACGCAAATGCCCTGTTCTCCCCTACAAGTCGGTGATCGATAATAGCCACCTGTTTGATTTATTCCTTGTGGGAGAGATCAGGACAGCCTTGTGATTCGAAGTGAATAAGTATTCTCCAAATTCGGTTCAGCCGCTATGCTTCGCGCTTGCGTGGCGCTCTGCTCCCATGACTACATTCGGGGTTGTCTCAATCACTCTGACGGGAGGATGGCTGGTTAGCATCCTCTAGATTGGTATCCGACTTGGAGCGATTGATACAATACCGGGGCGTTACCCTTGGAGCGGAGTCCCACGTTAGGTAAAGACAGGTGAATTCCCTTTCCTTTATTTTTGGTTATTCCATGGACGTTCCCTAGTTTGAAGTGTCGGGATGTTCAGCTGATCAGTGGAGGGTGAACGTCGTATGCGATGCATACTACTCCGAGCTTAAAGGTTCCGTTCACATCCGCTGGTTCCAGGAACGAAGTCAGTATTTTGTATATTTTGAGATTCTGTTTTGGCATATTTTGGAAATTACTGTATCATATCCTAGTTATGAATTCGATATCGTTATCTTGTAGTTAGCTTTTACGATCTTAGTTGTATTCATAATATGACTATATAGCTGTTGAATACTTACCTTTGTCGTATTATAGTTATTGATATTTCCTTAAGTAAGTACAGCCTATTAGGGTCTGGTTATCATTATGGTATAGTTAGATAGATTCTAGGGTATCTTTTTGTAGGTATTTTAGTTTTGTCACAGCCTCTACCTCAATCAGGCTTGAGTCAGTTTAGATATCATCTTTTATTTTAGTTATTATAGTTTGGTTATAGAGTATCCTAATTACCGTCGGATTTTTATAGCTACCTTATCTAAACTTAGTTTTGGTTTCATTGTAGCTACCTTTAAATAATCTGAGGTGGCTTTTAGATTACTTTGCTTGTATATCTTTTTAGTTGTTAGCGTTCGATTATATCTAAGTCATATTTGCACTATGTTGGTTATCATGTTTCAATCTAGTTCGCACCGTTGATTATGGTTTTTGCCTTAATTACCCATAGATTATTTTGGCTACTGTGCCGCAATTTAGCTGTTACGGTTAGGTTAAGTCTTTGATCTTAGTTACTGTTGGCTTGGTTTGATTACCTTAGTTAAGTTTATGAGTTTATATGAGACTGGATATTTAGTTATGATCATGATATTATATGTTATTTCATTATTACTGCAGTCCTATCCCTATTATGGCTATCGTTACCTGAAGGTCGAATAGCTAGCTACGATCATTGTATCGTACGCATTGGATTTGTTGGATTTGTCGCACCATACATCATCGCTACGGCTTCTTTCCTGAGTGCCGGCGGCCATTGAATAGCTGATCACTCGCACTGTTTTCTGATATTGACTTCAGCCTGTTGTCAAGATGGTGAACGATGTTCATTCCTTTGACTTGTCCTTGACAACCGGATTTTTTGTCATAACGTCCTTAACGTGGGACGGAAGCCTTCAGGTTCCGATCCCGTACATTCCCTAAATTCTTTCTTTTTTCTTTTGTTCAAACCTACCATTACTAAGTTTATGCTGCGTCAGACCCTTTGAAAGGTTGGCAAGCTGTAGAGAGTTAGAGAGAGATTGAGAACGATTTGTTTCGTTCCAGTTCGCAGAACTGGATTGTTGAAATGTTGTGTTGTGTGTGTGTACGGGTGGACCGCTGCGTACCAAACCACCTCGTTCGTATGACTTAACATTTTGAATATTAGTACGCGCAAGTTTATAGATTTTTTTTTATTTATAACAAAGCCATTATTTAGAATTCTTCCTTTTGAACACTTATACACTTATATATGCACAATTATAATACACGCACAACTTATAGAAATACCTACAATTTTCTTTTTTTGGATCTCTAATAAAGTATCATTATTGAAATTTCTTTCACACATATATATATATTTATATTTGCACAATTCTAATACATGAACCGGTTTCACAGAACCTTTCCTTTGGATTTAGAATCGAGCTACTACTTTGAATTTTCTTTGAATTAAAACATTTATATGCTCACAAATTTATGGGTCTACCTCTGTAGATCTTTTCGAAAGCTAGTGTTTTTAAGTTTCGTTTGAATGTATTTGCTTAAATACACGCAAGTTTAGTACGCCAAGGTTTTTAGATCTTCTTTTGTTTTTTATAATAAAGTATTATTTTTTAATTTCCGTTCGAACACATATATATTTATATATACACAAAGATCATACACGCACAATGGTAATATTTGTTGTTTTATTATTATGAGGAACTCCTTGTGTACTAGTCCTCTAATTTATCTATTTATTTATTTTCCTAGTCCTACCTGTATACATTTTTGTTATTTCGGTTGTGCTTTCCTGTGTAGCTTCCATTAATTTTACTTGCTCTTAGGTTTCCAGTTACTCCCAGACAGAATTATTTTACGCGAATTGAGATCTTAATTACCTTCTTCATCATTTCCCTGCTCTGCGTTGGCCAAGCGTGAACAACTAAGGACATTTCCTGGTAGCTACAGGTTACCAAAGCGCCGCTTAGGACCTGCTCAACCTAGCGGCCGGTATACCTCTTGTTAATAAGATTTTTTTTATCTTCTATATATTTCCTTTTATTATAGTTTTTTTTTCTCCATTTTTTTCTCTCTTTTGTTCCTCTTTCCACAACTTTAATCCCTGCCTTTCTTCAGTATTTTCTAATCGGTGGTGGTCAAGCAAATGAACAAATAAGGACGATGATCCTAGTATAACCCACCTCCACCTTAGCTGAGTAGATGTTTCCATACTAATCCCTTCAGGATTAGCCTCGGTATGAGGATTTTAATTCTTTCTATCCCTTCTCCATTTTCCCTAGTGTTTTGTTTCCTTGGTGCGATGCGGTGCCATGGCGAGTTCAGGCTGTAGAGCCAGTTTGCCCGGCTTGAGACTCTGGTGAGTCGTCCCCACGTTGGGCACTGTTACGAATGGGCTCACCTGTTCCTCCCGCTAGTTAAAATTTTTTTTTTTTGGGTTTTGTTTTGCCCGGCTTGAGACTCCCTCTCTGGGTGGGTCGTCCCCACGCTGTAGCGTTCTGCCCTCAGGCTACTTTTCGTTTTTTTTCTCTTCTCCTCGTCTTCTCTTTCTTCATCTTCTTCTCTTCTCTAAATTTTTTTTTTATTATTATTGGCCTTTTTCTTTTAGTTTTATTTTGATTTCTCGGGTACCTGAAAAGGGGCAAAAGTTTTTTTTTACTTTCGAAAGGTAGCCCTATGCTACCCTTCCATACGAAGATTTAAATACACCTGAAAAGGGAGCAAAGTCTATTTACTTCGGAAGCTTCGCTACTTTCCTCATATATACCTAAAAGCCGGAGAAAAGGGCAATTATGGTAAAAGAAAAAAATACTAATTCGATCAGAACGCGCACAAATTGGAATCTTTTTCATAAATCCGTTAAAACCTGAAAAGAAGAAAACGCAGTAACATCAGAATATATATATATTTTTTTCTTTCAAACAAAAATTCTAAATTGGCCAAAACGCGCACAATTTACAATTTCCATGTAAAAACTTACCGCTAGTCACCAACATCCAGGAGACAAAAACGGCAAGTCGCCTAGCCATAAAGCATCGCGTGATACCAGCACACAATAGACCATCGCTGGCCCGACCAAAAAATTCCAAGAAAAAGTTTTCGAAAACGATTGCTCGGTGCTAAAGATTTCACAAAAAGTGATACACGCACACCCGTACTTACTGAAAAGATTGCCGCCCGAATAGATTTCGGCATTCGACCGAGAAAGAACAGGCAAAAATTGCGCGCATGCCGGTGGCTGAGGCAACGAACGGCAGAAATGTAGGGAGACTGCGTAAGGCAGTCAGTCGTAGAATGATCTTTGGTTCGTGCGCTTCTTTAGAACGGGAGACCGGTGGTAAGGTTTTTTTTTTTTAGAAAATTATCTGATGAGTAATATGTATCAACATTGTTAATATCGGTTTAATTAGATACTTGCCTATGTTAATTTGTTCAACAGCATAATTTCTTTTATCTGCGAATGAAAATGGAATTTGCTTTGTTAGTGTTGCGAAGAAAAACTTCAAAGTTGTGCTAAATCGGATACTTACCTACGAATCAGAGTTGCAGAACGTCATTTTGTGTGGCATCTGCAAAGGAAAAATATAATTTGCATTAATAGTGTTATAAGGAAATTCAAAGTAGTTTAATTGGATATTTACCTGCGTTAAAATTTTTTTTTCAAGTCTGCATGACCAGCGTGAATTTTTATTGAATCTGTAAAGAAAAATAGAATTTGAATTAATAGTGCTACGAATAAGAAAATTCAAAGTAGTTTAATTGGATACTTACCTGCATTAATCTCTTCAAACCTGCATCAGCAGCGTGAATTCTTTTTGTATCTGTAAAGGAAAAAAAAAGTCAATGTTGTGTCAATTAGATATTCACCTGGGTCGCAGTGAACATACCATTACGTCAACATACTAGCCTGCCACGTCTTGGCCGGAGGAAACCTCGAATATTGTTAAGTAATACGTATGTAAGTCCAAGGTGGACCACAAGGTTAGTTTGATTTTGTTTTGCCTTACCTTTACTTTATTCTACTTTATCATAGTTTACGTTATATAAGAGTTTCGCTTTAATTTCTTTCGCTTGCTCAAACATCAGGACAGTTTGTTCAAGGTAGGACTAGTTAAGTACAGTTAGGAAAGCGCTTCTTAGGGCTAGAGTTAAGAGTATTATTCATAGAGCTACAAAGAAATTTTTTTTTAAAGGAAAATAAAAAACAGGAAATAGGTGGATAAGTTATGTGTGATCGGGCTTCCTCCACCGTAAGTGAGACACATAGAAAACAATAAAGAAATCAATTTGTCTACCACTCATAATGCTCGGACCTCTTTGTTTCTAGTCCTCTTTCTTTTGTTTATGGAGTTCTTTTTGAGTATTCCTTCTTTCCTTTAGCGAGCCAGCGCGATGGAGTGAATAATTTTCCTGGAGGGAATGGTCACCGGCACGATGGATGAAGCCCTTCACACATACTCGCACCAGTCGCTGCAAGGCAGGGATGATATGGGGCTAAGAATCCTACACTGACTGCGACGTCTTAGCCAGGGTGGATGGGGGCGATGGGCCCAATCAGAGTCCAGTCAGGACTCCGCATACACCGGGAGTCCACGTTATCTCTCTCTCTTCCTCTCGGCGTTGAACTCTCTCCGGGTGGTTGAGCATCTCTACGGCGTTGCTATTTTATTTTGTTTTATTTCAGCACCTCGCATCGCTGGCACTATTTAAATTACATCACTTTCAGGTATTTACTTACAGGTTGTACCAATGGAGGCGAAGCATCATGAGACGTGGAAAGGTTTTTTTTCTGTCCGTCCGGTTGAAGTCTGACAAAGATGATTCAGTTTTTTTTATTACTCATTTCGCACAGCTGCCAAGAACCACCCCAAGCCATCTGACCGCTAGCGGCAATATTCTGCGCGGTCACCCACACTAATCCCGAGATGAATTTTGCAGCACAAGTTGTCGATTGCAGCGCCTATCTGAGTTCATTGTTAGATGGATGTAGATAGGCCTGGCAGCAGGCGCGCTCTTTGCTACAATATGTCCGGATCTTCTCGCTGCGCTGTTCGCAAACTCTCGATGTCCCACCCTGTTGACGGCTCCACAGTTCCCAACTGTATAGTAGCTGTTTTCTCATTTCCTTTCTTCCAGCCATAATGCTTACATTCAGGTTCCCAATGACGTTGTACCAAGGCTTCTGCATTTCCATGGATACGTCCTTTCCTGTGTTGGCTCTCAAAGCCATAAGGTTAGATTCTAGTCTCCTTAAGAATAGTTTGCTCTGTAGCTCGCCAACTTGGACATTCTTCTCTCCCTTTCTTTTCTGTTAATTCCTTTCGACGGCGTTTCCTGCAGTCGCTTTGAAGGTGTCCAAAATTTATTACAATACCAACATCGTAGAACACTACGTGACGGGGTGCTCAGTAATAACTGCAATCTATTGCAAGTCTGCTGCTCAGCTCGATATCTTTGCAGTTCCACTGTCATCTCTTCATCTAGAGATTTCACTCGTCGGCATTTTCTGCAGTCTCTTTGTAGGTGTCCTGGTCTATTACAATTCCAGCATCGAAGGATACCACGCGAAGGTGAGCTCTGGGATGTATGCATTCCATTACAAGTACATTCGTCCACCGAAATGTCTTTCATTCGTACTGCACTCCGCGTAGCTTGTCTGGCGGATTCATACACTAATGCATAGGCTAGTGCTTCTGCTGTTGATTTCCTTCCTGCTAGCCATAACGCTTGTTGTAAACTTTCATCTGCCATAGCGTTCACAAATGCTTCCGTCGCCACTTCGTTGAGAAAATCCACATTCACACTGGAGTATGAAAGATGCGCTAATCTTTCCACATCTGCCTGCAGTTGTTGTAGTGATTCGTCATGCTTTTGGATCCTGTTGTGCAACTGTAGGCGATATACTTGCTGCATGTGTTCAACTCCGTAACGTAATTCTATCGCCTGGTACTAATGAAGCGTAATTACGTTGATTTTCAATCGGTCCAGTTTTGTAGCATTGCTGACGCAGGACCTCAAAGTGCTAACACCAGGGCTATAGCTTTGTCTTCATCATCCTATCCATTTACCTCTGAAGCTGCCTCGAACTGTCTCCTGAAAATATGCCACGAATTTTATCCATCAAATATTGGAGCTTTCATTCCACCTGCTCCGGATATTTCAGCTGCTACGTTTAGAGGCTGACGATGCTTTATTCTGTCCAGATCTGCTTTAAAACTGTCACGCTGCTCGGTGGCTTTTTGTTGAACTTCCGCCACTTCCTGCTCGATTCCTTCAATTTTCATATTTTGTTCTTCTAAAGAACTTTTTAGAAAATTTTTCTGATCCTCCAAACGAGTTTCTAGACAATTCTCCAGAGAACTCTTTTGTTCGTCCAAGCGGGTTTCCATAGATTTCTTCTGCTTATATAACCGGGATTCCAGAAAATTCTTTTGTTCCTCATTGCAATTCTTTTGTTCATCAAAACGGGCTTCCATAGATTTCTTTTGTTCGTCTAAACGGGATTCCAGAGAATTCTTTTGTTCGTCCATAGATTTTTTCTGCTCCTTGAGAGAATACCATAGATATCTTCTGCTCCTCGAGAGAATACTTTTGTTCCTTAAGAGCATTCTTTTGTTCGTCCAAACGGGTTTCCAGAAATCTCTTTTGTTTCTCAAGAGAATTGCTTGTTTCCTCAAAAGCATTTCTCATCTGCAGAGCTAATGAAAGCTCCAATTTACTCATTAAAGTACCCAAAACTTGTTGCATGTTCATCACAGACTTTTCTTCTGCTACAGTTTCTTCTAAGTTAAATGTCTCACGGTTCTGCCCTTCTTCTAGCAAAGTTTGCCTCTGTCGCTCGACTAGAACATTCTTTGGACCTGTCGTTTGTAACGACCGGTTCCCTAACTCCACTTTCAAATCCTGTATCCGAAGCTCCTCCAGTTTGCGCCCAATTACTTTAATAATTCTCTTACACAACAATATAAATTATTTTCCAGAACTTTCACAATTTAACACAATTTCTCAAAATTAATCCCACTTCTGACACCAGTTGTGTCGCGCGTGGCCTTTAGTTCGTTATTTAAAACACAATATTAAATAATTAATATATAAGTTCTTTATTTCACTCTGATCATATAAAATTCACAATTCCTCAATTAATCAACTCAACTCTAATTATCGCTAACGCTGTACTTTCAATTATCGCAATCTAATTATACACTTTCGCTTCTTAATTACTTTCACTTGTTAACACTGCAACATCTAAGACAAGACTGTTTTTCTGGCGGTGACAATTGTTATATTTATACCCTAGAAACTCTCCGGATTATTCTGGAGTGTTCTATTCCATAAGATTCTTGACTGTTCTATTCATTCTATTCATTCTATTGCTGAACCGTCCTGTAGATTCCATAATCAGTTCTCCAAACCTGAAGTCGTCTACTCTCCATTGCCAGTAGATGTCACCAGTTGTCTCTTTCTATTGCACGTAAAAATATATATACGGTCAGAAAACAAAACCAGTTTTTTTCTCCCTTAAATTGGTAAACTGGGACTTCAATAAATTAAAACTATAAACAGCAATGAATTAATTATCTTCTTTACATCCATTTTAGTTTTATTTACTTATTTCTAATTTCTAATGTGTTTGACATTTTAGTGAAAATACGTAACCTAAAATGGAGAACGAAAGTAGTTTAGCTGTCGTAAATGATGGGCAAATATATTTGTTTAATGGAATGACATCAGGTAATTAATATATATAATAAATAATTTTTTTTCAGTATTTTTATGTAACATATATTATAGAAAGAGTCCAATTTGGGAGAGGTAATAGAGGAAATAGAGGAATCTGTCGAGAAATTGCTGGAAAGACGGAAAAAAGCAATTATAAGCTGTTCAATTAATCTGTAATTTAAAAATAAAATACTGAAATCGTTGTGTTTGATAATAAAATATTACTTTGAATTTAAAGAGTTATTAACAATTCAATTTATTAATTAAATTCTAATCAATTCTTCCACGCGTCATATCCCTAAGTTCATTTCATCGCGTACTCTATGACCTTCTGCAGTTCCCTCGTAGCTCTGATTATTATTTATTTATTTTACCGAAATGCTTCTTGATTCGCCCAAGTCCATATAACAGACAAAAACTACTTCTCGATTGATAATCTACAAAATTTGAGTACATTTCAAGCCGTGGTGATTAATTTTAGCAAAACTTCATACGCCTCTATATTCATTCTAAAATTCTGCTGAAACTCAGAACCGTAAGTTTATTTACCACTCTTTCTATGTGGTATCTACTTAGATCTGTTCATTGGAATGTCCTTAATTCTACTCTTTAAGCATAATATTTTTTCTTCCATTTCTTCATCTCCATCGGAATCCTCATAAAAGCGCTGTCATATAATTAAATATTAATATGTCTTCATAAAAAGAAAACAAATTAGATTTTATTTACGGTATTTAAAACAGTAGCTCCGGCAATATTTAAGGGATTTTTATATTTCTCATTTCTGCTAAACAACAATGAAATAATATTCTTCTTTTCGTCCATTTTAGTTTTGTTTACATTCAATTTTACATGTTCTTTGACAATTCACACATTCAGACACGAAAGTGACTATTTTGATAGCAGTCGCGAATGCTATCAATAAAAGTGACTTCAATAGTGACTATAGCGTCCTCTTTGAACACATTTTTCTGTCAAAAGCGAGGGGAAAAAAGTTACTTTTTGGCTGCTCTGAAAGCAAAAAGTGACTATAGTCACTATAGCGTGTTGCTGTGAACAGACTCAATGTTCCTTCGCATAATTCCTTATATGTGTACTGTCCGTTAGTAGAACGTACACGCAAATTTGATTAAGTGACTGAAATGAATACACTGGTAAATTTGGATCAAGATCAGTGGTCTATTTCCTAACAACAAATCAACACTGCTGACCTTCTTTGGCTTTCAAGAAACTATTGCACTTAGTTTTAAGAATCTCCCAGATTATGTATAAAAGGGTTTCAGGTCAACGATTCAAAAGTATGGGAAAACACACTTACAGGATTGTTAATAATAGATATATAAATAGATATTCAATATATAGGATTAATATAGAACAAAAGTTAGAATAATTTAACTTCAACACTGACACACTTGCTTAACTGAAATATCTCGAGTAATTGTATTAAGACAGAATTATATAAATTGTTGGGTCAGAGATCAGTACACACTAGAAAACACACTTATTGACACCGATTTATAATGTATGATTTTTAAAAATAGATACGTCGAGACAAAACTCTGTAGATAAATTTGGGTCTGAGATTTTTGTATTACACTAAAACACTTATTAGCACCAAGTTATAATATGAGATCGTCAAAAAATGTAATAAAAATAAATGTGTAAAATAGATTTGCACATGAAATGTAAAATATATATATGTGTATATAAGTCGAAATATAGTCAAATAGATATATGAATAGGTATTAAAATGTTACAAGTGGCTGGTACTCACCGATCTAAACTTGGCACTTAAGATGGTTGACTTTAAGCAAATGTTAAGACCCTTTGTTTTAATCGTTGACTAGAACAATTCTTTATTTCTGTTAAGGGCAGAAATAAAGTGTTAATGTTAGTATGGATTATTTCAGTCAACTCCCGAAATAATACTCTTTAAGTCAGTCAACCCCCGGCTTAGAGTGTTATCTTAACTTCAGTCAACTTCCGAAGTAAGAAATTTGATTTTAGTCAACTCCCAAAATAAAATGTATATTCGTAATGATTATTTCAGTCAACTCCCGAAATAATATTCTTTAAGTCAGTCAACCCCGGCTTAAAGTGTTTTCTTAGCTTCAGTCAACTCCCGAAGTAAGAAATTTTATTTTAGTCAACTCCCAAAATAAAATTTATATTAGTAATGATTATTTCAGTCAACTCCCGAAATAATATTCTTTAAGTCAGTCAACCCCCGGCTTAAAGTGTTATCTTAACTTCAGTCAACTCCCGAAGTAAGAAATTTTATTTTAGTCAACTCCCAAAATAAAATGTATATTAGTAATGATTATTTCAGTCAACTCCCGAAATAATATTCTTTAAATCAGTCAACTCCCGGCTTAAAGTGTTATCTTAACTTCAGTCAACTCCCGAAGTAAGAAATTTTATTTTAGTTAACTCCCAAAATAAAATGTATATTAGTAATTATTATTTCAGTCAGCTCCCGAAATAATGTGATTTGTTAATAAGAATTCTATATCAGTCGATACCCGATATAAAATGTTAGTCCCTACCTATGTCAACTTATTCCAAACGATGCCAAGTGCAAAAAGAGATCGATATCAGTCAGCTTGTCGTTTTTATAGCCCTTGCTTGCACACGACACCACTGATGGAGTAGCAGAAGCGCATGATTGCAAGATTTGGCAGTGCAGCTGTGATCTTACGGTACTAGCGATAAAATTTGCCTAGCAACGAACAAAAATGCATAGCAACAAGAATTTTTAGAGCAACCTATGCTGCTGTGTTAAGTTAATTATATTTGCAAAAAATATTTTCGTTATCACGTAGCGAAGAAATTCCCGTTGGATAGTTCTTGCAATGATGATAATGATAGAATTCCAAATTGATCGGCTTGATCTGATTATATTTGTGTCATGCATTGTATGCTACATGAAATGCTTTTGTTATTATTGTAATTAGATTGAATTTATTTTATTTTCAGATCTCAATTTCAGCATGATTTTTTGTAATATGTTCTTTTTTCAGGCATAGTTTTTAGCACGGATCTAACTGATTTAAACAAATGGAAATAATCTTTATTTGATCTGCTCGTTGAGGCTATAATTTTGTATTATATTCGTGCAATGTGCTATGTAAAAGACAAATACATAGCTTTTTTGGGTTGTGTACCTGTATTTTTATTAAGAGTAATCAGATTAGAGATAAGTTTATTAAAAATTTTATGCTTTGTTTTCAGTATGTTTTCTTTTCAGAAGTTGTGTGTTAAGAAAATTATATTCGAACCGATTTGGTTCGAACATACTGCCCCCCTTGAAAGACTGTAAATGTCTTTCAAGTAAAGTTCCTTCAGCTACATCTCTAAGAAAGAAGTAAGTTTGAACTCACTGGCTAAGCAATTAATGAAGAAAAAGGATTGGTGTTATGTTGCCCGTATAAAGTGGCTTCCTTTGCTGAGGATAAAATAGAATTCTTGGTTTAAGAGAACTAGAACTAGATCGATGTGATGTTGTATTTATAACTATACGAAGTGTTTATCCTTTAAAAAGTACACAATTTTCCATTAACCACCTAATGATTGAGAGCATAAATGACAGAGTTATTCTTATTGTATAAATTTAAAGCCAAAAGCCTCATTTTAACTTTAGGACCATCTTTGAGGGTGAATCGCTGATTTCTCTTCTTGGAGCGCTTTAATGATGTTAAGGATACGGTGGATAAGTTGTTTGTAGTATGTAACCAACGTGGTATGTTGATGCTACTAATATGATGTAACTCTATTTTGAATTCGCGCCAATGCTTACTAATGGTTGCCGGTATTGGTTTATCCCATGAACATCCTGCAAGCCATAAAGCTTGCATTAACATTTTAGTAGTAATTGTTATGGGCGATATCCAGCCAAGTGGATCGAAAAGTGTCGCAATTTCTGAAAGAATAGACCGCTTTGTAGAGAGGTAATCAAGTTTCTTTCTGTATTGTAATGTGAAGCAATCAGATCCTGGATAACAATGAATGCCTAAAGTTTTTACAGACTCATCGCTTGCTAGTCGCAAAGGGAGTTGAACTTCTCTATTAGTTTCGGGAATCCTTGATAGTAGATCCGAGAAATTGCTGACCCATTTTCTCAAGTTAAACCCTCCTAAAGATAACAGATTGAGTAGTTGATCTTGTATATTGAATGCTTCTTCCATTGTATCTGATCCTGTAAGAAGGTCATCAACATAGAAGTCTCGCAATACTGTCCTTGCAGCTTCAGGATATTTGTCGGCTTCATCGAAGGCTAGCTGATTAAGCGTTTTTATTGCGAGATATGGGGCTGGCGTGGTGCCAAAGGTTACGGTGGTTAATTTGTAATCTTTTATAGGCTCGTTGTGATTATTTCTCCAAACTATTCTTTGAGAGTTTTGACCTGGAGCTTGAATCTTTATCATTCTATACATTTTTTCTATGTCAGCCGACATAGCGAATTTATACTTTCTCCATCTGAGGATGATGGAGAAGAGTTTAGACTGCAGTACTGGACCAGTATGGAGCTGTTCGTTAAGACTTTTTCCATTAGTAGTTTTTGCCGAAGCATCAAAGACGACGCGAACCTTTGTGGTGGGACTATCTTTTCTAACGGCATGGTGGGGAAGATAGTAGCTTTGTTCATTTCTTACTATCTTATTAGCCACTGTCATGTGACCTAGTGTCTTGTATTCACTGATACAAGCTTTGTATTCCTGATAGAGTTCAGGATTTTGTTCTAATTGCCGTTCTAGGCTATAGAACCTACGTAATGCCATACCACGAGAGTCGCCTAGGCTAGGACTTTCTGTGATGAAAGGCAGACGAACTTCGTAACGGCCATGTGCGTTACGAACATGAGTTTTTTGATAAAACTCTTCACATTCTTGATCTGCTTTAGATAGCTTTCTTCCTAGATTAACTTCTTCAGTTTCCCAAAACTGACGTAAAAGTTTATCCAGTGAAATGTCGTCATCGTAATGAGCCTTTGCTGTTAATGCAGATGCTGTTAAGAATGTGGATGTGTTTTTTAGCTTTCCGAAAAGTATCCATCCGAGGGTACTGTTTTGGGCAGTTGGTGTTCCTGGAGCACCTTTCCGTACACCTTCCATAAGAATTTCGCTGTACACATCTGCTCCTAAAAGCAGGTCAATTTTTCCTGGTTTAAAGAAAAACGGATCGGCAAGTGGTAGCTGATGTAAATGACTCCATTCTTTGTTTGGAATGGTTGAAGGAGGTAAAATGTCCGTGATTGTTTCCACTATAAGGGCAGTGACCGTGGTTGCCTTAGTTGTGGTTGAATAAGGATAAATGTTCAATGTAGTTTGTTTTTGAACATTTGTAGTTTCAGTTTTTCCCAGGCTAGTGATTTGAATTTCCACGTTTGTAGTGGATGATTGCAGCTTACGTGCGGCGGCTTGGGTTATAAATGAAACTTGCGAGCCTGAATCTATCAATGCTCTTAATACCAACATATTTCCCTTTTTTGAGGGAAATTTTAGCAATGCTGTGGCAAGCAATGCTTGTTTGGTATGTTGGTTTTTTGCGTAAAGCGTGTGAAGAAAGTTATTGGATGTGGAAGGTGAATTACAAGGTTGAGCGTCTGATTGCTGCTCCCTTGGCTTGAATTGGGTCGAGACCCTAGGAGTGGCATTATTCCTGTGAAGTAAAGAATGATGCCTCCTTCCACATCGCTGACATGAAAACTTACTCGTACAAGTTTTCGTGTTGTGGCCTTTTGATAGGCAGTTATTACACAATTGATTTGATGTGACAAATTTGAATTTATTGTCTACATCAAGTTTTATGAATTTCGGACATTTAAATAGACGGTGCTGCTCTTTGCACAAGATACATGTTTGGGTATATGACGTAAAATGGGTGGATGCTATCGGGACGTGAGCATTTTTATTGGCTAGGGACGGTTTGGTATCGACTATGGCTTCTAAAATTCTAAATCTATATTGTAAAAATATTTTTAAGGACTCGAAAGTGGGAAGTCGTTCTGTAGTATTGACCTCCTGTTCCCATGCACGGTGTGTTTCTGCTGGTAAACTTTGTACCACCATATAGATGAGAATTGCATCCCATTGCTTAGTGGAAACTTGCAATGCCTCGAGTTCGAAGATACATTCGGAAGACTTATCTAGCAAGGTTTTGATAGCCTTGGCTGATTCATTAGCTGCTTTAGGTAAATTAAAGAGTGCTTTTAATTGGGCATTTACCAAAACTCGTTTATTATCATACCTTTCAAGCAATATTTTCCATGCGCTGTCATAACTCGAGTTGGTCATAGGAAATTGACGCAACAAGTGCTCTGCTTCTCAAGATACACTTGTTTTCAAATAATGCAATTTCTGCACCGGAGATAACGCAGAATTTGAATGCACCAGGGAATTGAATAAATCGTGAAAAGGTCTCCAGAATCATAAGAACCTGAGAATTTTGGGATTGTGATGCTCGGTAGTCTCAGAGACGATGAAGTTTCATGTTCTAATTTTGAACTTGATGCAACCTTTGTTTCGAATGCATCTAATGCATCCCTAAGAATACCTCGAAAGGTAAAATATTGATTTTCCACTTTTGAAAATTGATCATTTGCGAAATAGTTGGGGGTTGGATCCGGTATCGGGGGGTCGTTTGTTACCACTTCCTCCAGGTTGATTATCACTTGTTACAACTTCCTTTCCAATTTGATTATGGATTTTTGGCATCCCACTCTTTTTGCAGTATTTTATAATAATAACCGTTTTTAGAATAATCTTTAATTAAATCTTTTGCCTGTTGAGTTTTCTTAAATTCATGATAATTCACGTATTTATGTTTTTCAGCTTTAAATATATCACTTAAATGTCTTTCTCTTTCAGCATATAAATATTGTGAAAAAGATCTTGACTTATTAGTCATACTTGGATACTGAACACCAATAACACTTTCAACACCATATTTTAAGCCAAGTCCAATAATGCCTGCAAGATCGCTCACACGACCGTTCTGTTTGAAATCATCGACAAAACTAATTATTGCTTCTTGATCAGCACTTCTTATTTCAGCTTCTCTAGTTGCAAGCGTATATTCTAAATCATGTATGTATGCGATGAAGTCTGTAGAATTCACAACTTCACTCTCATCATATATATCATTCCCAGGACCTAAATAATTATATCCAGGCCAAGTATATCCTTTATTCGACATATTAAAAATACTGATTCAACTATCTGTAATCTGTAATCTGACCAAATTTCACTTAGAGCGGTTAATCGCTCGGAAATAAGACCTTTCGTTCGTTTTTCTACATCAGTTTTAGTGTAGTTATTGAACGATTTTTCAAAGATTATTGCGGAAGTGGCTTGGTTGCCCAAAAGTTTTTGAAGTGTAGACATAATGAAAAGATTGATAAAATAAAACACTAGACCTTATATCCGGCTCGAAGGACCATAAAATGTACTGTCCGTTAGTAGAACGTACACGCAAATTTGATTAAGTGACTGAAATGAATACCCTGGTAAATTTGGATCAAGATCAGTGGTCTATTTCCTAACAACAAATCAACACTGCTGACCTTCTTAGGCTTTCAAGAAACTATTGCACTTAGTTTTTAGAATCTTCCAGATTATGTATAAAAAGGTTTCAGGTCAACGATTCAAAAGTATGGGAAAACACACTTACAGGAGTGTTAATAATAGATATATAAATAGATATTCAATATATAGGATTAATATAGAACAAAAGTTAGAATAATTTAACTTCAACACTGACACACTTGCTTAACTGAAATATCTCGAGTAATTGTATTAAGACAGAATTATATAAATTGTTGGGTCAGAGATCAACACACACTAGAAAACACACTTATTGACACCGATTTATAATGTATGATTTTTAAAAATAGATACGTCCAGACAAAACTCTGTAGATAAATTTGGGTCTGAGATTTTTGTATTACACTAAAACACATATTAGCACCATGTTATAATATGAGATCGTCAAAAAATGTAATAAAAATAAATGTGTAAAATAGATTTGCACATGAAATGTAAAATATATATAGGTATGTGTATATAAGTCAAAATATAGTCAAATAGATATATGAATAGGTATTAAAATGTTACAAGTGGCTGGTACTCACCGATCTAAACTTGGCACTTAAGATGGGTGACTTTAAGCTAATGTTAAGACCATTTGTTTTAATCGTTGACTAGAACAATTCTTTATTTCTGTTAAGGGCAGAAATAAAATGTTAATGTTAGTATGGATTATTTCAGTCAACTCCCGAAATAATATTCTTTAAGTCAGTCAACCCCCGGCTTAAAGTGTTATCTTAACTTCAGTCAACTCCCGAAGTAAGAAATTTTATTTTAGTCAACTCCCAAAATAAAATGTATATTAGTAATTATTATTTCAGTCAGCTCCCGAAATAATGTCATTTGTTAATAAGAATTCTATATCAGTCGATACCCGATATAAAATGTTAGTCCCTACCTATGTTAACTTATCCCAAACGATGCCAAGTGCAAAAAGAGATCGAGATCAGTCAGCTTGTCGTTTTTATAGCCCTTGCTTGCATACGACACCACTGATGGAGTAGCAGAAGCGCATGATTGCAAGAATTGGCAGTGCAGCTGTGATCTTACGGTACTAGCGATAAAATGTGTCTAGCAACGAACAAAATTGCATAGCAACAAGAATTTTTAGAGCAACCTATGCTGCTGTGTTAAGTTAATTATATTTGCAAAAAATATTTTCGTTATCACGTAGCGAAGAAATTCCCGTTGGATAGTTCTTGCAATGATGATAATGATAGAATTGCAAATTGATCGGCTTGATCTGATTATATTTGTGTCATGCATTGTATGCTACATGAAATGCTTTTGTTATTATTGTAATTAGATTGAATTTATTTTATTTTCAGATCTCAATTTCAGCATGATTTTTTGTAATATGTTCTTTTTTCAGGCATAGTTTTTAGCACGGATCTAACTGGTTTAAACAAATGGAAATAATCTTTATTTGATCTGCTCGTTGAGGCTATAATTTTGTATTATATTCGTGCAATGTGCTATGTAAAAGACAAATACATAGCTTTTTTGGGTTGTGTACCTGTATTTTTATTAAGAGTAATCATATTAGAGATAAGTTTATTAAAAATTTTATGCTTTGTTTTCAGTATGTTTTCTTTTCAGAAGTTGTGTGTTAAGAAAATTATATGCGAACCGATTTGGTTCGAACAATATGATTACCGAAATTAATTGTGTGCCTGTTCAATTAAGTTACAGTTTTTTATACAATCAATTACTGTATCACAAATTCACAACACGTAATGATTTTTAAATTATTATATTATCACCTCAAATCGCCAATAAATATTTGTACAACCGTCCGATGGCAAATTTCAGAAATTTCGCAATTTCAAAATGGCCGGCTTGCTGTAGTATTGGCACAGATTAGATATATACAGACATCCAACTGAAAAATTTCTGACTTCAATTTTGGAATTACCCCTGTATGTCACCACTAATATCCCTCGGATTATTTACAGGATATTTCTTTGATATTCCATCGCTGGGAAAAAGAGACAGTCATATTACTGTCAAATAATTCTGACAAATGCAAATGGCTGTCATTAAAAAAGTTGAAAAATGCATTTTCTACAGATATCGAAGATTCATTGAAAGAAAAGCCATTCAATAAGTTTATAGAGCGCTTAAAAAGAAATATCCGGGTCCAAAAGAACAAAAATTAATCCAGGATTTATAACGAAGCCACATGCCTGTCACCTACTCTACCATCCAATTTTCCCTATCTATATCAATAATGCAAGAATCCATCCAAATTCCTATCATCTAGATGATTTATTTCTCTATTCATAAGAAATAAATCATACCAAAAATACATCAGCAACACCAGAGCCGATCACGCGGCCAGGGCATGACAGAGTATCATACACTCAATGCCACTGCGCCTGCGTACCACACAGATGCTGAACAAAGCAGCCAGTCAACCAGCAGTGGGAGATTAGACAAAGCTAGCGCCGCCAGGTCTATTACACACTGCACTACTGCTGACCGCGCATATATAAAGGGGCCTGCTGCGGCCAGAAATCAGTCTTGATCGTGAGCTCGACCAGAGCAGAGCTGCAGTACCAGCTACTACCGGAGACTAGACAGAATCCTAGTCTGAATCGAGAATTTGAACTGAGCAGAGCTCCAGTACCAGCACCAGCCAGAGACCAGTGGAAATCGAAGGCCAGTCCAGTCCAGTACAGCAAAACTTCGAATCCACCAGCCCAGTCCGTCCGAGTAGACCAGACCAGACCATACCAGAACAGACCAGAAGAGGTACAAGTAGAGCCAGGTCACCTGGAATCAATCAGTTGCCTCCCAGCAATCAGACTGTCTAGAACTCCCGACTATCCGTGCTGATTCTGCCTAAGACATGCGTACGATTTTCGTATTGGTCTAGGACAGAATATTCGCACACTATTCTACCAGTTATCCGTGACCGTGCTGATTCTGCCTAAGACTTGCGTACGATTCTCGTATTGGTCTAGGACAGAATATTCGCACACTATTTTACCAGTTATCCGTCCATTTCCATGCTGTTTCTGCCTAAGACATGCGTACGATTTTCGTATTGGTCTAGGACAGAATATCCGCACACCATTTCCCCGTCTGTCCATTTCCGTGCTGTTTCTGCCCAAAGACGTGCGTACGATTTTCTTATTGGTATGGGTCAGATTATTCGCACACAACTACCAGATATTCGCCCCGTGCTGTTTCTGCTATGACATGCGTACGCCATCGTACTGGTCTGAGCAAGAATATCCGCACTTACACTCATACTAAGGCACCCGATCTCGTTACAAACTCACTAGGGTATACGAAGTGTGATTAGAGTATTGAAGTGCAATCCTGAATAACCAGAAAAGAACATATCAGATGGATTATAGATTACAGTGACAATAGTGAACTAGATGTAGAAATAATGACCGTGAAACACATTAGTGACTAACAAATTAGAATTAATAGTGAAATAATAATGAATCATAACCTAGAATACATAAGTTCGACAAAGTAAGACTTAGTGCTAAACTAGAATTGTTAGGGATAAGCAACAGTGAATAAAGCAAATATATAAAATTACCCAAGTGTATTATTAGTAACACAAACGTCGAGGAACCCAACCCTGGACGACTCCCGAGCTATCTGCACACTATTAAACCCGACGTTACATAACCCTATTCAATCACTGAGCGAAATACCAGCAAGCCATCAGTGAATGGAAAAGAGTACCACCGAAATTCCGACACAATCCTGACCAGAAGAAGAAAACATAAGTGAGTGAAACAGAGGATTTAACTCCAAGTACTATCTGCTTGCTGAAGAAGGAAGACCTGTGTATCGAGTTGGAAAAGAGAGGTTTAAGTACACAAGGAACCGCAGATGAGTTAAGAAAATGGCTGAGCGAGAAGCTCAAAGAAGAAAGCCGAACTAGAAATATTCTAAGTAATAATCTACCAGGGATGACGACCGCCATAGTAACTACAGCTACTACGGCTACCGCAATAGTAACTACAGCTGCTATGACTACCGCTACGATAACGACAACCAGCCACATACCAATACCGACTACCGCCCAGCAATTACCACCAGCCAGTCATGTAAGGAGTACAGAACACTTATCCGACTCTGAAATAATGGATAAGGTACGTAAATTGAACCTAAAATTCGACCAGGGGAATGAACCATTGAGCTTTTTAGAAAGAGTAGAAGAGCTGGCAGAGTGCTATCAGATACCAACTGATCGGCTTTTACGGACATTGCCTGAGCTCTTACAAAAAACCGCATTCACGTGGTACAGAAACAACCGACAGAGTTGGTTAAAGTGGGACGACTTCGTAGAAGATTTTAAAGTGTTCTTCCTCCTCGACGACTCGAAGTCAAATTAGCAGACGATATCCGAGCTAGAGTACAAAAACCGACCGAAAAAGCCAAAACATGTTTTACGGCAATCCAGTCACTAATGCGTTGGCAACTGGACAGTTCACCAGAAGCAAAGTTACGCCGAATATACGAGAATTTGCTACCCGAATATACGAGAATTTGCTACCCGAATACAGACTATATATCCGTCCCCGAGATTTCAGTGGTCTAGCCGAGCTAGTCAAGCTAGCTGCAGAGTACGAAATGGTAAAAGAAGAGGAAAAGAAGTCAGAACCAACAAGATCAAACATACGCGAAGAGAATTCCCCGACCAGAAGGCAAAATACGGCATTTCCAGTAAAAATACAATACTCAAGAACCGAGTGTTGCTGGAAATGTGGACAACGTGGACACACCAAAATAAATTGCCGAAACCCAGCAAAATTATTCTGCTCACGATGTGGTCAGCCTGAAGTATTGTCGCGAGATTGCCCATGCAACCAGAATCAAACACTTAAGGGAAGCGCAAGAGAAACTAGGCAGCCATGTACCCCCGACGTCGATGCCTTAGAAGACCAGAAAGACGAACAGCGCTACTTTATCACTCTCAACATAATAATTTTTTTTTATGTAAATAAGTCTCTTTTATTTTTGGCTCTGTGGCTCTTTTCAAAATCCTTAAACTAGGTGGCAAAAGGCTCTACAATGTGTAAAAAAGACAGACAATGACTAATCTAAAATAACACAAAATTGGTCAAAAGGGACAACGAGAACAAATTAGACACTAACAATAAACGAGAAGAAAAAAATGAAACATTAAATTCTAAAAAGAGACTGTATATAACGGATAACAAAAATTTTTAAAAATGCCTAAAATATGAGAAAACAAAAAATTTATTACTTGTCCCAATTTTGACAATTGGGTAAGTGGCAGTTCCAAGAAGCTTCAATTTCCAAAATAATCTAATAAAAATATTTACCTAAACGAACGAATTTTCAACAAAAAATTTTGTAATTTAGCACCGAGACCGAAACCGAATCAAAGATAAATGACCGAACGAACGAAAAAATTTAGCCGATACCGTTATAGAGTCCAGCGAGGGCGGCCTGTAGTATCGTAGACCTCTACAAACTGCCCTCATCATCCCTCCAGCTTAGCATCTCTAACAGAGTGCTTGTCCTTCCCACCGCACGTGCAACGATTCCTAAGCGGGGAGAAGCCCCGTGGACTAGTGTTGCAAATGCTGTTGCCTGTTCTCACCAGCGACACACAAGAGCTCCATCCTGTACCGACGATAGTGGTTGCCATGTGCAGTTGAATGTGTCTGCGTTCGTTGCCAGATATTCGAGACGTAAACGTCTCTTCAACCTGTCAATGAAGTGGCGCTTAAGTGCGTGTGCGTGGTGTTGTGGGTCAGTGTTCTGATTCCCATCTTCGACTCTCATGTAGTACAGGTGAATTGTAGATTTGACCAGTGTCAACACAAAGCTAATCAAACAATTCACTCTACTACAGACCCTTGGTACCCCATATGGATCAACTGACACATACCGCGCACGAGATCCATTAGACCCTGCAAAGCCGGACAAGTGAAGAACCTGTGAAACAGGGTGCCCTCACCAGCACAAACTGTGCAAATCCTCTGAACTCGGCGTTCGATATGTGACAACTGATTAGGATTCATAAGACTGTGATGCAGCAATTTGAATTCTGCATCAGCATCTTTGTAACTAGAAGGATAACTGTAGACTACTCTGCAAGTTATCCCTCCCATCACGCCCATATTCACCCCGAGGTGTGTTCGCCATCTGTTGTATCCTGTATACTCCGGAGGTCTTATGGACATAAGCACGTCACGGAGCACACGTGTTGTAAGTGTGCTGAAAGGTGTGTGTGGTGGTCTGTTCAGAACGAAAGCATCCTCCAACTTAGTGCCAGGGTCACTGGTCCCAAGTTGGCGAAATCTCTCCCGCGCAGAAGCAGCCAGGTCGTGTAGTTGTGAAGTGTTAGTGTTTATTCGACAGTTTCCAGAGATATCAATAATATCTCCGAGAACTGTCAGTATATGCGTGTCAGCTTCAAAACCCCGAGCATTACTGAACACTGAATCTATTAATTCAGGATTAAACCTGATTGGAATCGACGCGAATTGCGTGTACCGTAGAGCATTCCACTGAAGGTGAAATGCTGGCCTGATTCTGCCCCAGGTCTGAATCGTTGAGATTAGATCCTGTGGCCAGTCACGAGGATAAGGTGGTCGAACAGAGAGTAGGTAGTAATACTCCCCTATGCCGATCCCTCCCAGTACATTCACCCACAGTTGAGAAATCAAGCTGTCTCTCTGGCAAAACACTCTTTGGAATGCACGCACTTAGAGACACCTTGATTTCACAACCAAGTTAGTGAGACCTAATCCACCTATCTTGACTGGCAGACAGAGCGTGCTTTCAGCAACCCATCGTCTTCCGCACCAAAAGTCGTCTATCGCTTTTGCTTGAAGAAGACCTACGAAGCCTTCATCAAACGTCTCAGACTTTAGCAGATGCACGATGGACGTGGTAATCAAATAGTTTATCACGACTGACCTACCCATTAAGGACTACGCCATGAGTTTACAGATCTAGAGAGTTTCTCAAGAGCGATGCGGCTATTATTTGATTTACTCTCGCATCCGATATACACACCTAAATACTTCAGGCAAGTATTAGTCCATTGGATGTTCAGTGGAGTATCTGTACGATCTCTCCACCTTCCACACCACAAGCCTTGACTCTTACTAAGGTTGAGTTTAGCGCCCGCTATACGTTCGAACTGTTCGAAAACAGCACGAGCGACCGGAAAAGCTTCATCTCTTGTCACGAAGATAGACAGATCATCCGCATACGCCAACATAAGAGGCCTCACATTGGTATATGGTAGACGAACCGCATACTGTCCGAGCATTCGACGAAGATTCACCAGTAGCGGCTCCAACGAAAGATCATAAAGCATACCTGACAATGGACAGCCCTGTCTGATACCTCGATGAAACGAGATAGGAGCCAGAACTTGTCCTTGATGCTTAATCAAAATCGCTGAATCTCTATACAGTTTCCCGACGATATCGAGCCACCTGGGTGGAAACCCAAATGCCTCGAGAGCAGTCAAGAGATACTCGTGCGAGACACTATCAAAAGCCTTTTGCTGGTCAAGTGAAATCATGCCCATTTGTGTACCTGTCTGTTCATGGTAGGCAAACAAATGCTTGGCTACCGCGATATTGTCGTAGATACTACGACCAGGTACACAATAGGACTGTTCCGGGTGTATTACCGAAGCAATCACTGAGCGGAGTATCGCCCCTATTGCTTTGCAGACGATTTTGTAGTCTACATTGCATAGGGTTACTGGCCTCCAGTTCCCCATCCTCTGCAAATCTCCCTTCTTTGGAATCAAGCGCATAACAGATCGCCTCCAACTAGAAGGAAAGTCTGAATGCGTCT
Source organism: Dioctria linearis (assembly GCA_963930735.1). Lineage (NCBI taxonomy): Eukaryota > Metazoa > Arthropoda > Insecta > Diptera > Asilidae > Dioctria > Dioctria linearis. Next base: position 178,738,249 of record OZ005742.1, read on the forward strand.
CAACCGCCGAATTGAAGACTTCCAAAAGGTCAGGAATTAATAAATCCCTGAAACGTATGAAGAATTCTGGAGTCAAGCCGTCATAACCAGGTGAAATGTGTCGCCTTAGATCCTTTGTCGCAGCAATCATATCCTCCAATGTGACTACTGTATCCAGGAGCTCCTTACTGTCTTCAGAGAAAGTGGGAATATTCTCAAGGAATTCATGAGTGGTCGAGGATGTTGTCGACGTCGATTCAGAGTAGAGACTACTGTAGTAGTCTCGAATATATTCTGATAGCTGTTGTCCGTTGACGACTTGTCCAGATTCATCAATTATCGATTCGACCTCACAGGAAGCAGTACGACGTCTAGTCGCCTGAAAGAAGTACTCAGTTGGAGAATCGCCTTCTCTCAGCCAGCGCGATTGGCCGCGCAGCACAAACTCCAAGCTGTGCTGGTAAGTCTGTGTCGCCAAGCGTTCCTTTATTCCATTGAAATAAAGAATCAACCCCGGCTGAGTTGGGAGAAGAGCTGCCACCCGAGAGACCTCGGCCGACAAGCTAGAAGCTTGATATCCACTTCGATTAAAACTCGTCTCGATAAAAGACCGAATCTGGAGCTTTCCAACATCCCACCATTGACTAAGAAAAGGAAAGTCAGCTTTCCTCTCTTGCCAATCGTGCCAGAAATCAATGAACTCATTGATGAACTGCTCGGAATTCAACAAATCGTTGTTGAATATCCAGTATGCAGTTCGTCTTTCAACTAGAGTGCTGGTCGCCACCACAAGAAGATGATCACTAATCGAACACACTTCATGAGTGACACCAACGAAATGTTCTAGTATTCCAGGTGAGACGTAAAGTCTATCAATTCTGGAGCCTGCGAGACTTCCATGGATATTTCGCGAGACCCTCGTGTATGATCTAGTCATAGGATGCATCCAACGATAGATATCCACGAGTCTGAAAACACCGACAAAATTCCTCAATCGAGTAGCATTGACAGAGTTGAACTCAACTCCAGAGTGCCGATCCATTGAGGGATTCAGAATGCAGTTGAAATCACCTCCGAGGACAGTTTCGCCGCTAAAATTCACCAAACAGGACTGAACACTATCAAGAACTTGTCTTGTAATGTCCTGGTCATGAGGAAGGTACACGTTTACTACCTTGATATGTTTGTCTTGAACGACAAAATCCAAGGAAGAAGCGAAGCCTGGGAAGATATCTGTATAGACAGGAGACGATAGTGTAAATTTGTTGGATACAATGATTGCCACCCCTGAGCCTCGGCGAGGCGCAGGTGTGGCAAACATTGCATAGCCAGAGTGTAAATAAGCATAGCGCTCAAGTTGTGTGTATGTGTCTTGTGTAAAATTCGTCTCCTGTAGAATCGCGATGTCTATATCGAACATTTTGACATGTTCGATAGTGCTGTGTAACCTTGTATGTGCACTTAAACCCCCGGTGTTGATCGAAGCTATCTTGCACATTCAAAGAGATGAAAAGCTCAAACAATGAATGTGCGACGTCTATTGACGAGGCGATTCGGCCAAGCGATGCTCCTGAAGCAACTCCTCCACCTTCCTATGGAGACGATCTAACCGAGCTACATGGTTGTACTTCCTCCTCTTCTTGGACTCCTGTTGTAGGATTCGAAGCTGAGGAAGCAACAATTCTGGCTTCTCCAGCTCCTTTACAAGAATGCTCCAGATTTTATCTGAGTTCTTCTTGTACTGGAGCTGGGTAAGAATTTCAGAGATCTTCTCCCTAGGAATGTTTTCCATCCCCTTCGAGACCTCAAATTGGCTACCAGTCGAAATGGTGCTACCACACGACTCGTAGCCACTAAAGCTCGAGAGACCAGTCTCATACAAACAGGTCATTTCGCAGTCCGAAAGCTGTTCGAGAGATGCTTCCGCCTCCCTCACAACAACCTTCGAACCGCGAGCACCACTATCGTCCTCCTCCGAGTGGGGCCGTTTTGGAGCGACTGGCTTTGCTGGCTCTGGAGGAGGCAGCATCACCCGGTCCACCTTCGTCTTTCTCCTCGTCCTCTTTTTTTTAACTACATGGCTAGTCGACTCCTCGTCGGAAGTAGCCGTGCCTTCATGTGCCGACGTGGCGCCGTTTACAGCCATAACTATTTTTGCCTCTAGGACAACTTCAGGCACCCTAACCACTGCCTGCTCCAAAATAGCAGGTTGAGTGCCGGCCGAAGGCTCCCTCTCCAGATCCACTACTGTAGTAGTGGCTTCCTTCGAGGGAACCCTCGGTTCAGCCTTCTTCCCGGTTCTTCTGGGGCAGTCAGCAATAAAATGCCCTACCAAATGGCAAGCATGGCATTTCGCTTCGGTGCCAATGTCTATCCAGTATCTCGAGCCGGATATGCTCAGGTAAAAGCCTGACGGAAGCGTACACCCTTTATTTAAAGTGATGGACGCTTCCCGGCTAGTACCGAAGATACCCCGCCCGAGAACCTCGTCCCCAATTTTAATGGGAATGGCGCGAACCTTTCCATGAACCTTCCCGAATCTCCCAAGGAAATTCGAGAGGTCTTCATGTTGGGCTCGCATAGGGACCCGCGAAAACACGACTTTTGTGGGATTCTCTTTTAGCGGGAATGGAACGAGGTGTCTACCCCTCCACCTCGATGCCCTCAAGCATAAGCTTGGTAGCGCTTTCGAGGGTCGTGGTGTACGCCTCGACCATTCCTCCTCCTATAATGCCCATAGAGAATAGCTGCTCACAAGAGATGACGCGGAAGATCGCCTTCAGGTATGCAGACTGAGGACATCCTCTGATGTGCTCAAGCTGCATCCCGTAGCTCTCGTCCCGCCATCTCCCGTCAAAGAAGCCCTGGAGACCCGCACTGGTCTTGGGCCGAGGCTTACCTGCTTCCAATGGGGCTGGACGAGGAGTGATGCCTTTGCTCTGAATTTCGATTGTGGAAGCCTTATTAGAACTGCCACTTACCTGCGCAAACGAGATTCCTGCAACTACTGCTGGGGATCGTGGTGCTACTGCTGGTCCTGTTGGAGCTACTGGCTTCTTGCTTTGCCCAGTTGGCTTTGCTGAAGACAGAGGTGGCCTCATTATGATTCCGATGGGCTTAGGCGCAGAAGCCGAAGCCGTTTTTACGACTTCCACCAAGCTTGGACGTTGTCCTTGGCTTGAGGTGGGCGTCGGCGATTTTGATGGTGCTGTTGACGTTGCAGCTATTGGCGTTGAAGGTGCAGCTATGGCTGCTGTGGTGGTCTCTTTTGTAGCGGACTTTCCATCAGCTACTGCCTTAATTGCAGACTTCTCCGGAGGAGTATGCAACACTGCAAGATTTTTGGCCTCTTCATTTGGGCCCTTACTGGCCTCTTCACATTGGCCCTTACTGGCCTTTTCTTTGGGCCCCTGGATATTTCTTTTTGAAGAAGAAGTGGCACTTGTGCCCTTCTTCCTCCTACCATTTAATTTGGGGGGATCATCAGTCCCCCCAGAATCGCTACTGCTCGCACTCATTTTGAGTACGGCAGAAATGCTTTATAGCCTTTTATTATTTTCTTTGTTTTACTTTTTGAATTATATAAATTTTTATAATTTAGAATCACTTAATTTTATATTTTTTATAAATATTTTCTATTTAAATTAATTCCACAGTAAATTTATGCGTGGTTGCCATGACAACGACCGAAATTAATTAGAAATCCCAAAACTGTCAAATTTTTGCACTTTTTTTCACAATTTCTTTTTTAATTTTTTAAATACTTTTTTACAGTTATGCTTTCACTAGGCAGAATATATTATACACACTAACTTCAATATAACTTTTGAACAATTATATGGGTTTTCTCTGCTTTTTTCAGCTATAATTCTTTATTATTTGTGGAGCTGTTAGGTGACACGTCCGCTCGCTTTAGAATTAATAATAATTTTTTTTATGTGTATAATGACTCTTTTATTATTGGCTCTTTGGCTCGTTTAAAAATTCCTTAAAAGTAGGTGGCAAAAGGCTCTACAAAGTGTAAAAAAAGACGCTAGCTAAACTAAAGTTGTAAAAGTCAATAGGGACAAGTAAAACAATTAAACTAAACAAATGACACAGAACTAAAACAAAATGACACAAAAAGTAAAACAAATTCATACAAAATGCTCAAAAGAGTCTATAAACGGTCACGAGAATTTTGAAAAAATATTAAGTAATAACCAAAAGTTTAAAACCAGTCCCAATTTTGACAATTAGGTAAGTGGCAGTTCCAAGCAGTTCCAAAACTCCAAAATGATCTAATAAAAATAATGACCTAAACGACCGAATTTTCAACAGAAAATTTTGCAATTTTGCACCGAGACCGACCGAAACCGAATAAAAAATTAAAAAACCGAACGAACGAAAAAATTTACCCGGTACCGTTATAGAGTCCCGCGAGGGCAGCCTGTAGTATCATAGACCTCTACAAACTGCCCTCATCATCCCTCCAGCTTAGCATCTCTAACAGAGTGCATGTCCTTCCCACAGCACGTGCAACGATTCCTAAGCGGGGAGAAGCCCCGTGGACTAGTGTTGCAAATGCTGTGGCCTGCTATCACCAGCGAAAGACAAGAGCTCCGTCCTGCACCGACGATAGTGGTTGCCATGTGCAGTTGAATGTGTCAGCGTTCGTTGCCAGATATTCAAGACGTAAACGTCTCTTCAACCTGTCAACGAAGTGGCGCTTAAGTGCGTGTGCGTGGTGTTGTGGGTCAGTGTTCTGATTCCCAGCTTCGACTCTCATGTAGTACAGGTGAATTGTAGATTTGGCCAGTATCAACACAAAGCTAATCAAACAATTCACTCGACTACAGACCTTTGGTCCCCATAGAAAGGATGTCCTAGTAATGCCGAAATTCGGGTGGATCAACTGACACATACCGCGCACGAGATCCATTAGACCCTGCAAAGCCGGACAAGTGAAAAACCTGTGAAACAGGGTGCCTTCACCAGCACAAACTGTGCAAATCCTCTGAACTCGGCGGTCAATATGTGACAACTGATTAGGATGCACAAGACTGTGATGCAGCAATTTGAATTCTGCATCAGCATCTTTGTAACTAGAAGGATAACTGTAGACTACTCTGCAAGTTATCCCTCCCATCACGCCCATATTCACCCCGAGGTGTGTTCGCCATCTGTTGTATCCTGTATACTCCGGAGGTCTTATGGACATAAGCACGTCACGGAGCACACGTGTTGTAAGTGTGCTGAAAGGTGTGTGTGGTGGTCTGTTCAGAACGAAAGCATCTTCCAAGTTAGTGCCAGGGTCACTGGTCCCAAATTGGCGAAATCTCTCCCCCACAGAAGCAGCCAGGTCGTGTAGTTGTGCAGTATTAGTGTTTATTCGACATTTTCCAGAGATATCAATAATATCTCCGAGAACCGTCAGTGTATGCGTGTCAGCTTCAAAACCCCGAGCATTACCGAACACTGAATCTATTAATTCAGGATTAAACCTGATTGGAATCGACGCGAATTGCGTGTACCGTAGAGCATTCCACTGAAGGTGAAATGCTGGCCTTCATCAAACGTCTCAGACTTTAGCAGATGAACGATGGACGAGGTAATCAAATAGTTTATCACGACTAACCTACCCATTAAGGATAATGGAAACAGTCGACTACGCCATGAGTTTACAGCTCTAGAGAGTTTCTCAAGAGCGATGCGGCTATTATTTGATTTACTCTCGCGTCCGATATACACACCTAAAAACTTCAGGCAAGTATTAGTCCATTGGATGTTCAGTGGAGTATCTGTACGATCTCTCCACCTTCCACACCACAAGCCTTGACTCTTACTGAGGTTGATTTTAGCGCCCGCTATACGTTCGAACTGTTCGAAAACAGCACGAGCGACGGGAAAAGCTTCATCTCCTGTCACGAAAATAGACAGATCATCCGCATACGCAAACATAAGAGGCCTCACATTGGTATATGGTAGACGAACCGCATACTGTCCGACGAAGATTCACCAGTAGCGGCTCCAACGAAAGATCATAAAGCATACCTGACAATGGACAGCCCTGTCTGATACCTCGATGAAACGAGATAGGAGCCAGAACTTGTCCTTGATGCTTAATCAAAATCGCTGAATCTCTATACAGTTTCCCGACGATATCGAGCCACCTGGGCGGAAACCCAAATGCCTCGAGAGCAGTCAAGAGATACTCGTGCGAGACACTATCAAAAGCCTTTTGCTGGTCAAGTGAAATCATGGCCATTTGTGTACCTATCTGCTCATGGTAGGCAAACAAATGCTTGGCTACCGCGATGTTGTCGTAGATACTACGACCAGGCACACAATAGGACTGTTCCGGGTGTATTACCGAAGCAATCACTGAGCGGAGTATCGCCCCTAATGCTTTGCAGACGATTTTGTAGTCTACATTGCATAGGGTTACTGGCCTCCAGTTCCCCATCCTCTGCAAATATCCCTTCTTTGGAATCAAGCGCATAACAGATCTCGTTCAACTAGAAGGAAAGTCTGAATGCGTCTCAACCGCCGAATTGAAGACTTCCAAAAGGTCAGGAATTAATAAATCCCTGAAACGTATGAAGAATTCTGGAGTCAAGCCGTCATAACCAGGTGAAGTGTGTCGCCTTAGATCCTTTGTCGCAGCAATCATATCCTCTAATGTGATTACTGTATCCAGGAGCTCCTTACTGTCTTCAGAGAAAGTGGGAATATTCTCAAGGAATTCATGAGTGGTCGAGGATGTTGTCGACGTCGATTCAGAGTAGAGACTACTGTAGTAGTCTCGAATATAGCTGTTTGTCCGTTGAGGACTTGTCCAGATTCATCAATTATCGATTCGACCTCACAAGAAGCAGTACGACGTCTAGTCGCCTGAAAGAAGTACTAAGTTGGAGAATCGCCTTCTCTCAGCCAGCGCGATTGGCCGCGCAGCACAAACCCCAAGCTGTGCTTGTAAGTCTGTGCCGCCAAGCGTTCCTTTATTCCATTGAAATAAAGAATCAACCCCGGCTGAGTTGGGAGAAGAGCTGCCACCCGAGAGACCTCGGCCGACAAGCTAGAAGCTTGATAGCCCACTTCGATTGAAACTCGTCTCGATAAAAGACCGAATCTGGAGCTTTCCAACATCCCACCATTGACTAAGAAAAGGAAAGTTAACTTTCCTCTCTTGCCAATCGTGCCAGAATTCAGTGAACTCATTGATGAACTGCTCGGAATTCAACAAATAGTTGTTGAATATCCAGTATGCAGTTCGTCTTTCAACTAGAGTGCTGGTCGCCACTACAAGAAGATGATCACTAACGGAACACACTTCATGAGTGACACCAACGAAATGTTCTAGTATTCCAGGTGAGACGTAAAGTCTATCAATTCTGGAGCCTGCGAGACTTCCATGGATATTTCGCGAGGACCCTCGTGTCATGATCTAGTCGTAGGATGCATCCAAACGATAGATATCCACGAGTCTGAAAACACCGACAAAATTCCTCAATCGAGTAGCATTGACAGAGTTGAACTCAACTCCAGAGTGCCGATCCATTGAGGGATTCAGAGTGTAGTTAGAAATCACCTCCGAGGACAGTTTCACCGCTAAAATTCACCCAAACAGGCTGAACACTATCAAGAACTTGTGTTGTAATGTCCTGGTCATGGGGAAGGTACACGTTCACTACCTTGATATGTTTTGTCTTGAACGACAAAATCCCAAGGAAGAAGCGAAGCCTGGGAAGATATCTGTATAGACAGGAGACGATAGTGTAAATTTGTTGGATACAATGATTGCCACCCCTGAGCCTCGGCGAGGCGCAGGTGTGGCAAACATTGCATAGCCAGTGTGTAAATAAGCATAGCGCTCAAGTTGTGTGTATGTGTCTTGTGTAAGATTCGTCTCCTGTAGAAGCGCGATGTCTATATCGAACATTTTGACATGTTCGATAGTGCTGTGTAACCTTGTATGTGCACTTAAACCCCCGGTGTTGATCGAAGCTATCTTGCACATTCAAAGAGATGAAAAGCTCAAACGATGAATGTGCGACGTCTATTGACGAGGATAATCGGCCAAGCGATGCTCCTGAAGCAACTCCTCCACCTTCCTATGGAGACGATCTAACCGAGCTACATGGTTGTACTTCCTCCTCTTTTTGGACTCCTGTTGTAGGATTCGAAGCTGAGGAAGTAACAACTCTGGCCTCTCCAGCTCCCTTACAAGAATACTGCAGATTTTATCTGAATTCTTCTTGTACTGGAGCTGGGTAAGAATTTCGGAGATCTTCTTCCTAGGAAGGGTCTCCATCCCTTTCGAGACTTCAAATTGGCTACTAGTCGAAATGATGCTATCACACGACTCGTAGCCACCGAAGCTCGAAAGACCAGTGTCATCCAAGCCGGTCATGTCGCAGTCCGAAAGCTGCTCGTGAGACACCACCGCGTCCCTTACTACAACCTTCGAACCGGGAGCTCCACTATCGTCCTCCTCCGAGTGGGGCCGCTTGGATGCGACTGGCTTTGCTGGCTCTGGAGGAGGCAGCATCACCCGGTCAACTTTGTTCCTCCTCGTCCTCTTTTTTTTTACTACTTGGCTATTCGACTCCTCGTCGGAAGTAGCCGTGTTTTCACATGCCGACGTGGCGCCGTTTACAGCCATAACTATTTTTGCCTCTAGGACAACTTCAGGCACCCTAACCACTGGCTGCTCCAAAATAGCAGGTTGAGTGCCGGCCGAAGGCTCCTTCTCCAGATCCACTACTGTAGTAGTGGCTTCCTTCTAGGGAACCCTCGGTTCAGCCTTCTTCCCGGTTCTCCTGGGGCAGTCAGCAATAAAATGCCCTACCAAATGGCAAGCATGTCATTTCGCTTCGGTGCCAACGTCTATCCAGTATCTCGAGCCGGATATGCTCAGGTAAAAGCCTGACGGAAGCTTACACCCCTTATTCAAGGTGATGGACGCTTCCCGGCTAGTACCGAAGATACCCCGCCCGAGACCCGCGTCCCCAATTTTAATGGGAATTGCGCGAACCTTTCCATGAACCTTCCCGAATCTCCCAAGGCAATTCGAGAGGTCTTCATGTTGGGCTCGCATAGGGACCCGCGAAAACACGACCTTCGTGGGCTTCTCTTTTAACGGGAATGGAACGAGGTGCCTACCCTCCACCTCGATGCCCTCAAGCATAAGCTTAGTGGCGCTTTCGAGGGTTGTGGTATACACCTCGACCATTCCTCCAGCTATAATTCCCATTGAAAAAAGCTGTTCGCAGGAGATGACGCGGAAGATTGCCTTCAGGTATGCAGTCTGAGGACATCCTCTGATGTGCTCAAGCTGCATCCCGTAGCTCTCGTACTGCCACCTCCCGTCAAAGAAGCCCTGGAGACCCGCACTGGTCTTGGGCCGAGGCTTACCCGCGTCCAATGGGGGTGGACGAGGAGTGATGCCCGTTCCTAAAATTTCTATAGTGGAAGCCTGCCTGGAACTACCACTTACCTGCGCATATGACATCCCTGACACTAATGCCGGGGATCGTAGTGCAGCTACTGGTTTTGCTACTGGTGCCGCTGGCTTCTGTTTTGAGGCATTTGTCTTCACCACAGAAAGCGGTGGCCTCATGATAACACCGCTCGGCTTTGGCGCTGAAGCTGAAGCTGTTTTAACGACTTCCACCAAGCTTGGGTTTTTCCCTTGGGTTGATGCTGTCGTTGTTGTGGCTGCGGGTACTGCTGCTTGTGCAGCAGTGCTTGGAGTTGGTGCTCCAGACTCTTGTGGGACAGCGGCAGCTGTCCTTCCAGCTATATTCTCCGACGGAGTTGGCTGCACTTTCTTGGCCTCTTGACTAGGGCCCTTAAAAGCCTTTTCATTGGGCCCTTTTAAGCTTTTTTGTGAAGAAGAAGAAGCGCTTAAGTTCTTCTTCCTCCTTCCACTTGATTTGAGGGGATCTTCATTCCCCCCAGAATCGCTGCTGCTCTCACCCATTTAGAGTGAGGCAGAGAAGTTTTTTTTACTTTTTATACTTTTTATTTTATTTTAATAAATTTATAATTTTCGATAACTTTGATTTTTATTATTTTTTCTTCCAATTTAATTTATTATTTTACAATTATATTATTTTTGCTAAGTCCAAAACTAAAAATTTTTTACGGTTGCCATGTTGTCATGGCAACGACCGAAATTAATTAAAAATCCAAACTTGTCACTAAATTTGCACTTTTTTAACAATTTATCTTTTGTAGTTTTAAATAGTTTTTATAATGATTCTCACACCAACCACAATACACTATAAAACACTCAAACTCAGTGTCACTTTTTTCTATTTTAGCGGTCTTTTTCTCGATTTCTTCCGCTGTTTTCTTTATTATTCGCCAAGCTATTGAATGACACGTTTGCGCTCTTCAGAAATAATAATTTTTTTTTATGTGTATAATGACTCTTTAGTTTTTGGGCCTTTGGCTCTTTTCAAACTTCCTTAAAATTAGGTGCAAAATACTGTACAATGTATAAGAAAAAGGCACTAGCTAAACTAAAAAATCACAAACATAACAGTCAATAGGGACAACAAAAACAAACTAGACACTAATAGGTAAAAGGACAAAAAGTGAACACCATGTTCTCAAAAGAGACAATAAACGGATACAAAAATTTTAAACAATGCCTAAAAGATGTAAAACAATAAAAAATTTTGCTTGCCCCTATTTTGACAATAGGGTAAGTGGCAGTTCCAAAAGTTCCAAAATTCCAAAATAATCTAATAAATAGCTTTACCTAAACGAGCGAATTTCAACAAAAATTTTAAAATTTAGCACCGAGACCGAAACCGAATTAAAATAAGAAGTCGAACGAACGAAAAATTTACGCGATACCGTTATAGAGTCCCGCGAGTGCAGCCTATAGTATCATGGACCTCTACAAACTGCCCTCATCATCCCTCCAGCTTAGCATCTCTAACAGAGTGCTTGTCCTTCCCACAGCACTTGCAACGATTCCTAAGCGAGGAGAAGCCCCGTGGACTAGTGTTGCAAATGCTGTGGCCTGCCATCACCAGTGAAAGACAAGAGCTCCGTCCTGCACCGACGATAGTGGTTGCCATGTGCAGTTGAATGTGTCTGCGTTCGTTGCCAGATATTCAAGACGTAAACGTCTCTTCAACCTGTCAACGAAGTGGCGCTTAAGTGCGTGTGCGTGGTGTTGTGGGTCAGTGTTCTGATTCCCAGCTTCGACTCTCATGTAGTACAGGTGAATTGAAGATTTGGCCAGTGTCAACACAAAGCTAATCAAACAATTCACTCGACTACATACCTTTGGTCCCCATAGAAACGATGTCCTAGTAATGCCGAAATTCGGGTGGATCAACTGACACATACCGCGCACGAGATCCATTAGACCCTGCAAAGCCGGACAAGTGAAGAACCTGTGAAACAGGGTGCCCTCACCAGCACAAACTGTGCAAATCCTCTGAACTCGGCGGTCGATATGTGGCAACTGATTAGGATGCATAAGACTGTGATGCAGCAATTTGAATGCTACATCAGCATCTTTGTAACTAGAAGGATAACTGTAGACTACTCTGCAAGTTATCCCTCCCATCACGCCCATATTCACCCCGAGGTGTGTTCGCCATCTGTTGTATCCTGTATACTCCGGAGGTCTTATTGACATAAGCACGTCACGGAGCACACGTGTTGTAAGTGTGCTGAAAGGTGTGTGTGGTGGTCTGTTCAGAACGAGAGCATCTTCCAACTTAGTGCCAGGGTCACTGGTCCCAAGTTGGCGAAATCTCTCCCGCGCAGAAGCAGCCAGGTCATGTAGTTGTGCAGTGTTAGTGTTTATTCGACAGTTTCCAGAGATATCACTAATATCTCCGAGAACCGTCAGTGTATGCGTGTCAGCTTCAAAACCCCGAGCATTACCGAACACTGAATCTATTAATTCAGGATTAAACCTGATTGGAATCGACGCGAATTGCGTGTACCGTAGAGCATTCTACTGAATGTGAAATGCTGGCCTGATTCTGCCCCAGGTCTGAATCGTTGAGATTAGATCCTGTGGCCAGTCACGAGGATAAGGTGGTCGAACAGAGAGTAGGTAGTAATACTCCCCTATGCCGATCCCTCCCAGTACATTCACCCACAGTTGAGAAATCAAGCTGTCTCTCTGGCAAAACACTCTTTGGAATGCCCGCACTTGGAGACACCTTGATTTCACAACCAAGTTAGTGAGACCTAATCCACCTATCTTGACTGGCAGACAGAGCGTGCTTTCAGCAACCCATCGTCTTCCGCACCAAAAGGCGTCTATCGCTTTTGCTTGAAGAAGACCTACGAAGCCTTCATCAAACGTCTCAGACTTTAGCAGATGAACGATGGACGAGGTAATCAAATAGTTTATCACGACTGACCTACCCATTAAGGATAATGGAAACAGTCGACTACGCCATGAGTTTACAGCTCTAGAGAGTTTCTCAAGAGCGATGCGGCTATTATTTGATTTACTCTCGCGTCCGATATACACACCTAAATACTTCAGGCAAGTATTAGTCCATTGGATGTTCAGTGGAGTATCTGTACGATCTCTCCACCTTCCACACCACAAGCCTTGACTCTTACTAAGGTTGATTTTAGCGCCCGCTATACGTTCGAACTGTTCGAAAACAGCACGAGCGACCGGAAAAGCTTCATCTCTTGTCACGAAAATAGACAGATCATCCGCATACGCAAACATAAGAGGCCTCACATTAGTATATGGCAGATGAACCGCATACCGTCCGAGCATTCGACGAAGATTCACCAGTAGCGGCTCCAACGAAAGATCATAAAGCATACCTGACAATGGACAGCCCTGTCTGATACCTCGATGAAACGAGATAGGAGCCAGAACTTGTCCTTGATGCTTAATCAAAATCGCTGAATCTCTATACAGTTTCCCGACGATATCGAGCCACCTGTGCGGAAACTCAAATGCCTCGAGAGCAGTCAAGAGATACTCGTGCGAGACACTATCAAAAGCCTTTTGCTGGTCAAGTGAAATCATGGCAATTTGTGTACCTGTCTGCTCATGGTAGGCAAACAAATGCTTGGCTACCGCGATGTTGTCGTAGATACTACGACCAGGTACACAATAGGACTGTTCCGGGTGTATTACCGAAGCAATCACTGAGCGGACTATCGCCCCTAATGCTTTGCAGACGATTTTGTAGTCTACATTGCATAGGGTTACTTGCCTCCAGTTCCCCATCCTCTGCAAATCTCCCTTCTTTGGAATCAAGCGCATAACAGATCTCCTCCAACTAGAAGGAAAGTCTGAATGCGTCTCAACCGCCGAATTGAAGACTTCCAAAAGGTCAGGAATTAATAAATCCCTGAAACGTATGAAGAATTCTGGAGTCAAGCCGTCATAACCAGGTGAAGTGTGTCGCCTTAGATCCTTTGTCGCAGCAATCATATCCTCCAATGTGATTACTGTATCCAGGAGCTCCTTACTGTCTTCAGAGAAAGTGGGAATATTCTCAAGGAATTCATGAGTGGTCGAGGATGTTGTCGACGTCGATTCAGAGTAGAGACTACTGTAGTAGTCTCGAATATATTCTGATAGCTGTTGTCCGTTGAGGACTTGTCCAGATTCATCAATTATCGATTCGACCTCACAAGAAGCAGTACGACGTCTAGTCGCCTGAAAGAAGTACTCAGTTGGAGAATCGCCTTCTCTCAGCCAGCGCGATTGGCCGCGCAGCACAAACTCCAAGCTGTGCTTGTAAGTCTGTGTCGCCAAGCGTTCCTTTATTCCATTGAAATAAAGAATCAACCCCGGCTGAGTTGGGAGAAGAGCTGCCACCCGAGAGACCCCGGCCGACAAGCTAGAAGCTTGATAGCCACTTCGATTGAAACTCGTCTCGATAAAAGACCGAATCTGGAGCTTTCCAACATCCCACCATTGACTAAGAAAAGGAAAGTCAGCTTTCCTCTCTTGCCAATCGTGACAGAAATCAATGCACTCATTGATGAACTGCTCGGAATTCAACAAATCGTTGTTGAATATCCAGTATGCAGTTCGTCTTTCAACTAGAGTGCTGGTCGCCACCACAAGAAGATGATCACTAATCGAACACACTTCATGAGTGACACCAACGAAATGTTCTAGTATTCCAGGTGAGACGTAAAGTCTATCAATTCTGGAGCCTGCGAGACTTCCATGGATATTTCGCGAGACCCTCGTGTATGATCTAGTCGTAGGATGCATCCAACGATAGATATCCACGAGTCTGAAAACACCGACAAAATTCCTCAATCGAGTAGCATTGACAGAGTTGAACTCAACTCCAGAGTGCCGATCCATTGAGGGATTCAGAGTGCAGTTGAAATCACCTCCGAGGACAGTTTCGCCGCTAAAATTCACCAGACAGGACTGAACACTATCAAGAACTTGTCTTGTAATGCCCTGGTCATGAGGAAGGTACACGTTTACTACCTTGATATGTTTGTCTTGAACGACAAAATCCAAGGAAGAAGCGAAGCCTGGGAAGATATCTGTATAGACAGGAGACGATAGTGTAAATTTGTTGGATACAATGATTGCCACCCCTGAGCCTCGGCGAGGCGCAGGTGTGGCAAACATTGCATAGCCAGAGTGTAAATAAGCATAGCGCTCAAGTTGTGTATATGTGTCTTGTATGAAATTCGTCTCCTGTAGAAGTGTAATGTCTATATCGAACATTTTGACATATTCGATAGTGCTGTGTAATCTTGTATGAGCACTTAAACCCCCGGTGTTGATCGAAGCTATCTTGCACATTCAAAGAGATGAAAAGCTCAAACGATGAATGTGCGACGTCTATTGACGAGGAGAATCGGCCAAGCGATGCTCCTGAAGCAACTCCTCCACCTTTCTATGAAGTCGTTCTAACCGCGCTACATCGTTGTACTTCCTCCTCTTCTTGGACTCCTGTTGTAGGAGTAGAAGCTGAGGAAGTAACAACTCTGGCCTCTCCAGCGCCCTTACAAGAATACTCCAGATTTTATCTGAATTCTTCTTGTACAGGAGCTGGGTGAGAATTCCGGCGATCTTCTTCCTAGAAAGGGTTTCCATCCCCTTCGAGACCTCAAATTGGCTACCAGTCGAAATGATACTATCACACGATTCGTAGCCACCGAGGCTCGAAAGACCAGTCTCATCAAAACCGGTCATGTCGCAGTCCGAAAGCTGCTCAAGAGATGCTTCCACCTCCCTTACAACAACCTTCGAACCGCGAGCACCACTATCGTCCTCCTCCGAGTGGGGCCGTTTTGGAGCGACTGGCTTTGCTGGCTCTGGAGGAGGCAGCATCACCCGGTCCACCTTCGTCTTCCTCCTCGTCCTCTGTTTTTTAACTACATGGCTAGTCGACTCCTCGTCGGAAGTAGCCGTGCCTTCACGTGCCGACGTGGCACCGTTTATAGCCTTAATCGTTTTTGCCTCTGGGACAGCTTCAGGCACCTTAGTCACTGGCTGCTCCAAAATAGCAGGTCGAGTGCCGGCCGAAGGCTCCTTCTCCAGATCCACTACTGTAGTAGTGGCTTCCTTCGAGGGAACCCTCGGTTCAGCCTTCTTCCCGGTTCTCCTGGGGCAGTCAGCAATAAAATGCCCTACCAAATGGCTAGCATGGCATTTCGCTTCGGTGCCAACGTCTATCCAGTATCTCGAACCGGATATGCCCAGGTAGAAGCCTGACGGAAGCGTACACCCCTTATTCAAGGTGATGGACGCCTCCCGGCTAGTACCGAAGATACCCCGCCCGAGACCCTCGTCCCCAATTTTAATGGGAATAGCGCGAACCTTTCCATGAACCTTCCCGAATCTCCCAAGGAAATTCGAGAAGTCTTCATGTTGGGCTCGCATAGGGACCCGCGAAAACACGACCTTCGTGGGCCTTTCCCTGAGTGGGAACGGCACAAGGTGCCTACCCTCCACCTCGATGCCCTTAAGCATAAGCTTAGTGGCGCTTTCGAGGGTTGTGGTATACACCTCGACCATTCCTCCAGCTATAATTCCCATTGAGAAAAGCTGCTCACAGGAGATGACGCGGAAGATTGCCTTCAGGTATGCAGTCTGAGGACATCCTCTGATGTGCTCAAGCTGCATCCCGTAGCTCTCGTCCTGCCACCTCCCGTCGAAGAAGCCCTGGAGACCCGCACTGGTCTTGGGCCGAGGCTTACCCGCGTCCAATGGGGGTGGACGAGGAGTGATGCCCGTTCCTAAAATTTCTATAGTGGAAGCCTGCCTGGAACTACCACTTACCTGCGCATATGACATCCCTGACACTAATGCCGGGGATCGTAGTACAGCTACTGGTTTTGCTACTGGTGCCGCTGGCTTCTGTTTTGAGGCATTTGTCTTCACCACAGCGGTGGCCTCATGATAACACCGCTCGGCTTTGGCGCTGAAGCTGAAGCTGTTTTAACGACTTCCACCAAGCTTGGGTTTTTCCCTTGGGTTGATGCTGTCGTTGTTGTGGCTGCGGGTACTGCTGCTTGTGCAGCAGTGCTTGGAGTTGGTGCTCCAGACTCTTGTGGGACAGCGCCAGCTGTCCTTCCAGCTATATTCTCCGACGGAGTTGGCTGCACTTTCTTGGCCTCTTGACTAGGGCCCTTAAAAGCCTTTTCATTGGGCCCTTTTAAGCTTTTTTGTGAAGAAGAGGAAGCGCTTAAGTTCTTCTTCCTCCTTCCAATTGATTTGAGGGGATCTTCATTCCCCACAGAATCGCTGCTGCTCTCACCCATTTAGAGTGAGGCAGAGACGTTTTTTTTAATTTTTATTTTATTTTAATAAATTTATAATTTTCGATAAATTTGATTTTTATTATTTTTTCTTCCAATTTAATTTATTATTTTACAATTATATTATTTTTGCTAAGTCCAAAACTAAAAATTTTTTACGGTTGCCATGTTGTCATGGCAACGACCGAAATTAATTAAAAATCCAAACCTGTCACTAAATTTGCACTTTTTTAACAATTTATCTTTTGTAGTTTTAAATAGTTTTTATAATGATTCTCACACCAACCACAATACACTATAAAACACTCAAACTCAGTGTCACTTTTTTCTATTTTAGCGGTTTTTTTCTCGATTTCTTCCGCTGTTTTCTTTATTATTCGCCAAGCTATTGAATGACACGTTTGCGCTCTTCAGAAATAATAATTTTTTTTTATGTGTATAATGACTCTTTAGTTTTTGGCCCTTTGGCTCTTTTCAAACTTCCTTAAAATTAGGTGCAAAATACTGTACAATGTATAAGAAAAAGGCACTAGCTAAACTAAAATAATAATAATAATTTTTTTTTATGTGTATAATGACTCTTTTATTGTTGGCTCTTTGGCTCTTTTAAAAATTCCTTAAAAGTAGGTGGCAAAAGGCTCTACAAAGTGTAAAAAAAGACGCTAGCTAAACTAAAGTTTTAAAAGTCAATAGGGACAAGTAAAACAATTAAACTAAACAAATGACACAGAACTAAAACAAAATGACACAAAAAGTAAAACAAATTCAAACAAAATGCTCAAAAGAGTCTATAAACGGTCACGAGAATTTTGAAAAAATATTAAGTAATAACCAAAAGTTTAAAACCAGTCCCAATTTTGACAATTAGGTAAGTGGCAGTTCCAAGCAGTTCCAAAATTCCAAAATGATCTAATAAAAATAATGACCTAAACGAGCGAATTTTCAACAGAAAATTTTGCAATGTTGCACCGAGACCGAAACCGAATAAAAAATTAAAAAACCGAACGAACGAACGAAAAAATTTACCCGATACCGTTATAGAGTCCCGCGAGGGCAGCCTGTAGTATCATAGACCTCTACAAACTGCCCTCATCATCCCTCCAGCTTAGCATCTCTAACAGAGTGCTTGTCCTTCCCACAGCACGTGCAACGATTCCTAAGCGGGGAGAAGCCCCGTGGACTAGTGTTGCAAATGCTGTGGCCTGCTATCACCAGCGAAAGACAAGAGCTCCGTCCTGCACCGACGACAGTGGTTGCCATGTGCAGTTGAATGTGTCTGCGTTCGTTGCCAGATATTCAAGACGTAAACGTCTCTTCAACCTGTCAACGAAGTGGCGCTTAAGTGCGTGTGCGTGGTGTTGTGGGTCAGTGTTCTGATTCCCAGCTTCGACTCTCATGTAGTACAGGTGAATTGTAGATTTGGCCAGTGTCAACACAAAGCTAATCAAACAATTCACTCGACTACATACCTTTGGTCCCCATAGAAACGATGTCCTAGTAATGCCGAAATTCGGGTGGATCAACTGACACATACCGCGCACGAGATCCATTAGACCCTGCAAAGCCGGACAAGTGAAGAACCTGTGAAACAGGGTGCCCTCACCAGCACAAACTGTGCAAATCCTCTGAACTCGGCGGTCGATATGTGACAACTGATTAGGATGCATAAGACTGTGATGCAGCAATTTGAATGCTACATCAGCATCTTTGTAACTAGAAGGATAACTGTAGACTACTCTGCAAGTTATCCCTCCCATCACGCCCATATTCACCCCGAGGTGTGTTCGCCATCTGTTGTATCCTGTATACTCCGGAGGTCTTATTGACATAAGCACGTCACGGTGCACACGTGTTGTAAGTGTGCTGAAAGGTGTGTGTGGTGGTCTGTTCAGAACGAAAGCATCTTCCAACATAGTGCCAGGGTCACTGGTCCCAAGTTGGCGAAATCTCTCCCGCGCAGAAGCAGCCAGGTCGTGTAGTTGTGCAGTGTTAGTGTTTATTCGACAGTTTCCAGAGATATCAATAATATCTCCGAGAACCGTCAGTGTATGCGTGTCAGCTTCAAAACCCCGAGCATTACCGAACACTGAATCTATTAATTCAGGATTAAACCTGATTGGAATCGACGCGAATTGCGTGTACCTTAGAGCATTCCACTGAAGGTGAAATGCTGGCCTGATTCTGCCCCAGGTCTGAATCGTTGAGATTAGATCCTGTGGCCAGTCACGAGGATAAGGTGGTCGAACAGAGAGTAGGTAGTAATACTCCCCTATGCCGATCCCTCCCAGTACATTCACCCACAGTTGAGAAATCAAGCTATCTCTCTGGCAAAACACTCTTTGGAATGCCCGCACTTGGAGACACCTTGATTTCACAACCAAGTTAGTGAGACCTAATCCACCTATCTTGACTGGCAGACAGAGCGTGCTTTCAGCAACCCATCGTCTTCCGCACTAAAAGGCGTCTATCGCTTTTGCTTGAAGAAGACCTACGAAGCCTTCATCAAACGTCTCAGACTTTAGCAGATGAACGATGGACGAGGTAATCAAATAGTTTATCACGACTGACCTACCCATTAAGGATAATGGAAACAGTCGACTACGCCATGAGTTTACAGCTCTAGAGAGTTTCTCAAGAGCGATGCGGCTATTATTTGATTTACTCTCGCGTCCGATATACACACCTAAATACTTCAGGCAAGTATTAGTGCATTGGATGTTCAGTGGAGTATCTGTACGATCTCTCCACCTTCCACACCACAAGCCTTGACTCTTACTAAGGTTGATTTTAGCGCCCGCTATACGTTCGAACTGTTCGAAAACAGCAAGAGCGACCGGAAAAGCCTCATCTCTTGTCACGAAAATAGACAGATCATCCGCATACGCCAACATAAGAGGCCTCACATTGGTATATGGCAGATGAACCGCATACCGTCCGAGCATTCGACGAAGATTCACCAGTAGCGGCTCCAACGAAAGATCATAAAGCATACCTGACAATGGACAGCCCTGTCTGATACCTCGATGAAACGAGATAGGAGCCAGAACTTGTCCTTGATGCTTAATCAAAATCGCTGAATCTCTATACAGTTTCCCGACGATATCGAGCCACCTGTGCGGAAACTCAAATGCCTCGAGAGCAGTCAAGAGATACTCGTGCGAAACACTATCAAAAGCCTTTTGCTGGTCAAGTGAAATCATGGCAATTTGTGTACCTGTCTGCTCATGGTAGGCAAACAAATGCTTGGCTACCGCGATGTTGTCGTAGATACTACGACCAGGTACACAATAGGACTGTTCCGGGTGTATTACCGAAGCAATCACTGAGCGGAGTATCGCCCCTAATGCTTTGCAGACGATTTTGTAGTCTACATTGCATAGGGTTACTGGCCTCCAGTTCCCCATCCTCTGCAAATCTCCCTTCTTTGGAATCAAGCGCATAACAGATCTCCTCCAACTAGAAGGAAAGTCTGAATGCGTCTCAACCGCCGAATTGAAGACTTCCAAAAGGTCAGGAATTAATAAATCCCTGAAACGTATGAAGAATTCTGGAGTCAAGCCGTCATAACCAGGTGAAGTGTGTCGCCTTAGATCCTTTGTCGCAGCAATCATATCCTCCAATGTGATTACTGTATCCAGGAGCTCCTTACTGTCTTCAGAGAAAGTGGGAATATTCTCAAGGAATTCATGAGTGGTCGAGGATGTTGTCGACGTCGATTCAGAGTAGAGACTACTGTAGTAGTCTCGAATATATTCTGATAGCTGTTGTCCGTTGAGGACTTGTCCAGATTCATCAATTATCGATTCGACCTCACAAGAAGCAGTACGACGTCTAGTCGCCTGAAAGAAGTACTCAGTTGGAGAATCGCCTTCTCTCAGCCAGCGCGATTGGCCGCGCAGCACAAACTCCAAGCTGTGCTTGTAAGTCTGTGTCGCCAAGCGTTCCTTTATTCCATTGAAATAAAGAATCAACCCCGGCTGAGTTGGGAGAAGAGCTGCCACCCGAGAGACCCCGGCCGACAAGCTAGAAGCTTGATAGCCGCTTCGATTGAAACTCGTCTCGATAAAAGACCGAATCTGGAGCTTTCCAACATCCCACCATTGACTTAGAAAAGGAAAGTTAACTTTCCTCTCTTGCCAATCGTACCAGAATTCAGTGAACTCATTGATGAACTGCTCGGAATTCAACAAATAGTTGTTGAATATCCAGTATGCAGTTCGTCTTTCAACTAGAGTGCTGGTCGCCACTACAAGAAGATGATCACTAACGGAACACACTTCATGAGTGACACCAACGAAATGTTCTAGTATTCCAGGTGAGACGTAAAGTCTATCAATTCTGGAGCCTGCGAGACTTCCATGGATATTTCGCGAGACCCTCGTGTATGATCTAGTCGTAGGATGCATCCAACGATAGATATCCACGAGTCTGAAAACACCGACAAAATTCCTCAATCGAGTAGCATTGACAGAGTTGAACTCAACTCCAGAGTGCCGATCCATTGAGGGATTCAGAGTGCAGTTGAAATCACCTCCGAGGACAGTTTCACCGCTAAAATTCACCAGACAGGACTGAACACTATCAAGAACTTGTCTTGTAATGTCCTGGTCATGAGGAAGGTACACGTTTACTACCTTGATATTTTTGTCTTGAATGACAAAGTCCAAGGAAGAAGCGAAGCCTGGGAAGATATCTGTATAGACAGGAGACGATAGTGTAAATTTGTTGGATACAATGATTGCCACCCCTGAGCCTCGGCGAGGCGCAGGTGTGGCAAACATTGCATAGCCAGTGTGTAAATAAGCATAGCGCTCAAGTTGTGTGTATGTGTCTGGTGTAAAATTCGTCTCCTGTAGAAGCGCGATGTCTATATCGAACATTTTGACATGTTCGATAGTGCTGTGTAACCTTGTATGTGCACTTAAACCCCCGGTGTTGATCGAAGCTATCTTGCACATTCAAAGAGATAAAAAGCTCAAACGATGAATGTGCGACGTCTATTGACGAGGAGAATCGGCCAAGCGATGCTCCTGAAGCAACTCCTCCACCTTCCTATGGAGACGATCTAACCGAGCTACATGGTTGTACTTCCTCCTCTTCTTGGACTCCTGTTGTAGGATTCGAAGCTGAGGAAGTAACAACTCTTGCCTCTCCAGCTCCTTTACAAGAATGCTCCAGATTTTATCTGAGTTCTTCTTGTACTGGAGCTGGTCAAGAATTTCAGAGATCTTCTCCCTAGGAATGTTTTCCATCCCCTTCGAGACCTCAAATTGGCTACCAGTCGAAATGGTGCTACCACACGACTCGTAGCTTTTTTCTCGATTTCTTCGGCTGTTTTCTTTATTATTCGCCAAGCTATTGAATGACACGTTTGCGCTCTTCAGAAATAATAATTTTTTTTTATGTGTATAATGACTCTTTAGTTTTTGGCCCTTTGGCTCTTTTCAAACTTCCTTAAAATTAGGTGCAAAATACTGTACAATGTATAAGAAAAAGGCACTAGCTAAACTAAAATAATAATAATAATAATAATAATTTTTTTTTTTATGTGTATAATGACTCTTTTATTGTTGGCTCTTTGGCTCTTTTAAAAATTCCTTAAAAGTAGGTGGCAAAAGGCTCTACAAAGTGTAAAAAAAGACGCTAGCTAAACTAAAGTTGTAAAAGTCAATAGGGACAAGTAAAACAATTAAACTAAACAAATGACACAGAACTAAAACAAAATGACACAAAAAGTAAAACAAATTCAAACAAAATGCTCAAAAGAGTCTATAAACGGTCACGAGAATTTTGAAAAAATATTAAGTAATAACTAAAAGTTTAAAACCAGTCCCAATTTTGACAATTAGGTAAGTGGCAGTTCCAAGCAGTTCCAAAATTCCAAAATGATCTAATAAAAATAATGACCTAAACGAGCGAATTTTCAACAGAAAACTTTGCAATTTAGCACCGACACCGAAACCGAATTAAAAATAAATGACCGAACGAACGAAAAATTTACGCGATACCGTTATAGAGTCCCGCGAGGGAAGCCTGTAGTATCATAGACCTCTACAAACTGCTCTCATCATCCCTCCAGCTTAGCATCTCTAACAGAGTGCTTGTCCTTCCCACAGCACTTGCAACGATTCCTAAGCGGGGAGAAGCCCCGTGGACTAGTGCTGCAAATGCTGTGGCCTGCTATCACCAGTGAAAGACAAGAGCTCCGTCCTGCACCGACGATAGTGGTTGCCATGTGCAGTTGAATGTGTCTGCGTTCGTTGCCAGATATTCAAGACGTAAACGTCTCTTCAACCTGTCAACGAAGTGGCGCTTAAGTGCGTGTGCGTGGTGTTGTGGGTCAGTGTTCTGATTCCCAGCTTCGACTCTCATGTAGTACAGGTGAATTGTAGATTTGGCCAGTGTCAACACAAAGCTAATCAAACAATTCACTCGACTACATACCTTTGGTCCCCATAGAAACGATGTCCTAGTAATGCCGAAATTCGGGTGGATAAACTGACACATACCGCGCACGAGATCCATTAGACCCTGCAAAGCCGGACAAGTGAAGAACCTGTGAAACAGGGTGCCTTCACCACCACAAACTGTGCAAATCCTCTGAACTCGGCGGTCGATATGTGACAACTGATTAGGATGCATAAGACTGTGATGCAGCAATTTGAATGCTACGTCAGCATCTTTGTAATTAGTAGGATAACTGTAGACTACTCTGCAAGTTATCCCTCCCATCACGCCCATATTCACCCCGAGGTGTGTTCGCCATCTGTTGTATCCTGTATACTCCGGAGGTCTTATTGACATAAGCACGTCACGGAGCACACGTGTTGTAAGTGTGCTGAAAGGTGTGTGTGGTGGTCTGTTCAGAACGAAAGCATCTTCCAACTTAGTGCCAGGGTCACTGGTCCCAAGTTGGCGAAATCTCTCCCGCGCAGAAGCAGCCAGGTCGTGTAGTTGTGAAGTGTTAGTGTTTATTCGACAGTTTCCAGAGATATCAATAATATCTCCGAGAACTGTCAGTGTATGCGTGTCAGCTTCAAAACCCCGAGCATTACTGAACACTGAATCTATTAATTCAGGATTAAACCTGATTGGAATCGATGCGAATTGCGTGTACCTTAGAGCATTCCACTGAAGGTGAAATGCTGGCCTGATTCTGCCCCAGGTCTGAATCGTTGAGATTAGATCCTGTGGCCAGTCACGCGGATAAGGTGGTCGAACAGAGAGTAGGTAGTAATACTCCCCTATGCCGATCCCTCCCAGTACATTCACCCACAGTTGAGAAATCAAGCTGTCTCTCTGGCAAAACACTCTTTGGAATGCACGCACTTGGAGACACCTTGATTTCACAACCAAGTTAGTGAGACCTAATCCACCTATCTTGACTGGCAGACAGAGCGTGCTTTCAGCAACCCATCGTCTTCCGCACCAAAAGGCGTCTATCGCTTTTGCTTGAAGAAGACCTACGAAGCCTTCATCAAACGTCTCAGACTTTAGCAGATGAACGATGGACGAGGTAATCAAATAGTTTATCACGACTGACCTACCCATTAAGGATAGTGGAAACAGTCGACTACGCCATGAGTTTACAGCTCTAGAGAGTTTCTCAAGAGCGATGCGGCTATTACTTGATTTACTCTCGCGTCCGATATACACACCTAAATACTTCAGGCAAGTATTAGTCCATTGGATGTTCAGTGGAGTATCTGTACGATCTCTCCACCTTCCACACCACAAGCCTTGACTCTTACTAAGGTTGATTTTAGCGCCCGCTAAACGTTCGAACTGTTCGAAAACAGCACGAGCGACCGGAAAAGCTTCATCTCTTGTCACGAAAATAGACAGATCATCCGCATACGCCAACATAAGAGGCCTCACATTGGTATATGGCAGATGAACCGCATACCGTCCGAGCATTCGACGAAGATTCACCAGTAGCGGCTCCAACGAAAGATCATAAAGCATACCTGACAATGGACAGCCCTGTCTGATACCTCGATGAAACGAGATAGGAGCCAGAACTTGTCCTTGATGCTTAATCAAAATCGCTGAATCTCTATACAGTTTCCCGACGATATCGAGCCACCTGTGCGGAAACTCAAATGCCTCGAGAGCAGTCAAGAGATACTCGTGCGAGACACTATCAAAAGCCTTTTGCTGGTCAAGTGAAATCATGGCAATTTGTGTACCTGTCTGCTCATGGTAGGCAAACAAATGCTTGGCTACCGCGATGTTGTCGTAGATACTACGACCAGGTACACAATAGGACTGTTCCGGGTGTATTACCGAAGCAATCACTGAGCGGAGTATCGCCCCTAATGCTTTGCAGACGATTTTGTAGTCTACATTGCATAGGGTTACTGGCCTCCAGTTCCCCATCCTCCGCAAATCTCCCTTCTTTGGAATCAAGCGCATAACAGATCTCCTCCAACTAGAAGGAAAGTCTGAATGTGTCTCAACCGCCGAATTGAAGACTTCCAAAAGGTCAGGATTTAATAAATCCCTGAAACGTATGAAGAATTCTGGAGTCAAGCCGTCATAACCAGGTGAAGTGTGTCGCCTTAGATCCTTTGTCGCAGCAATCATATCCTCCAATGTGATTACTGTATCCAGGAGCTCCTTACTGTCTTCAGAGAAAGTGGGAATATTCTCAAGACATTCATGAGTGGTCGAAGATGTTGTCGACGTCGATTTAGAGTAGAGACTACTGTAGTAGTCTCGAATATATTCTGCTAGCTGTTGTCCGTTGAGGACTTGTCCAGATTCATCAATTATCGATTCGACCTCACAAGAAGCAGTACGACGTCTAGTCGCCTGAAAGAAGTACTCAGTTGGAGAATCGCCTTCTCTCAGCCAGCGCGATTGGCCGCGCAGCACAAACTCCAAGCTGTGCTTGTAAGTCTGTGTCGCCAAGCGTTCCTTTATTCCATTGAAATAAAGAATCAACCCCGGCTGAGTTGGGAGAAGAGCTGCCACCCGAGAGACCTCGGCCGACAAGCTAGAAGCTTGATAGCCACTTCGATTGAAACTCGTCTCGACAAAAGACCGAATCTGGAGCTTTCCAAGATCCCACCATTGACTAAGAAAAGGAAAGTCAGCTTTCCTCTCTTGCCAATCGTGCCAGAAATCAATGAACTCATTGATGAACTGCTCGGAATTCAACAAATAGTTGTTGAATATCCAGTATGCAGTTCGTCTTTCAACTAGAGTGCTGGTCGCCACTACAAGAAGATGATCGCTAACGGAACACACTTCATGAGTGACACCAACGAAATGTTCTAGTATTCCAGGTGAGACGTAAAGTCTATCAATTCTGGAGCCTGCGAGACTTCCATGGATATTTCGCGAGACCCTCGTGTATGATCTAGTCGTAGGATGCATCCAACGATAGATATCCACGAGTCTGAAAACACCGACAAAATTCCTCAATCGAGTAGCATTAACAGAGTTGAACTCAACTCCAGAGTGCCGATCCATTGAGGGATTCAGAGTGCAGTTGAAATCACCTCCGAGGACAGTTTCGCCGCTAAAATTCACCAGACACGACTGAACACTATCAAGAACTTGTCTTGTAATGTCCTGGTCATGAGGAAGGTACACGTTTACTACCTTGATATTTTTGTCTTGAATAACAAAGTCCAAGGAAGAAGCGAAGCCTGGGAAGATATCTGTATAGACAGGAGACGATAGTGTAAATTTGTTGGATACAATGATTGCCACCCCTGAGCCTCGGCGAGGCGCAGGTGTGGCAAACATTGCATAGCCAGTGTGTAAATAAGCATAGCGCTCAAGTTGTGTGTATGTGTCTTGTGTAAAATTCGTCTCCTGTAGAAGCGCGATGTCTATATCGAACATTTTGACATGTTCGATAGTGCTGTGTAACCTTGTATGTGCACTTAAACCCCCGGTGTTGATCGAAGCTATCTTGCACATTCAAAGAGATAAAAAGCTCAAACGATGAATGTGCGACGTCTATTGACGAGGAGAATCGGCCAAGCGATGCTCCTGAAGCAACTCCTCCACCTTCCTATGAAGTCGTTCTAACCGAGCAACATCGTTGTACTTCCTCCTCTTCCTGGACTCCTATTGTAGGAGTTGAAGCTGAGGAAGTAACAACTCTGGCCTCTCCAGCTCCCTTACAAGAATACTCCAGATTTTATCTGAATTCTTCTTGTACTGGAGCTGGGTAAGAATTTCGGAGATCTTCTTCCTAGGAAGGGTCTCCATCCCTTTCGAGACTTCAAATTGGCTACCAGTCGAAATGATGCTATCACACGACTTGTAGCCACCGAAGCTCGAAAGACCAGTGTCATCCAAGCCGGTGATGTCGCAGTCCGAAAGCTGCTCGTGAGACACCACCGCGTCCCTTACTACAACCTTCGAACCGCGAGCTCCACTATCGTCCTCCTCCGAGTGGGGCCGCTTGGATGCGACTGGCTTTGCTGGCTCTGGAGGAGGCAGCATCACCCGGTCAACTTTCTTCCTCCTCGTCCTCTTTTTTTTTACTACTTGGCTATTCGATTCCTCGTCGGAAGTAGCCGTGTTTTCACGTGCCGACGTGGCGCCGTTTACAGCCATAACTATTTTTGCCTCTAGGACAACTTCAGGCACCTTAACCACTGGCCGCTCCAAAATAGCAGGTTGAGTGCCGGCCGAAGGCTCCTTCTCCAGATCCACTACTATAGTAGTGGCTTCCTTCGAGGGAACCCTCGGTTCAGCCTTCTTCCCGGTTCTCCTGGGGCAGTCAGCAATAAAATGCCCTACCAAATGGCAAGCATGGCATTTCGCTTCGGTGCCAACGTCTATCCAGTGCCTCGAGCCGGATAAGCTCAGGTAAAAGCCCTTTGGAAGCGTACACCCCTTATTTAAGGTGATGGACGCCTCCCGGCTAGTACCGAAGATACCCCGCCCGAGACCCTCGTCCCCAATTTTTAAGGGAATGGCACGAACGTTGCCATGAACCTTCCCAAATCTTCCCAAGAAATTTAGGAGGTCTTCATGGCAAGCTCGCATAGGGACCCGTGAAAACATGACCCTTGTGGGCTTTTCCCTGAGTGGGAACGGCACAAGGTGTCTACCATCCACCTCGATGCCCTCAAGCATAAGCTTGGTAGCACTCTCGAGGGTCGTGGTGTACACCTCAACCATTCCCCCAGCTATTATCCCCATGCAAAATAGCTGCTCACGAGAGATGACCTGGAAGATCGCTTTCAGGTATGCGCTCTGAGGACATCTATTGATGTGCTCGAGCTGCATACCGTAGCTCTCATCCTGCCACCTCCCGTCGAAAAAAGCCTGCAGACCCGCACCGGTCTTAGGCCGAGGTTTACCTGCGTCCAATGGGGCTGGACGAGGAGTGATGCCCTTTCCTAAAATTTCAATAGTGGAACTATTCTGGGAACTGCCTACTTACCTGCTGAGCATATGATAACCCTGATACTACTGCTGGGGATCGTTGGGCTGCTACTGGTGGTCTTGTTGCTGGTCCCCGCTGGTTGCCTCTTCAAGGTGTTTCGCTTCGCTGAAAGCGGTGGCCTCATTATAACACCAATAGGTTTTGGTGCTGTAGATGAAGCCGCTTTGATGACTTCCATCAAGCTTGGGTTTGCACTTTGGCTTGAGGTCGCCAACTGCACACCTGCTACAGCTGCAGGTGTTGCAGCTATAGGTGTAGATATTGCAACTATTGCTCCAGACTCTTCTCGGGCGGGGAGCAGCCGTCCTGGCCATTGTCTTCTCCAATGGGGTTGGCTGCAAATTTTTGCCATTGGCCTCTTCAGTAGGGCCCTTTATGGCCTTTTCAGTGGGCCCTTTCCGGTTTTCCAGGGAAGGGGAAGGAGATTTATTATTCTTCTTCCTCCCTTGCTTTGATTTGAGGGGATCATTAGTGCCCTCAGTATCACTGCTGCTCGCATTCATGTTGAATGCGGCAGTGTAAATTTATAATTCTTTTTTACTTTTTTATTTCTTTCTAAATTAATTAGTTTTTATTTTTTTAATAATTTTTTTGTTCAAATTGTATCGAAATCACATTAAAAATTTTCTGTTGCCATGGCAACGACCAAATTAAATTAAATTATTTTCTGAAATGTCACTTGAATTTTATTTTATACACTTTTTCACAATTATTTTGGAATTTATTTTATAAATAATTCACTATAGATGATTGGCGTTACTGTAAGTGAACGTCAATAACACTTTTAAGACTTTTTTCACAGTTTATTATGCCCTTTTCGCTGGGATTTTCCGTATTTCAAAATGACACGTCCGGTCACTGCGATAATAATAATTTTTTTTTTTTTTTTATTTAAATAAGCTCTTTATTTGGTGGCTCTCTGGCTCTTTTCATGATTTCCTAAAAATAGGTGGCAAAAGGCTCAACAAAGTGTAACAAAAAAGAAAGACGCTAGCTAAACTAAATGTTGTAAAAAGTCAATAGGGACAAATAAAAACATTTAAAACAATTCAATAAAAACCAATATGTAACAAAAATGACACAAAAAATGTAAAAAACCAATGACACAAAATTCTCAAAAGAGACTAAAAAACGGATACAAGAATTTTGAAAAAGATATAAAGGATATACAAGAATTTAGAACCAGTCCCAATTTTGACAATTAGGTAAGTGGCAGTTCCAAGAAGCTCCAAATTTCCAAAATAATTTAATAAAAGCTAATTTCCTAAACGAGCGAATTTCTACAAAAAATTTTGCAATTTAGAACCGAATCCGAAACCGAATTAAAAATAAATCACCGAACGAACGAAAAATTTACGCGATACCGTTATAGAGTCCCGCGAGAGCAGCCTGTAGTATCATAGACCTCTACAAACTGCCCTCATCATCCCTCCAGCTTAGCATCTCTAACAGAGTGCTTGTCTTTCCCACAGCACTTGCAACGATTCCTAAGCGAGGAGAAGCCCCGTGGACTAGTGTTGCAAATGCTGTGGCCTGCTATCACCAGTGAAAGACAAGAGCTCCGTCCTGCACCGACGATAGTGGTTGCCATGTGCAGTTGAATGTGTCTGCGTTCGTTGCCAGATATTCAAGACGTAAACGTCTCTTCAACCTGTCAACGAAGTGGCGCTTAAGTGCGTGTGCGTGGTGTTGTGGGTCAGTGTTCTGATTCCCAGCTTCGACCCTCATGTAGTACAGGTGAATTGTAGATTTGGCCAGTGTCAACACAAAGCTAATCAAACAATTCACTCGACTACATACCTTTGGTCCCCATAGAAATGATGTCCTAGTAATGCCGAAATTCGGGTGGATCAACTGACACATACCGCGCACGAGATCCATTAGACCCTGCAAAGCCGGACAAGTGAAGAACCTGTGAAACAGGGTGCCCTCACCAGCACAAACTGTGCAAATCCTTTGAACTCGGCGGTCGATATGTGACAACTGATTAGGATGCATAAGACTGTGATGCAGCAATTTGAATGCTACATCAGCATCTTTGTAACTAGAAGGATAACTGTAGACTACTCTGCAAGTTATCCCTCCCATCACGGCCCATATTCACCCCGAGGTGTGTTCGCCATCTGTTGTATCCTGTATACTCCGGAGGTCTTATTGACATAAGCACGTCACGGAGCACACGTGTTGTAAGTGTGCTGAAAGGTGTGTGTGGTGGTCTGTTCAGAACGAAAGCATCTTCCAACTTAGTGCCAGGGTCACTGGTCCCAATTTGGCGAAATCTCTCCCGCGCAGAAGCAGCCAGGTCGTGTAGTTGTGCAGTGTTAGTGTTTATTCGACAGTTTCCAGAGATATCAATAATATCTCCGAGAACCGTCAGTGTATGCGTGTCAGCTTCAAAACCCCGAGCATTACCGAACACTGAATCTATTAATTCAGGATTAAACCTGATTGGAATCGACGCGAATTGCGTGTACCTTAGAGCATTCCACTGAAGGTGAAATGCTGGCCTGATTCTGCCCCAGGTCTGAATCGTTGAGATTAGATCCTGTGGCCAGTCACGAGGATAAGGTGGTCGAACAGAGAGTAGGTAGTAATACTCCCCTATGCCGATCCCTCCCAGTACATTCACCCACAGTTGAGAAATCAAGCTATCTCTCTGGCAAAACACTCTTTGGAATGCCCGCACTTGGAGACACCTTGATTTCACAACCAAGTTAGTGAGGACCTATCCACCTATCTTGACTGGCAGACAGAGCGTGCTTTCAGCAACCCATCGTCTTCCGCACCAAAAGGCGTCTATCGCTTTTGCTTGAAGAAGACCTACGAAGCCTTCATCAAACGTCTCAGACTTTAGCAGATGAACGATGGACGAGGTAATCAAATAGTTTATCACGACTGACCTACCCATTAAGGATAATGGAAACAGTCGACTACGCCATGAGTTTACAGCTCTAGAGAGTTTCTCAAGAGCGATGCGGCTATTATTTGATTTACTCTCGCGTCCGATATACACACCTAAATACTTCAGGCAAGTATTAGTCCATTGGATGTTCAGTGGAGTATCTGTACGATCTCTCCACCTTCCACACCACAAGCCTTGACTCTTACTGAGGTTGATTTTAGCGCCCGCTATATGTTCGAACTGTTCGAAAACAGCACGAGCGACCGGAAAAGCTTCATCCCCTGTCACGAAAATAGACAGATCATCCGCATACGCCAACATAAGAGGCCTCACATTGGTATATGGTAGACGAACCGCATACCGTCCGAGCATTCGACGAAGATTCACCAGTAGCGGCTCCAACGAAAGATCATAAAGCATACCTGACAATGGACAGCCCTGTCTGATACCTCGATGAAACGAGATAGGAGCCAGAACTTGTCCTTGATGCTTAATCAAAATCGCTGAATCTCTATACAGTTTCCCGACGATATCGAGCCACCTGGGCGGAAACCCAAATGCCTCGAGAGCAGTCAAGAGATACTCGTGCGAGACACTATCAAAAGCCTTTTGCTGGTCAAGTGAAATCATGGCCATTTGTGTACCTGTCTGCTCATGGTAGGCAAACAAATGCTTGGCTACCGCGATGTTGTCGTAGATACTACGACCAGGTACACAATAGGACTGTTCCGGGTGTATTACCGAAGCAATCACTGAGCGGAGTATCGCCCCTTAATGCTTTGCAGACGATTTTGTAGTCTACATTGCATAGGGTTACTGGCCTCCAGTTCCCCATCCTCTGCAAATCTCCCTTCTTTGGAATCAAGCGCATAACAGATCTCCTCCAACTAGAAGGAAAGGTCTGAATGCGTCTCAACCGCCGAATTGAAGACTTCCAAAAGGTCAGGAATTAATAAATCCCTGAAACGTATGAAGAATTCTGGAGTCAAGCCGTCATAACCAGAATGAAGTGTGCCGCCTTAGATCCTTTGTCGCAGCAATCATATCCTCCAATTGTGATTACTGTATCCAGGAGCTCCTTACTGTCTTCAGAGAAAGTGGGAATATTCTCAAGGAATTCATGAGTGGTCGAGGATGTTGTCGACGTCGATTCAGAGTAGAGACTACTGTAGTAGTCTCGAATATATTCTGATAGCTGTTGTCCGTTGAGGACTTGTCCAGATTCATCAATTATCGATTCGACCTCACAAGAAGCAGTACGACGTCTAGTCGCCCTGAAAGAAGTACTCAGTTGGAGAATCGCCTTCTCCTCAGCCAGCGCGATTGGCCGCGGCAGCACAAACTCCAAGCTGTGCTTGTAAGTCTGTGTCGCCAAGCGTCCTTTATTCATTGAAATAAAGAATCAACCCCGGCTGAGTTGGGAGAAGAGCTGCCACCCGAGAGACCTCGGACCGACAAGCTAGAAGCTTGATAGCCACTTCGATTGAAACTCGTCTCGATAAAGGACCGAATCTGGAGCTTTCCAACATCCCACCATTGACTAAGAAAAGGGAAAGTTAACTTTCCTCTCTTGCCAATCGTGCCAGAATTCAGTGAACTCATTGATGAACTGCTCGGAATTCAACAAATAGTTGTTGAATATCCAGTATGCAGTTCGTCTTTCAACTAGAGTGCTAGTCGCCACTACAAGAAGATGATCACTAACGGAACACACTTCATGAGTGACACCAACGAAATGTTCTAGTATTCCAGGTGAGACGTAAAGTCTATCAATTCTGGAGCCTGCGAGACTTCCATGGATATTTCGCGAGACCCCTCGTGTATGATCTAGTCGTAGGATTGCATCCAACGATAGATATACCACGAGTCTGAAAACACCGACAAAATTCCTCAATCGAGTAGCATTGACAGAGTTGAACTCAACTCCAGAGTGCGATCCATTGAGGGATTCAGAGT
Source organism: Dioctria linearis (assembly GCA_963930735.1). Taxonomy (NCBI): domain Eukaryota; kingdom Metazoa; phylum Arthropoda; class Insecta; order Diptera; family Asilidae; genus Dioctria; species Dioctria linearis. The sequence continues at coordinate 178,771,236 of OZ005742.1, forward strand.
GCAGTTGAAATCACCTCCGAGGACAGTTTCACCGCTAAAATTCACCAGACACGACTGAACACTATCAAGAACTTGTCTAGTAATGTCCTGGTCATGAGGAAGGTACACGTTTACTAACCTTGATATTTTTGTCTTGAATGACAAAGTCAAGGAAGAAGCGAAGCCTGGGAAGATATCTGTATAGACAGGAGACGATAGTGTAAATTTGTTGGATACAATGATTGCCACCCCTGAGCCTCGGCCGAGGCGCAGGTGTGGCAAACATTGCATAGCCAGTGTGTAGATAAGCATAGCGCTCAAGTTGTGTATATGTGTCTTGAGTGAATTCGTCTCCTGCAGAAGAGTAATGTCTATATCGAACATTTTGACATGTTCGATAGTACTGTGTAGCCTTGTATGAGCACTTAAACCCCCGGTGTTAATAGAGCCTATCTTACACATTCAAAGAGATAAGAAGCTCAAACGATGATGGTACGACGTCTACGGACGAGAAGAATCGACAAGCCATGCTCCTGAATCAGCTCCTCCACCCTCCTATGGAGACGATCCAAGCGAGCTACATCGTTGTACTTCCCCTTTTTCTTCGACTCCTGTTGTAGGAGTAGAAGTTGAGGAAGTAACAACTCTGGCCTCTCCAGCTCCCGTACAAGAATTCCCAGATTTTACCTGAATTCTTCTTGTACAAGAGCTGGCCAAGAATGCTACGAATTTTCTCCCTAGGAAGGGTTTCCATCCCCCTCGAGACCTCAAATTGGCTACCAGTCGAAATGGCGCTACCACACGACTCATAGCCACTGAAGCTCGAGAGACCAGTCTCATCCAAACCGGTCATGTCGCAGTCCGAAAGCTGCTCGAGAGACACTTCCGCGTCCCTCACAACAACACTTCGAACCGCGAGCTCCACTATCGTCCTCCTCCGAGTGGGCCGTTTTGATGCGACTGGCTTTTCTGGCTCTGGAGGTGGCAGCATCACCCGGTCCACCTTCGTCTTCCTCCTTCTCGTCCTCCTTTTTTTGCCTTGATGGCTATTCGACTCCTCGTCAGAAGTAGCCGTGTTTTCACGTGCCGACGTGGCGCCGTTTACAGCCATAACTATTTTTGCCTCTAAGACAACTTCAGGCACCTTAACCACTGGCTGCTCCAAAATAGCAGGTTGAGTGCCGGCCGAAGGCTCCTTCTCCAGATCCACTACTGTAGTAGTGGCTTCCTTCGAGGGAACCCTCGGTTCAGCTTTCTTCCCGGTTCTCCTGGGCAGTCAGCAATAAAAATGCCCTACCAATGGCAAGCATGGCATTTTGCTTCGGTGCTCACGTCTATCCAGTGCCTCGAGCGGATATGCTCAAGTAGAAGGCCTCTTGGAAAGCGTACATCCCTTATTTAAGGTGATGGACGCCTCCCGGCTAGTAGCGAAGATACCCCGCCGAGACCCTCGTCCCCAATTTTTAAGAGGAATGGCACGAACGTTTGCCATGAACCTTACCAAATCTTCCCAAGAAATTTAGGAGGTCTTCATGGCAAGCTCGCATTAGGGACCCGTGAAAACATGACCCTTGTGGGCTTTTCCCTGAGTGGGAACGGCACAAGGTGTCTACCATCCACCTCGATGCCCTCAAGCATAAGCTTGGTAGCACTCTCGAGGGTCGTGGTGTACACCTCAACCATTCCCCCAGCTATTATCCCCATGGAAAATAGCTGCTCACGAGAGATGACCTGGAAGATCGCTTTCAGGTATGCGCTCTGAGGACATCTATTGATGTGCTCGAGCTGCATACCGTAGCTCTCATCCTGCCACCCTCCACCGTCTGAAAAAAGCCTGCAGACCCGCACCGGTCTTAGGCCGAGGCTTACCTGCGTCCAATGGGGCTGGACGAGGAGTGATGCCTTTCCTAAAATTTCAATAGTGGAACTATTCTGGGAACTGCCACTTACCTGCTGAGCATATGATAACCCTGATACTACTGCTGGGGATCGTTGGGCTGCTACTGGAGGTCTTGTTGCTGGTCCCGCTGGTTGCCTCTTCAAGGTGTTTCGCTTCGCTGAAAGCGGTGGCCTCATTATAACACCAATAGGTTTTTGGTGCTGTAGATGAAGCCGCTTTGATGACTTCCATCAAGCTTGGGTTTGCACTTTGCTTGAGGTCGCCAACTGCACACCTGCTACAGCTGCAGGTGTTGCAGCTATAGGTGTGGATATTGCAACTATTGCTCCAGACTCTTCACGGGCGGGAGCAGCCGTCCTGGCCATTGTCTTCTCCAATGGGTTTGGATGCAAATTTTTGCCATTGGCCTCTTCAGTATAGGGCCCTTTATGGCCTTTTCAGTGGGCCCTTTCCGGTTTTCCAGGGAAGGGGAAGGAGATTTATTATTCTTCTTCCTCCCTTGCTTTGATTTGAGGGGATCATTAGTGCCCTCAGTATCACTGCTGCTCGCATTCATGTTGAATGCGGCAGTGTAAATTTATAATTCTTTTTTACTTTTTTATTTCTTTCTAAATTAATTAGTTTTTATTTTTTTAAATATTTTTTTTGTTCAAATTGTATCGAAATCACATTATAAATTTTCTGTTGCCATGCAACGACCAAATTAAATTAAATTATTTCTGAAATGTCACTTGAATTTTATTTTATACACTTTTTCACAATTATTTTGGAATTTATTTTATAAATAATTCACTATAAGATGAATTGGCGTTACTGTAAGTGAACGTCAATAACACTTTTAAGAACTTTTTTCACAGTTTATTATGCCCTTTTCGCTGGGATTTTCCGTATCTCAAAATGACACGTCCGGTCACTGCGATAATAATAATTTTTTTTTTTTTTTTATGTGTATAATGACTCTTTTATTGTTGGCTCTTTGGCTCTTTTAAAAATTCCTTAAAAGTAGTGGCAAAAGGCTCTACAAAGTGTAAAAAAAAGACGCTAGCTAAACTAAAGTTGTAAAAGTCAATAGGGACAATTAAACAATTAAAACAATTAGAAAAACTAATGAACAAGAAAAAAGACACAAACAAAAGGAAAACAAACAAGACAAAATTCTCAAAAGAGACTAAAAAACGGCTACAAGAATTTTGAAAAGGATCTAAACGATAGACAAAAAATTTAAAAGTCCAATTTTGACAATTGGGTAAGTGGCAGTTCCAATAAGCTTCAATTTCCAAAATAATCTAATAAAAATATTACCTAAACGAACGAATTTTCAACAAAAAATTTTGTAATTTAGCACCGAGACCGAAACCGAATCAAAGATAAATGACCGAACGAACGAAAAAATTTAGCCGATACCGTTATAGAGTCCCGCGAGGGCGGCCTGTAGTATCGTAGACCTCTACAAACTGACCCCTCATCATCCCTCCAGCTTAGCATCTCTAACAGAGTGCTTGTCCTTCCCACCGCACGTGCAACGATTCCTAAGCGGGAGAAGCCCCGTGGACTAGTGTTGCAAATGCTGTGGCCTGTTCTCACCAGCGAAAGACAAGAGCTCCATCCTGCACCGACGATAGTGGTTGCCATGTGCAGTTGAATGTGTCTGCGTTCGTTGCCAGATATTCGAGACGTAAACGTCTCTTCAACCTGTCAACGAAGTGGCGCTTAAGTGCGTGTGCGTGGTGTTGTGGGTCAGTGTTCTGATTCCCAGCTTCGACCCTCATGTAGTACAGGTGAATTGTAGATTTGGCCAGTGTCAACACAAAGCTAATCAAACAATTCACGTCGACTACATACCTTTGGTCCCCATAGAAACGATGTCCTAGTAATGCCGAAATTCGGGTGGATCAATTAGACCCTGCAAAGCCGGACAAGTGAAGAACCTGTGAAACAGGGTGCCCTCACCAGCACAAACTGTGCAAATCCTCTGAACTCGGCGGTCGATATGTGACAACTGATTAGGATGCATAAGACTGTGATGCAGCAATTTGAATGCTACATCAGCATCTTTGTAACTAGAAGGATAACTGTAGACTACTCTGCAAGTTTATCCCTCCCATCACGCCCATATTCACCCCGAGGTGTGTTCGACATCTGTTGTATCCTGTATACTCCGGAGGTCTTATTGACATAAGCACGTCAACGGAGCACACGTGTTGTAAGTGTGCAGAAAGGTGTGTGTGGTGGTCTGTTCAGAACGAAAGCATCTTCCAACTTAGTGCCAGGGTCACTGGTCCCAAGTTGGCGACATCCTCTCCCGCGCAGAAGCAGCCAGATCGTGTAGTTGTGCAGTGTTAGTGTTTATTCGGCAGTTTCCAAAGATATCAATAATATCTCCGAGAACTGTCAGTGAATGCGTGTCAGCTTCAAAACCCCGAGCATTACTGAACACTGAATCTATTAATTCAGGATTGAACCTGATTGGAATCGACGCGAATTGCGTGTACCTTAGAGCATTCCACTGAAGGTGAAATGCTGGCCTGATTCTGCCCCAGGTCTGAATCGTTGAGATTAGATCTGTGGCCAGTCACGAGGATAAGGTGGTCGAACAGAGAGTAGGTAGTAATACTCCCCTATGCCGATCCCTCCCAGTACATTCACCCACAGTTGAGAAATCAAGCTGTCTCTCTGGCAAAACACTCTTTGGAATGCACGCACTTGGAGACACCTTGATTTCACAACCAAGTTAGTGAGGACCTAATCCACCTATCTTGACTGGCAGACAGAGCGTGCTTTCAGCAACCCATCGTCTTCCGCACCAAAAGGCGTCTATCGCTTTTGCTTGAAGAAGACCTACGAAGCCTTCATCAAACGTCTCAGACTTTAGCAGATGAACGATGGACGAGGTAATCAAATAGTTTATCACGACTGACCTACCCATTAAGGATAGTGGAAACAGTCCGACTACGCCATGAGTTTACAGCTCTAGAGAGTTTCTCAAGAGCGATGCGGCTATTATTTGATTTACTCTCGCGTCCGATATACACACCTAAATACTTCAGGCAAGTATTAGTCCATTGGATGTTCAGTGGAGTATCTGTACGATCTCTCCACCTTCCACACCACAAGCCTTGACTCTTACTAAGGTTGATTTTAGCGCCCGCTATACGTTCGAACTGTTCGAAAACAGAACGAGCGACCGGAAAAGCTTCATCTCTTGTCACGAAAAATAGACAGATCATCCGCATACGCCAACATAAGAGGCCTCACATTGGTATATGGCAGATGAACCGCATACCGTCCGAGCATTCGACGAAGATTCACCAGTAGCGGCTCCAACGAAAGATCATAAAGCATACCTGACAATGGACAGCCCTGTCTGATACCTCGATGAAACCGAGATAGGAGCCAGAACTTGTCCTTGATGCTTAATCAAAATCGCTGAATCTCTATACAGTTTCCCGACGATATCGAGCCACCTGGGCGGAAACCCAAATGCCTCGAGAGCAGTCAAGAGATACTCGTGCGAGACACTATCAAAGCCTTTTGTTTGATCAAGTGAAATCATGGCCATTTGTGTACCTGTCTGTTCATGGTAGGCAAACAAATGCTTGGCTACCGCGATATTGTCGTAGATACTACGACCAGGTACACAATAGGACTGTTCCGGGTGTATTACCGAAAGCAATCACTGAGCGGAGTATCGCCCCTAATGCTTTGCAGACGATTTGTAGTCTACATTGCATAGGGTTACTGGCCTCCAGTTCCCCATCCTCTGCAAATCTCCCTTCTTTGGAATCAAGCGCATAACAGATCTCCTCCAACTAGTAGGAAAGTCTGAATGTGTCTCAACCGCCGAATTGAAGACTTCCAAAAGGTCAGGAATTAATAAATCCCTGAAACGTATGAAGAATTCTGGAGTCAAGCCGTCATAACCAGGTGAAGTGTGTCGCCTTAGATCCTTTGTCGCAGCAATCATATCCTCCAATGTGATTACTGTATCCAGTAGCTCCTTACTGTCTTCAGAGAAAGTGGGAATATTCTCAAGGAATTCATGAGTGGTCAAGGATGTTGTCGACGTCGATTCAGAGTAGAGACTACTGTAGTAGTCTCGAATATATTCTGATAGCTGTTGTCCGTTGAGGGACTTGTCCAGATTCATCAATAATCGATTCGACCTCACAAGAAGCAGTACGACGTCTATTCGCCTGAAAGAAGTACTCAGTTGGAGAATCGCCTTCTCTCAGCCAGCGCGATTGGCCGCGCAGCACAAACACTCCAAGCTGTGCTTGTAAGTCTGTGTCGCCAAGCGTTCCTTTATTCCATTGAAATAAAGAATCAACCCCGGGCTGAGTTGGGAGAAGAGCTGCCACCCGAGAGACCTCGGCCGACAAAGCTAGAAGCTTGACTAGCCACTTCGATTGAAACTCGTCTCGATAAAGGACCGAATCTGGAGCTTTCAACATCCCACCATTGACTAAGAAAAGGAAAGTTAACTTTCCTCTCTTGCCAATCGTGCCAGAATTCAGTGAACTCATTGATGAACTGCTCGGAAAATTCAACAAATAGTTGTTGAATATCCAGTATGCAGTTCGTCTTTCAACTAGAGTGCTGGTCGCCACTACAAGAAGATGATCACTAACGGAACACACTTCATGCGTGACACCAACGAAATGTTCTAATATTCCAGGTGAGACGTAAAGTCTATCAATTCTGGAGCCTGCGAGACTTCCATGGATATTTCGCGAGACCCTCGTGTATGATCTAGTCGTAGGATGCATCCAACGATAGATATCCACGAGTCTGAAAACACCGACAAAATTCCTCAATCGAGCAGCATTGACAGAGTTGAACTCAACTCCAGAGTGCCGATCCATTGAGGGATTCAGAGTGCAGTTGAAATCACCTCCGAGGACAGTTTCACCGCTAAAATTCACCAGACACGACTGAACACTATCAAGAACTTGTCTTGTAATGTCCTGGTCATGAGGAAGGTACACGTTCACTACCTTGATATTTTTGTCTTGAATGACAAAGTCCAAGGAAGAAGCGAAGCCTGGGAAGATATCTGTATAGACAGGAGACGATAGTGTAAATTTGTTGGATACAATGATTGCCGCCCCTGAGCCTCGGCGAGGCGCAGGTGTGGCAAACATTGCATAGCCAGTGTGTAGATAAGCATAGCGTTCAAGTTGTGTATATGTGTCTTGAGTGAAATTCGTCTCCTGCAGAAGTGTAATGTCTATATCGAACATTTTGACATGTTCGATAGTACTGTGTAGTCTTGTATGAGCACTTAAACCCCCGGTGTTAATAGAACCTATCTTACACATTCAAAGAGATGAAAAGCTCAAACGATGAATGTGCGACGTCTATTGACGAGGAGAATCGGCCAAGCGATGCTCCTGAAGCAACTCCTCCACCTTTCTATGAAGTCGTTCTAACCGCGCTACATCGTTGTACTTCCTCCTCTTCTTGGACTCCTGTTGTAGGAGTAGAAGCTGAGGAAGTAACAACTCTGGCCTCTCCAGCTCCCTTACAAGAATACTCCAGATTTTACCTGAATTCTTCTTGTACAGGAGCTGGGTGAGAATTCCGGCGATCTTCTTCCTAGAAAGGGTTTCCATCCCCTTCGAGACCTCAAATTGGCTACCAGTCGAAATGATACTATCACACGACTCGTAGCCACCGAGGCTCGAAAGACCAGTCTCATCAAAACCGGTCATGTCGCAGTCCGAAAGCTGCTCAGGAGATGCTTCCACCTCCCTTACAACAACCTTCGGAATGCCAGCTCCACTATCGTCCTCCTCCGAGTGGGGGCCGCTTTGATGCGACTGGCTTTGCTGGCTCTGGAGGAGGCAGCATCACACGGTCCACCTTTGTCTTCCTCCTCCTCGTCCTCTTTTTCTTGCCTAAATGGCTACTCGACTCCTCGTCGGAAGTAGCCGTGTTTTCACGTGCCGACGTGGCGCCGTTTACAGCCATAACTATTTTTGCCTCTAGGACAACTTCAGGCACCTTAACCACTGGCTGCTCCAAAATAGCAGGTTGAGTGCCGGCCGAAGGCTCCTTCTCCAGATCCACTACTGTAGTAGTGGCTTCCTTCGAGGGAACCCTCGGTTCAGCCTTCTTCCCGGTTCTCCTGGGGCAGTCAGCAATAAAATGCCCTACCAAATGGCAAGCATGGCATTTCGCTTCGGTGCCAACGTCTATCCAGTATCTCGAGCCGGATATGCTCAGGTAAAAGCCTGACGGAAGCGTACATCCTTTATTTAAAGTGATGGACGCTTCCCGGCTAGTACCGAAGATACCCCGCCCGAGACCCTCGTCCCCAATTTTAATGGGAATAGCGCGAACCTTTCCATGAACCTTCCCGAATCTCCCAAGGAAATTCGAGAGGTCTTCATGTTGGGCTCGCATAGGGACCCGTGAAAACACGACCTTCGTGGGCTTCTCTTTTAGCGGGAATGGAACGAGGTGTCTACCCTCCACCTCGATGCCCTCAAGCATAAGCTTAGTGGCGCTTTCGAGGGTTGTGGTATACACCTCGACCATTCCTCCAGCTATAATTCCCATAGAGAACAGCTGCTCACAGGAGATGACGCGGAAGATTGCCTTCAGGTATGCAGTCTGAGGACATCCTCTGATGTGCTCAAGCTGCATCCCGTAGCTCTCGTCCTGCCATCTCCCGTCGAAGAAGCCCTGGAGACCCGCACTGGTCTTGGGCCGAGGCTTACCCGCGTCCAATGGGGGTGGACGAGGAGTGATGCCCCTGCTCTGAATTTCGATAGTGGAAATGTTCTTGGAACCACCACTTACCTGCGCATATGAGATCCCTGACTGTAATGCTGGGGATCGTAGTGCTACTGTTTGTCCTCCTTGTAATGTTGGTTGCTTCTTAGAGACGCTTGAAGAAAGCGGTGGCCTCATTACCAAGCCACTAGGCTTTGGCGCTGACGACGAAGCCGTTTTAACAACTTCCGATAATTTCGCACGTTGTCCTTTTACTTCAGGTGCTGCTGGGGTAGCCGCCATTGTAGCAGCTGACGTCCCAGGTACATCTCGGACAGCCTCCGTTGCCCTGGTTACTGTCTGCTTTACGGCCTCTTGAGTAGGGCCCTTAATGGCCTTTTCTGTGGGCCCTTGGTTAATTTTTTCGGAAGAAGAAGACTTATTACTCTTCTTCCTCCTTCCATTTAATTTGGGGGGATCATCAGTCCCCCCAGAGTCACTGCTGTTTTCACTCATTTTGAGTGGCGCAGCGTGAATTTACCTTTTTTGTTTTTATTCCAACGACTTAATTTTTGATTTAATTTAATTTAATGTTTTTCACTTCACAAAATTTTAAAAGTTTCTGTTCGGGTCACTAGAAAATATTTTACGGTAGTCCCGTTGTCATGGCAACGGCCAAATTAAATTAAATTATATTTTGAAATGTCACTACAATTTTATTTTAAGCACTTTTTTCACAATTTTGCTGGATTTATTTTTAAGATAATCTACTTCAGATAACTCTGGTTGTTGTACACTATTGCTGATGGCACTTCTTAACTTTTTCACTCTTTTATTATTACTTTTTGTTTGATTTCTTTGGAGCCAAAATTGACACGTCCGCTCTCTTTAGAATAATAATAATTTTTTTTTATGTATATATGCTCTTTATTTTTTGGCTCTTTGGCTCTTTTCAAAATTCCTTAAAAATAGGTGGCAAAAGGCTCTACAAAGTGTAAACAAAAGGTCGCTAGCTAATCTAAAAGTTATAAAAGGTCAATAGGGACAATTAAACAATTAAAACAATTAGAAAAACTAATGAACAAGAAAAAAGACACAAACAAAAGGAAAACAAACAAGACAAAATTCTCAAAAGAGACTAAAAAACGGCTACAAGAATTTTGAAAAGGATCTAAAAGATAGACAAAAAATTTAAAAGTCCCAATTTTGACAATTGGGTAAGTGGCAGTTCCAAGAAGCTTCAATTTCCAAAATAATCTAATAAAAATATTTACCTAAACGAACGAATTTTCAACAAAAAATTTTGTAATTTAGCACCGAGACCGAAACCGAATCAAAGATAAATGACCGAACGAACGAAAAAATTTAGCCGATACCGTTATAGAGTCCCGCGAGGGCGGCCTGTAGTATCGTAGACCTCTACAAACTGCCCTCATCATCCCTCCAGCTTAGCATCTCTAACAGAGTGCTTGTCCTTCCCACCGCACGTGCAACGATTCCTAAGCGGGGAGAAGCCCCGTGGACTAGTGTTGCAAATGCTGTGGCCTGTTCTCACCAGCGAAAGACAAGAGCTCCATCCTGCACCGACGATAGTGGTTGCCATGTGCAGTTGAATGTGTCTGCGTTCGTTGCCAGATATTCGAGACGTAAACGTCTCTTCAACCTGTCAACGAAGTGGCGCTTAAGTGCGTGTGCGTGGTGTTGTGGGTCAGTGTTCTGATTCCCAGCTTCGACCCTCATGTAGTACAGGTGAATTGTAGATTTGGCCAGTGTCAACACAAAGCTAATCAAACAATTCACTCGACTACATACCTTTGGTCCCCATAGAAACGATGTCCTAGTAATGCCGAAATTCGGGTGGATCAACTGACACATACCGCGTACGAGATCCATTAGACCCTGCAAAGCCGGACAAGTGAAGAACCTGTGAAACAGGGTGCCCTCACCAGCACAAACTGTGCAAATCCTCTGAACTCGGCGGTCGATATGTGACAACTGATTAGGATGCATAAGACTGTGATGCAGCAATTTGAATGCTACATCAGCATCTTTGTAACTAGAAGGATAACTGTAGACTACTCTGCAAGTTATCCCTCCCATCACGCCCATATTCACCCCGAGGTGTGTTCGCCATCTGTTGTATCCTGTATACTCCGGAGGTCTTATTGACATAAGCACGTCACGGAGCACACGTGTTGTAAGTGTGCTGAAAGGTGTGTGTGGTGGTCTGTTCAGAACGAAAGCATCTTCCAACTTAGTGCCAGGGTCACTGGTCCCAAGTTGGCGAAATCTCTCCCGCGCAGAAGCAGCCAGGTCGTGTAGTTGTGCAGTGTTAGTGTTTATTCGGCAGTTTCCAGAGATATCAATAATATCTCCGAGAACCGTCAGTGTATGCGTGTCAGCTTCAAAACCCCGAGCATTACTGAACACTGAATCTATTAATTCAGGATTGAACCTGATTGGAATCGACGCGAATTGCGTGTACCTTAGAGCATTCCACTGAAGGTGAAATGCTGGCCTGATTCTGCCCCAGGTCTGAATCGTTGAGATTAGATCCTGTGGCCAGTCACGAGGATAAGGTGGTCGAACAGAGAGTAGGTAGTAATACTCCCCTATGCCGATCCCTCCCAGTACATTCACCCACAGTTGAGAAATCAAGCTGTCTCTCTGGCAAAACACTCTTTGGAATGCACGCACTTGGAGACACCTTGATTTCACAACCAAGTTAGTGAGACCTAATCCACCTATCTTGACTGGCAGACAGAGCGTGCTTTCAGCAACCCATCGTCTTCCGCACCAAAAGGCGTCTATCGCTTTTGCTTGAAGAAGACCTACGAAGCCTTCATCAAACGTCTCAGACTTTAGCAGATGAACGATGGACGAGGTAATCAAATAGTTTATCACGACTGACCTACCCATTAAGGATAGTGGAAACAGTCGACTACGCCATGAGTTTACAGCTCTAGAGAGTTTCTCAAGAGCGATGCGCCTATTATTTGATTTACTCTCGCGTCCGATATACACACCTAAATACTTCAGGCAAGTATTAGTCCATTGGATGTTCAGTGGAGTATCTGTACGATCTCTCCACCTTCCACACCACAAGCCTTGACTCTTACTAAGGTTGATTTTAGCGCCCGCTATACGTTCGAACTGTTCGAAAACAGCACGAGCGACCGGAAAAGCTTCATCTCTTGTCACGAAAATAGACAGATCATCCGCATACGCCAACATAAGAGGCCTCACATTGGTATATGGCAGATGAACCGCATACCGTCCGAGCATTCGACGAAGATTCACCAGTAGCGGCTCCAACGAAAGATCATAAAGCATACCTGACAATGGACAGCCCTGTCTGATACCTCGATGAAACGAGATAGGAGCCAGAACTTGTCCTTGATGCTTAATCAAAATCGCTGAATCTCTATACAGTTTCCCGACGATATCGAGCCACCTGGGCGGAAACCCAAATGCCTCGAGAGCAGTCAAGAGATACTCGTGCGAGACACTATCAAAAGCCTTTTGTTGGTCAAGTGAAATCATGGCCATTTGTGTACCTGTCTGTTCATGGTAGGCAAACAAATGCTTGGCTACCGCGATATTGTCGTAGATACTACGACCAGGTACACAATAGGACTGTTCCGGGTGTATTACGGAAGCAATCACTGAGCGGAGTATCGCCCCTAATGCTTTGCAGACGATTTTGTAGTCTACATTGCATAGGGTTACTGGCCTCCAGTTCCCCATCCTCTGCAAATCTCCCTTCTTTGGAATCAAGCGCATAACAGATCTCCTCCAACTAGAAGGAAAGTCTGAATGTGTCTCAACCGCCGAATTGAAGACTTCCAAAAGGTCAGGAATTAATAAATCCCTGAAACGTATGAAGAATTCTGGAGTCAAGCCGTCATAACCAGGTGAAGTGTGTCGCCTTAGATCCTTTGTCGCAGCAATCATATCCTCCAATGTGATTACTGTATCCAGGAGCTCCTTACTGTCTTCAGAGAAAGTGGGAATATTCTCAAGAAATTCATGAGTGGTCGAGGATGTTGTCGACGTCGATTCAGAGTAGAGACTACTGTAGTAGTCTCGAATATATTCTGATAGCTGTTGTCCGTTGAGGACTTGTCCAGATTCATCAATTATCGATTCGACCTCACAAGAAGCAGTACGACGTCTAGTCGCCTGAAAGAAGTACTCTGTTGGAGAATCGCCTTCTCTCAGCCAGCGCGATTGGCCGCGCAGCACAAACTCCAAGCTGTGCTTGTAAGTCTGTGTCGCCAAGCGTTCCTTTATTCCATTGAAATAAAGAATCAACCCCGGCTGAGTTGGGAGAAGAGCTGCCACCCGAGAGACCTCGGCCGACAAGCTAGAAGCTTGATAGCCACTTCGATTGAAACTCGTCTCGACAAAAGACCGAATCTGGAGCTTTCCAACATCCCACCATTGACTAAGAAAAGGAAAGTCAGCTTTCCTCTCTTGCCAATCGTGCCAGAAATCAATGAACTCATTGATGAACTGCTCGGAATTCAACAAATAGTTGTTGAATATCCAGTATGCAGTTCGTCTTTCAACTAGAGTGCTGGTCGCCACTACAAGAAGATGATCGCTAACGGAACACACTTCATGAGTGACACCAACGAAATGTTCTAGTATTCCAGGTGAGACGTAAAGTCTATCAATTCTGGAGCCTGCGAGACTTCCATGGATATTTCGCGAGACCCTCGTGTATGATCTAGTCGTAGGATGCATCCAACGATAGATATCCACGAGTCTGAAAACACCGACAAAATTCCTCAATCGAGTAGCATTAACAGAGTTGAACTCAACTCCAGAGTGCCGATCCATTGAGGGATTCAGAGTGCAGTTGAAATCACCTCCGAGGACAGTTTCGCCGCTAAAATTCACCAGACACGACTGAACACTATCAAGAACTTGTCTTGTAATGTCCTGGTCATGAGGAAGGTACACGTTTACTACCTTGATATTTTTGTCTTGAATAACAAAGTCCAAGGAAGAAGCGAAGCCTGGGAAGATATCTGTATAGACAGGAGACGATAGTGTAAATTTGTTGGATACAATGATTGCCACCCCTGAGCCTCGGCGAGGCGCAGGTGTGGCAAACATTGCATAGCCAGTGTGTAAATAAGCATAGCGCTCAAGTTGTGTGTATGTGTCTTGTGTAAAATTCGTCTCCTGTAGAAGCGCGATGTCTATATCGAACATTTTGACATGTTCGATAGTGCTGTGTAACCTTGTATGTGCACTTAAACCCCCGGTGTTGATCGAAGCTATCTTGCACATTCAAAGAGATGAAAAGCTCAAACGATGAATGTGCGACGTCTATTGACGAGGAGAATCGGCCAAGCGATGCTCCTGGAGCAACTCCTCCACCTTCCTATGAAGTCGTTCTAACCGAGCAACATCGTTGTACTTCCTCCTCTTCCTGGACTCCTGTTGTAGGAGTTGAAGCTGAGGAAGTAACAACTCTGGCCTCTCCAGCTCCCTTACAAGAATATTCCAGATTTTATCTGAATTCTTCTTGTACTGGAGCTGGGTAAGAATTTCGGAGATCTTCTTCCTAGGAAGGGTCTCCATCCCCTTCGAGACTTCAAATTGGCTACCAGTCGAAATGATGCTATCACACGACTCGTAGCCACCGAAGCTCGAAAGACCAGTGTCATCCAAGCCGGTGATGTCGCAGTCCGAAAGCTGCTCGTGAGACACCACCGCGTCCCTTACTACAACCTTCGAACCGCGAGCTCCACTATCGTCCTCCTCCGAGTGGGGCCGCTTGGATGCGACTGGCTTTGCTGGCTCTGGAGGAGGCAGCATCACCCGGTCAACTTTCTTCCTCCTCGTCCTCTTTTTTTTTACTACTTGGCTATTCGACTCCTCGTCGGAAGTAGCCGTGTTTTCACGTGCCGACGTGGCGCCGTTTACAGCCATAACTATTTTTGCCTCTAGGACAACTTCAGGCACCTTAACCACTGGCTGCTCCAAAATAGCAGGTTGAGTGCCGGCCGAAGGCTCCTTCTCCAGATCCACTACTATAGTAGTGGCTTCCTTCGAGGGAACCCTCGGTTCAGCCTTCTTCCCGGTTCTCCTGGGGCAGTCAGCAATAAAATGCCCTACCAAATGGCAAGCATGGCATTTCGCTTCGGTGCCAACGTCTATCCAGTGCCTCGAGCCGGATAAGCTCAGGTAAAAGCCCTTTGGAAGCGTACACCCCTTATTTAAGGTAATGGACGCCTCCCGGCTAGTACCGAAGATACCCCGCCCGAGACCCTCGTCCCCAATTTTTAAGGGAATGGCACGAACGTTGCCATGAACCTTCCCAAATCTTCCCAAGAAATTTAGGAGGTCTTCATGGCAAGCTCGCATAGGGACCCGTGAAAACACGACCTTCGTGGGCTTTTCCCTGAGTGGGAACGGCACAAGGTGTCTACCCCCCACCTCGATGCCCTCAAGCATTAGCTTGGTAGCACTCTCGAGGGTTGTGGTATACACCTCAACCATTCCCCCAGCTATTATCCCCATGGAGAATAGCTGCTCACAAGAGATGACGCGGAAGATTGCCTTCAGGTATGCAGACTGAGGACATCCCCTGATGTGCTCAAGCTGCATCCCGTAGCTCTCGTCCTGCCACCTCCCGTCAAAGAAGCCCTGGAGACCCGCACTGGTCTTGGGCCGAGGCTTACCTGCGTCCAATGGGGCTGGACGAGGAGTGATGCCCCTGCTCTGAATTTCAATTGTACTGTTATTCCTGGAACCACCACTTACCTGAGCATACGAAATCCCTGACGCTACAGGTTGGGGTCGTAGTGATCCTGCTGTTACTCCTGTCGTTGTTGGCTGCTGCTTCTTTGGAGCATTCTTCGTTGAAGACAGCAGTGGCCTCATTATAACTTTATCGGGCTTTGGTGCTGAACTGGAAGCTTTCTGGACAACTTCCTTTAACGTGGGATGTCCATGGCCTACAGACGTGGACGGGACATTTGCTAAAGTTGCAGCCGCAGATGCTGCACCAATAGCTTTAGTCTTTGGAGCTAATGTTCCGACCTCTTCTTGGACAGCTATGGCTATCCCCGCAATAGCCTTCTCCGTGGAAAACGCCTGTACATTTTCGCTGCTCTTGGCCTCTTCAATTGGGCCCTTAACGGCCTTTTCTTTGGGCCCTTGCATTGCTTTCTTGGAAGAAGAAGGTTTAGCATTCTTCTTCACGCTTGTACTTATTTTGAGTGGATCATCATTCCCCCCAGAATCGCTGCTGCTGCACACACTCATCTTGAGTGCGGCAGTATATGTTTTTATTTTTTTCAATAAAATATTTTTCTACAATTATTATAGTAAATTTTTTCACTTTCAAATTTAAATCTTGCTGTCCAAACTAAAATTTCTTACAATTTCGACGTTGTCATGGCAACGACCGAAATTAAATTAATTAATTTATCTGAATGTCAGAAAATTTTTATTTTTCACAATTTTTTATGCTTTTTTATGCAGTTTTTTTTTGAGGAAGGACACAAAAAAACTCCTTGAGCAACACACTCACACACTGTTCGTCACTTATTGCACCTTTTCACTTGTATTTTTGCGCGTTTTCACCAATTTTCACGGACTCAAAATTGACGCGTCCGCACTCTTTAGAATAATAATAATAATAATTTTTTTTTTTATTTGTATATGCTCTTTATTGAGTGGCTCATTGGCTCTTTTAAAAATTTCTTAAAACTAGTTGGCAAAAGGCACAAAATTGTAAAAAAGACACTAGCTAAACTAACTTATAAAAAGTCAAAAGGGACAATTAAAACAATTAAGATAACAAAAATGACACACAAAAAGGAAAACAAACAAGACAAAATTCTCAAAAGAGACTAAAAACGGACACAAGAATTTTGAAAAAGATCTAAAGTTTAACCAAAAATTTAGAACCAGTCCCAATTTTGACAATTGGGTAAGTGGCAGTTCCAAGAAGTTCCAAATTTTCAAAATAAACTAATAAAAATGTCCCTAAACGAGCGAATTTCAACAAAAAATTTTGAAATTTAGCACCGACACCGAAACCGAATTAAAAATAAATGACCGAACGAACGAAAAATTTACGCGATACCGTTATAGAGTCCCGCGAGGGCAGCCTGTAGTATCATAGACCTCTACAAACTGCCCTCATCATCCCTCCAGCTTAGCATCTCTAACAGAGTGCTTGTCCTTCCCACAGCACGTGCAACGATTCCTAAGCGGGGAGAAGCCCCGTGGACTAGTGTTGCAAATGCTGTGGCCTGCTATCACCAGTGAAAGACAAGAGCTCTGTCCTGCACCGACGATAGTGGCTGCCATGTGCAGTTGAATGTGTCAGCGTTCGTTGCCAGATATTCAAGACGTAAACGTCTCTTCAACCTGTCAACGAAGTGGCGCTTAAGTGCGTGTGCGTGGTGTTGTGGGTCAGTGTTCTGATTCCCAGCTTCGACTCTCATGTAGTACAGGTGAATTGTAGATTTGGCCAGTGTCAAGACAAAGCTAATCAAACAATTCACTCGACTACAGACCTTTGGTCCCCATAGAAACGATGTCCTAGTAATGCCGAAATTCGGGTGGATCAACTGACACATACCGCGCACGAGATCCATTAGACCCTGCAAAGCCGGACAAGTGAAAAACCTGTGAAACAGGGTGCCTTCACCAGCACAAACTGTGCAAATCCTCTGAACTCGGCGGTCAATATGTGACAACTGATTAGGATGCACAAGACTGTGATGCAGCAATTTGAATGCTACATCAGCATCTTTGTAACTAGAAGGATAACTGTAGACTACTCTGCAAGTTATCCCTCCCATCACGCCCATATTCACCCCGAGGTGTGTTCGCCATCTGTTGTATCCTGTATACTCCGGAGGTCTTATTGACATAAGCACGTCACGGAGCACACGTGTTGTAAGTGTGCTGAAAGGTGTGTGTGGTGGTCTGTTCAGAACGAAAGCATCTTCCAACTTAGTGCCAGGGTCACTGGTCCCAAGTTGGCGAAATCTCTCCCGCGCAGAAGCAGCCAGGTCGTGTAGTTGTGCAGTGTTAGTGTTTATTCGACAGTTTCCAGAGATATCAATAATATCTCCGAGAACCGTCAGTGTATGCGTGTCAGCTTCAAAACCCCGAGCAATACCGAACACTGAATCTATTAATTCAGGATTAAACCTGATTGGAATCGACGCGAATTGCGTGTACCTTAGAGCATTCCACTGAAGGTGAAATGCTGGCCTGATTCTGCCCCAGGTCTGAATCGTTGAGATTAGATCCTGTGGCCAGTCACGAGGATAAGGTGGTCGAACAGAGAGTAGGTAGTAATACTCCCCTATGCCGATCCCTCCCAGTACATTCACCCACAGTTGAGAAATCAAGCTGTCTCTCTGGCAAAACACTCTTTGGAATGCCCGCACTTGGAGACACCTTGATTTCACAACCAAGTTAGTGAGACCTAATCCACCTATCTTGACTGGCAGACAGAGCGTGCTTTCAGCAACCCATCGTCTTCCGCACCAAAAGGCGTCTATCGCTTTTGCTTGAAGAAGACCTACGAAGCCTTCATCAAACGTCTCAGACTTTAGCAGATGAACGATGGACGAGGTAATCAAATAGTTTATCACGACTGACCTACCCATTAAGGATAATGGAAACAGTCGACTACGCCATGAGTTTACAGCTCTAGAGAGTTTCTCAAGAGCGATGCGGCTATTATTTGATTTACTCTCGCGTCCGATATACACACCTAAATACTTCAGGCAAGTATTAGTCCATTGGATGTTCAGTGGAGTATCTGTACGATCTCTCCACCTTCCACACCACAAGCCTTGACTCTTACTGAGGTTGATTTTAGCGCCCGCTATACGTTCGAACTGTTCGAAAACAGAACGAGCGACCGGAAAAGCTTCATCTCTTGTCACGAAAATAGACAGATCATCCGCATACGCCAACATAAGAGGCCTCACATTGGTATATGGCAGATGAACCGCATACCGTCCGAGCATTCGACGAAGATTCACCAGTAGCGGCTCCAACGAAAGATCATAAAGCATACCTGACAATGGACAGCCCTGTCTGATACCTCGATGAAACGAGATAGGAGCCAGAACTTGTCCTTGATGCTTAATCAAAATCGCTGAATCTCTATACAGTTTCCCGACGATATCGAGCCACCTGGGCGGAAACCCAAATGCCTCGAGAGCAGTCAAGAGATACTCGTGCGAGACACTATCAAAAGCCTTTTGTTGATCAAGTGAAATCATGGCCATTTGTGTACCTGTCTGTTCATGGTAGGCAAACAAATGCTTGGCTACCGCGATATTGTCGTAGATACTACGACCAGGTACACAATAGGACTGTTCCGGGTGTATTACCGAAGCAATCACTGAGCGGAGTAGCGCCCCTAATGCTTTGCAGACGATTTTGTAGTCTACATTGCATAGGGTTACTGGCCTCCAGTTCCCCACCCTCTGCAAATCTCCCTTCTTTGCAATCAAGCGCATAACAGATCAAGTCTGAATGCGTCTCAACCGCCGAATTGAAGACTTCCAAAAGGTCAGGAATTAATAAATCCCTGAAACGTATGAAGAATTCTGGAGTCAAGCCGTCATAACCAGGTGAAGTGTGTCGCCTTAGATCCTTTGTCGCAGCAATCATATCCTCCAATGTGATTACTGTATCCAGGAGCTCCTTACTGTCTTCAGAGAAAGTGGGAATATTCTCAAGGAATTCATGAGTGGTCGAGGATGTTGTCGACGTC
Source organism: Dioctria linearis (assembly GCA_963930735.1). Lineage (NCBI taxonomy): Eukaryota > Metazoa > Arthropoda > Insecta > Diptera > Asilidae > Dioctria > Dioctria linearis. The sequence continues at coordinate 178,790,606 of OZ005742.1, forward strand.
GATTCAGAGTAGAGACTACTGTAGTAGTCTCGAATATATTCTGATAGCTGTTGTCCGTTGAGGACTTGTCCAGATTCATCAATTATCGATTCGACCTCACAAGAAGCAGTACGACGTCTAGTCGCCTGAAAGAAGTACTCAGTTGGAGAATCGCCTTCTCTCAGCCAGCTGGATTGGCCGCGCAGCACAAACTCCAAGCTGTGCTTGTAAGTCTGTGTCGCCAAGCGTTCCTTTATTCCATTGAAATAAAGAATCAACCCCGGCTGAGTTGGGAGAAGAGCTGCCACCCGAGAGACCTCGGCCGACAAGCTAGAAGCTTGATAGCCGCTTCGATTGAAACTCGTCTCGATAAAAGACCGAATCTGGAGCTTTCCAACATCCCACCATTGACTTAGAAAAGGAAAGTTAACTTTCCTCTCTTGCCAATCGTACCAGAATTCAGTGAACTCATTGATGAACTGCTCGGAATTCAACAAATAGTTGTTGAATATCCAGTATGCAGTTCGTCTTTCAACTAGAGTGCTGGTCGCCACTACAAGAAGATGATCGCTAACGGAACACACTTCATGAGTGACACCAACGGAATGTTCTAGTATTCCAGGTGAGACGTAAAGTCTATCAATTCTGGAGCCTGCGAGACTTCCATGGATATTTCGCGAGACCCTCGTGTATGATCTAGTCGTAGGATGCATCCAACGATAGATATCCACGAGTCTGAAAACACCGACAAAATTCCTCAATCGAGTAGCATTAACAGAGTTGAACTCAACTCCAGAGTGCCGATCCATTGAGGGATTCAGAGTGCAGTTGAAATCACCTCCGAGGACAGTTTCGCCGCTAAAATTCACCAGACACGACTGAACACTATCAAGAACTTGTCTTGTAATGTCCTGGTCATGAGGAAGGTACACGTTTACTACCTTGATATTTTTGTCTTGAATAACAAAGTCCAAGGAAGAAGCGAAGCCTGGGAAGATATCTGTATAGACAGGAGACGATAGTGTAAATTTGTTGGATACAATGATTGCCACCCCTGAGCCTCGGCGAGGCGCAGGTGTGGCAAACATTGCATAGCCAGTGTGTAAATAAGCATAGCGCTCAAGTTGTGTGTATGTGTCTTGTGTAAAATTCGTCTCCTGTAGAAGCGCGATGTCTATATCAAACATTTTGACATGTTCGATAGTGCTGTGTAACTTTGTATGTGCACTTAAACCCCCGGTGTTGATCGAAGCTATCTTGCACATTCAAAGAGATAAAAAGCTCAAACGATGAATGTGCGACGTCTATTGACGAGGAGAATCGGCCAAGCGATGCTCCTGAAGCAACTCCTCCACCTTCCTATGAAGTCGTTCTAACCGAGCAACATCGTTGTACTTCCTCCTCTTCCTGGACTCCTGTTGTAGGAGTTGAAGCTGAGGAAGTAACAACTCTGGCCTCTCCAGCTCCTTTACAAGAATGCTCCAGATTTTATCTGAGTTCTTCTTGTACTGGAGCTGGTCAAGAATTTCAGAGATCTTCTCCCTAGGAATGTTTTCCATCCCCTTCGAGACCTCAAATTGGCTACCAGTCGAAATGGTGCTACCACACGACTCGTAGCCACTGAAGCTCGAGAGACCAGTCTCTTCCAAACCTGTCATATCGCAGTCCGAAAGCTGTTCAAGAGATGCTTCCGCCTCCCTCACAACAACCTTCGAACCGCGGGCACCACTATCGTCCTCCTCCGAGTGGGGCCGTTTTGGAGCGACTGGCTTTGCTGGCTCTGGAGGAGGCAGCATCACACGGTCAACTTTCTTCCTCCTCGTCCTCTTTTTTTTTACTGCTTGGCTATTCGACTCCTCGTCGGAAGTAGCCGTGTTTTCACGTGCCGACGTGGCGCCGTTTACAGCCATAACCATTTTTGCCTCTAGGACAACTTCAGGCACCTTAACCACTGGCTGCTCCAAAATATCAGGTTGAATGCCGGCCGAAGGCTCCTTCTCCAGATCCACTACTATAGTAGTGGCTTCCTTCGAGGGAACCCCCGGTTCAGCCTTCTTCCCGGTTCTCCCGGGGCAGTCAGCAACAAAATGCCCTACCAAATGGCAAGCATGGCATTTCGCTTCGGTGCCAACGTCTATCCAGTATCTCGAGCCGGATATGCTCAGGTAAAAGCCTGACGGAAGCGTACACCCCTTATTCAAGGTGATGGACGCTTCCCGGCTAGTACCGAAGACACCCCGCCCGAGACCCTCGTCCCCAATTTTAATGGGAATGGCGCGAACCTTTCCATGAACCTTCCCGAATCTCCCAAGGAAATTCGAGAGGTCTTCATGTTGGGCTCGCATAGGGACCCGCGAAAACACGACCTTCGTGGGCTTCTCTTTTAGCGGGAATGGAACGAGGTGTCTACCCTCCACCTCGACGCCCTCAAGCATAAGCTTAGTGGCGCTTTCGAGGGTTGTGGTATACACCTCGACCATTCCTCCAGCTATAATTCCCATTGAGAAAAGCTGCTCACAGGAGATGACGCGGAAGATTGCCTTCAGGTATGCAGTCTGAGGACATCCTCTGATGTGCTCAAGCTGCATCCCGTAGCTCTCGTCCTGCCACCTCCCGTCGAAGAAGCCCTGGAGACCCGCACTGGTCTTGGGCCGAGGCTTACCCGCGTCCAATGGGGGTGGACGAGGAGTGATGCCCCTGCTCTGAATTTCGATAGTGGAAGCCTGCCTGGAACTACCACTTACCTGCGCATATGACATCCCTGACACTAATGCCGGGGATCGTAGTGCAGCTACTGGTTTTGCTACTGGTGCCGCTGGCTTCTGTTTTGAGGCATTTATCTTCACCACAGAAAGCGGTGGCCTCATGATAACACCGCTCGGCTTTGGCGCTGAAGCTGAAGCTGTTTTAACGACTTCCACCAAGCTTGGGTTTTTCCCTTGGGTTGATGCTGTCGTTGTAGTGGCTGCGGGTACTGCTGCTTGTGCAGCAGTGCTTGGAGTTGGTGCTCCAGACTCTTCTGGGACAGCGCCAGCTGTCCTTCCAGCTGTATTCTCCGACGGAGTTGGCTGCAGTTGCTTGGCCTCTTGACTAGGGCCCTTAAAAGCCTTTTCATTGGGCCCTTTTAAGCTTTTTTGTGAAGAAGAAGAAGCGCTTAAGTTCTTCTTCCTCCTTCCACTTGATTTGAGAGGGTCTTCATTCCCCCCAGAATCGCTGCTGCTCTCACCCATTTAGAGTGAGGCAGAGAAGTTTTTTTTTACTTTTTATACTTTTTATTTTATTTTAATAAATTTATAATTTTCGATAAATTTGATTTTTATTATTTTTTCTTCCAATTTAATTTATTATTTTACAATTATATTATTTTTGCTAAGTCCAAAACTAAAAATTTTTTACGGTTGCCATGTTGTCATGGCAACGACCGAAATTAATTAAAAATCCAAACCTGTCACTAAATTTGCACTTTTTTAACAATTTATCTTTTGTAGTTTTAAATAGTTTTTATAATGATTATCACACCAACCACAATACACTATAAAACACTCAAACTCAGTGTCACTTTTTTCTATTTTAGCGGTTTTTTTCTCGATTTCTTCCGCTGTTTTCTTTATTATTCGCCAAGCTATTGAATGACACGTTTGCGCTCTTCAAAAATAATAATAATAATAATAATAATAATAATAATTTTTTTTTTATGTATATATGCTCTTTATTTTTTGGCTCTTTGGCTCTTTTCAAAATTCCTTAAAAATAGGTGGCAAAAGGCTCTACAAAGTGTAAACAAAAGGTCGCTAGCTAATCTAAAAGTTATAAAAGGTCAATAGGGACAATTAAACAATTAAAACAATTAGAAAAACTAATGAACAAGAAAAAAGACACAAACAAAAGGAAAACAAACAAGACAAAATTCTCAAAAGAGACTAAAAAACGGCTACAAGAATTTTGAAAAGGATCTAAAAGATAGACAAAAAATTTAAAAGTCCCAATTTTGACAATTGGGTAAGTGGCAGTTCCAAGAAGCTTCAATTTCCAAAATAATCTAATAAAAATATTTACCTAAACGAACGAATTTTCAACAAAAAATTTTGTAATTTAGCACCGAGACCGAAACCGAATCAAAGATAAATGACCGAACGAACGAAAAAATTTAGCCGATACCGTTATAGAGTCCCGCGAGGGCGGCCTGTAGTATCGTAGACCTCTACAAACTGCCCTCATCATCCCTCCAGCTTAGCATCTCTAACAGAGTGCTTGTCCTTCCCACGGCACGTGCAACGATTCCTAAGCGGGGAGAAGCCCCGTGGACTAGTGTTGCAAATGCTGTGGCCTGTTCTCACCAGCGAAAGACAAGAGCTCCATCCTGCACCGACGATAGTGGTTGCCATGTGCAGTTGAATGTGTCTGCGTTCGTTGCCAGATATTCGAGACGTAAACGTCTCTTCAACCTGTCAACGAAGTGGCGCTTAAGTGCGTGTGCGTGGTGTTGTGGGTCAGTGTTCTGATTCCCATCTTCGACTCTCATGTAGTACAGGTGAATTGTAGATTTGGCCAGTGTCAACACAAAGCTAATCAAACAATTCACTCGACTACATACCTTTGGTCCCCATAGAAACGATGTCCTAGTAATGCCGAAATTCGGGTGGATCAACTGACACATACCGCGCACGAGATCCATTAGACCCTGCAAAGCCGGACAAGTGAAGAACCTGTGAAACAGGGTGCCCTCACCAGCACAAACTGTGCAAATCCTCTGAACTCGGCGGTCGATATGTGACAACTGATTAGGATGCATAAGACTGTGATGCAGCAATTTGAATGCTATATCAGCATCTTTGTAACTAGAAGGATAACTGTAGACTACTCTGCAAGTTATCCCTCCCATCACGCCCATATTCACCCCGAGGTGTGTTCGCCATCTGTTGTATCCTGTATACTCCGGAGGTCTTATTGACATAAGCACGTCACGGAGCACACGTGTTGTAAGTGTGCTGAAAGGTGTGTGTGGTGGTCTGTTCAGAACGAAAGCATCTTCCAACTTAGTGCCAGGGTCACTGGTCCCAAGTTGGCGAAATCTCTCCCGCGCAGAAGCAGCCAGGTCGTGTAGTTGTGCAGTGTTAGTGTTTATTCGGCAGTTTCCAGAGATATCAATAATATCTCCGAGAACTGTCAGTGTATGCGTGTCAGCTTCAAAACCCCGAGCATTACTGAACACTGAATCTATTAATTCAGGATTGAACCTGATTGGAATCGACGCGAATTGCGTGTACCTTAGAGCATTCCACTGAAGGTGAAATGCTGGCCTGATTCTGCCCCAGGTCTGAATCGTTGAGATTAGATCCTGTGGCCAGTCACGAGGATAAGGTGGTCGAACAGAGAGTAGGTAGTAATACTCCCCTATGCCGATCCCTCCCAGTACATTCACCCACAGTTGAGAAATCAAGCTGTCTCTCTGGCAAAACACTCTTTGGAATGCACGCACTTGGAGACACCTTGATTTCACAACCAAGTTAGTGAGACCTAATCCACCTATCTTGACTGGCAGACAGAGCGTGCTTTCAGCAACCCATCGTCTTCCGCACCAAAAGGCGTCTATCGCTTTTGCTTGAAGAAGACCTACGAAGCCTTCATCAAACGTCTCAGACTTTAGCAGATGAACGATGGACGAGGTAATCAAATAGTTTATCACGACTGACCTACCCATTAAGGATAGTGGAAACAGTCGACTACGCCATGAGTTTACAGCTCTAGAGAGTTTCTCAAGAGCGATGCGGCTATTATTTGATTTACTCTCGCGTCCGATATACACACCTAAATACTTCAGGCAAGTATTAGTCCATTGGATGTTCAGTGGAGTATCTGTACGATCTCTCCACCTTCCACACCACAAGCCTTGACTCTTACTAAGGTTGATTTTAGCGCCCGCTATACGTTCGAACTGTTCGAAAACAGCACGAGCGACCGGAAAAGCTTCATCTCTTGTCACGAAAATAGACAGATCATCCGCATACGCCAACATAAGAGGCCTCACATTGGTATATGGCAGATGAACCGCATACCGTCCGAGCATTCGACGAAGATTCACCAGTAGCGGCTCCAACGAAAGATCATAAAGCATACCTGACAATGGACAGCCCTGTCTGATACCTCGATGAAACGAGATAGGAGCCAGAACTTGTCCTTGATGCTTAATCAAAATCGCTGAATCTCTATACAGTTTCCCGACGATATCGAGCCACCTGGGCGGAAACCCAAATGCCTCGAGAGCAGTCAAGAGATACTCGTGCGAGACACTATCAAAAGCCTTTTGTTGGTCAAGTGAAATCATGGCCATTTGTGTACCTGTCTGTTCATGGTAGGCAAACAAATGCTTGGCTACCGCGATATTGTCGTAGATACTACGACCAGGTACACAATAGGACTGTTCCGGGTGTATTACCGAAGCAATCACTGAGCGGAGTATCGCCCCTAATGCTTTGCAGACGATTTTGTAGTCTACATTGCATAGGGTTACTGGCCTCCAGTTCCCCATCCTCTGCAAATCTCCCTTCTTTGGAATCAAGCGCATAACAGATCTCCTCCAACTAGAAGGAAAGTCTGAATGTGTCTCAACCGCCGAATTGAAGACTTCCAAAAGGTCAGGAATTAATAAATCCCTGAAACGTATGAAGAATTCTGGAGTCAAGCCGTCATAACCAGGTGAAGTGTGTCGCCTTAGATCCTTTGTCGCAGCAATCATATCCTCCAATGTGATTACTGTATCCAGGAGCTCCTTACTGTCTTCAGAGAAAGTGGGAATATTCTCAAGAAATTCATGAGTGGTCGAGGATGTTGTCGACGTCGATTCAGAGTAGAGACTACTGTAGTAGTCTCGAATATATTCTGATAGCTGTTGTCCGTTGAGGACTTGTCCAGATTCATCAATTATCGATTCGACCTCACAAGAAGCAGTACGACGTCTAGTCGCCTGAAAGAAGTACTCAGTTGGAGAATCGCCTTCTCTCAGCCAGCGCGATTGGCCGCGCAGCACAAACTCCAAGCTGTGCTTGTAAGTCTGTGTCGCCAAGCGTTCCTTTATTCCATTGAAATAAAGAATCAACCCCGGCTGAGTTGGGAGAAGAGCTGCCACCCGAGAGACCTCGGCCGACAAGCTAGAAGCTTGATAGCCACTTCGATTGAAACTCGTCTCGACAAAAGACCGAATCTGGAGCTTTCCAACATCCCACCATTGACTAAGAAAAGGAAAGTCAGCTTTCCTCTCTTGCCAATCGTGCCAGAAATCAATGAACTCATTGATGAACTGCTCGGAATTCAACAAATAGTTGTTGAATATCCAGTATGCAGTTCGTCTTTCAACTAGAGTGCTGGTCGCCACTACAAGAAGATGATCGCTAACGGAACACACTTCATGAGTGACACCAACGAAATGTTCTAGTATTCCAGGTGAGACGTAAAGTCTATCAATTCTGGAGCCTGCGAGACTTCCATGGATATTTCGCGAGACCCTCGTGTATGATCTAGTCGTAGGATGCATCCAACGATAGATATCCACGAGTCTGAAAACACCGACAAAATTCCTCAATCGAGTAGCATTAACAGAGTTGAACTCAACTCCAGAGTGCCGATCCATTGAGGGATTCAGAGTGCAGTTGAAATCACCTCCGAGGACAGTTTCGCCGCTAAAATTCACCAGACACGACTGAACACTATCAAGAACTTGTCTTGTAATGTCCTGGTCATGAGGAAGGTACACGTTTACTACCTTGATATTTTTGTCTTGAATAACAAAGTCCAAGGAAGAAGCGAAGCCTGGGAAGATATCTGTATAGACAGGAGACGATAGTGTAAATTTGTTGGATACAATGATTGCCACCCCTGAGCCTCGGCGAGGCGCAGGTGTGGCAAACATTGCATAGCCAGTGTGTAAATAAGCATAGCGCTCAAGTTGTGTGTATGTGTCTTGTGTAAAATTCGTCTCCTGTAGAAGCGCGATGTCTATATCAAACATTTTGACATGTTCGATAGTGCTGTGTAACCTTGTATGTGCACTTAAACCCCCGGTGTTGATCGAAGCTATCTTGCACATTCAAAGAGATAAAAAGCTCAAACGATGAATGTGCGACGTCTATTGACGAGGAGAATCGGCCAAGCGATGCTCCTGAAGCAACTCCTCCACCTTCCTATGAAGTCGTTCTAACCGAGCAACATCGTTGTACTTCCTCCTCTTCCTGGACTCCTGTTGTAGGAGTTGAAGCTGAGGAAGTAACAACTCTGGCCTCTCCAGCTCCTTTACAAGAATGCTCCAGATTTTATCTGAGTTCTTCTTGTACTGGAGCTGGTCAAGAATTTCAGAGATCTTCTCCCTAGGAATGTTTTCCATCCCCTTCGAGACCTCAAATTGGCTACCAGTCGAAATGGTGCTACCACACGACTCGTAGCCACTGAAGCTCGAGAGACCAGTCTCTTCCAAACCTGTCATATCGCAGTCCGAAAGCTGTTCAAGAGATGCTTCCGCCTCCCTCACAACAACCTTCGAACCGCGGGCACCACTATCGTCCTCCTCCGAGTGGGGCCGTTTTGGAGCGACTGGCTTTGCTGGCTCTGGAGGAGGCAGCATCACACGGTCAACTTTCTTCCTCCTCGTCCTCTTTTTTTTTACTGCTTGGCTATTCGACTCCTCGTCGGAAGTAGCCGTGTTTTCACGTGCCGACGTGGCGCCGTTTACAGCCATAACCATTTTTGCCTCTAGGACAACTTCAGGCACCTTAACCACTGGCTGCTCCAAAATATCAGGTTGAATGCCGGCCGAAGGCTCCTTCTCCAGATCCACTACTATAGTAGTGGCTTCCTTCGAGGGAACCCCCGGTTCAGCCTTCTTCCCGGTTCTCCCGGGGCAGTCAGCAACAAAATGCCCTACCAAATGGCAAGCATGGCATTTCGCTTCGGTGCCAACGTCTATCCAGTATCTCGAGCCGGATATGCTCAGGTAAAAGCCTGACGGAAGCGTACACCCCTTATTCAAGGTGATGGACGCTTCCCGGCTAGTACCGAAGACACCCCGCCCGAGACCCTCGTCCCCAATTTTAATGGGAATGGCGCGAACCTTTCCATGAACCTTCCCGAATCTCCCAAGGAAATTCGAGAGGTCTTCATGTTGGGCTCGCATAGGGACCCGCGAAAACACGACCTTCGTGGGCTTCTCTTTTAGCGGGAATGGAACGAGGTGTCTACCCTCCACCTCGACGCCCTCAAGCATAAGCTTAGTGGCGCTTTCGAGGGTTGTGGTATACACCTCGACCATTCCTCCAGCTATAATTCCCATTGAGAAAAGCTGCTCACAGGAGATGACGCGGAAGATTGCCTTCAGGTATGCAGTCTGAGGACATCCTCTGATGTGCTCAAGCTGCATCCCGTAGCTCTCGTCCTGCCACCTCCCGTCGAAGAAGCCCTGGAGACCCGCACTGGTCTTGGGCCGAGGCTTACCCGCGTCCAATGGGGGTGGACGAGGAGTGATGCCCCTGCTCTGAATTTCGATAGTGGAAGCCTGCCTGGAACTACCACTTACCTGCGCATATGACATCCCTGACACTAATGCCGGGGATCGTAGTGCAGCTACTGGTTTTGCTACTGGTGCCGCTGGCTTCTGTTTTGAGGCATTTATCTTCACCACAGAAAGCGGTGGCCTCATGATAACACCGCTCGGCTTTGGCGCTGAAGCTGAAGCTGTTTTAACGACTTCCACCAAGCTTGGGTTTTTCCCTTGGGTTGATGCTGTCGTTGTAGTGGCTGCGGGTACTGCTGCTTGTGCAGCAGTGCTTGGAGTTGGTGCTCCAGACTCTTCTGGGACAGCGCCAGCTGTCCTTCCAGCTGTATTCTCCGACGGAGTTGGCTGCAGTTGCTTGGCCTCTTGACTAGGGCCCTTAAAAGCCTTTTCATTGGGCCCTTTTAAGCTTTTTTGTGAAGAAGAAGAAGCGCTTAAGTTCTTCTTCCTCCTTCCACTTGATTTGAGAGGGTCTTCATTCCCCCCAGAATCGCTGCTGCTCTCACCCATTTAGAGTGAGGCAGAGAAGTTTTTTTTTACTTTTTATACTTTTTATTTTATTTTAATAAATTTATAATTTTCGATAAATTTGATTTTTATTATTTTTTCTTCCAATTTAATTTATTATTTTACAATTATATTATTTTTGCTAAGTCCAAAACTAAAAATTTTTTACGGTTGCCATGTTGTCATGGCAACGACCGAAATTAATTAAAAATCCAAACCTGTCACTAAATTTGCACTTTTTTAACAATTTATCTTTTGTAGTTTTAAATAGTTTTTATAATGATTATCACACCAACCACAATACACTATAAAACACTCAAACTCAGTGTCACTTTTTTCTATTTTAGCGGTTTTTTTCTCGATTTCTTCCGCTGTTTTCTTTATTATTCGCCAAGCTATTGAATGACACGTTTGCGCTCTTCAAAAATAATAATAATAATAATAATAATAATAATAATAATAATAATAATAATAATAATAATAATAATAATAATGTATTTATTTGGAACAGTACTAAGATAACAAGATCTTTAAATGTACATTACATGTAGGCATTCAACGTGGAAAAAAAAACTTAAAGCAAAAGACTTATATGTATTACCTAACAAATGAAGAAATGAGTAGAATTAGGATAATGCTCAGTGAAAAAATAAAATAGAAGAAAAAAAAGAAAATTAAGAGAAAAAACAAATTATAAATTTAGAAAAATAAAAATAAAGATAACTAAATAAAGCAATCCAATAAAAACTAAAGTGGTAAATATTTACTTAACAAGGTCATCCAAAACGAGCTGATCTAATTTTTATATTATATCATTTGATTTTAATTGTCTACTGAAAGTCCCTCTGGTCCTAGTAAATTGCATATCATGTGGTAACAAATTCCATTTGCGGGCACATTGGACAAAGTAGGAACGCTGCCCGTATTGGGATCTACATCGCGGTATTAGGAGATTCTTATGTCTATTCGACTGCAAGAAACTCAGCTTTTCAAATAGGTACATACTCAAGAGGAACTTTAGAGCCCTAATTGATACCGGAGCCAGCAAATCATTTATTGCAGAAGAAATAGCACACATGCAAAACACATCCAATATACCCATGACTAAATGTAAGTTCCGTACGGTACTAGCCGATGGCACAGAAGTAAATATAAATGTGTCATACGAATTACACGTTCAGTGGAAAGAATTCCGAGTAAAGCATAGATTTTACTATTTGTCCCAGTTAACCGAAGCGATCATATTAGTAATAGACTTCCTACAGAAAGCCCAATTAAAAATGTGATTAAGGGAAAAGACAATTTCAGCCGAAAAACTACACTACGAAAGAATAAATGTGAGCAAGGTGTCCACAAAACAAAACCACCCAAGCAGTCTCCGCCGCATACAAATCATGAACTGCTATACAAGACCATCACCAGAGCAAGAGCAAGTGGTTTTTAGAAATACTAGCACCCCTCTCAGAAACTTGTCCACACCCGCCACAAGGGAAAGTTATCCACCAACCGACATCGACACGCGGCAGAGGTTCCTTGATGAAAAGAAGACACAGATCCTCCACATTCCACGTGGAAGCAGAAAATTTCTACGCCCATCAAGAAGAACCGGCTTCATCCGAATTCTCCGCCGAGAAGATGGTAGCTTCCTTATTAAGTACCAGGGAATCAGACAGATCCGCAGGGAAGATCTCCAGTTAAATTAATGGATAATTCCACGTTTTGTAGCGCAAGAAGCATGTATAATTTAAGCTAAAATTAATTTATTTAGTTTTTTTTAGAAATAAAAACATTCTGTTAACGAAATATTGCATATTTCTACTTTTCGAATAAAGGGGGAGATGTAACGAAGTCACATTCCTGTCACCTACACTACCATCCCATTTTCCCTATCTATATGCAATAATGCAAGAAGCCATCCAAATTCCTATCATCTAGATGATTTATTTCTCCATTCATAAGAAATAAATCATACCAAAAATACATCAGCCAGGGCATGACAGAATATCATACACTCAATGCCACTGCGCCTGCGTATAACACAGATGCTGATCAAAGAAGCCAGTCAATCAGCAGTGGGAGAATAGACAAAGCTGGCGCCGCCAGGTCTATTACACACTGCACTACTGCAGACCGCGGGGGCCTGCCGCGGCTATAAATCAGTCTTGATCGTGAGCTCGACCAGAGCAGAGCTCCAGTACCAGCTACTACCGGAGACCAGACAAAATCCGAGTCTGAATCGGAAATTTGAACTGAGCAGAGCTCCAGTACCAGCACCAGCCAGAGACCAGTGGAAATCGAAGTCCAGTCCAGTCCAGTACAGCAAAACTTCGTATCAACCAGCCCAGTCCATCCGAGTAGACCACACCAGACCATATCAGACCAGAAGAGGTATAAGTAGAGCCAGGTCACCAGGAATCAGTCAGTTGTCTCCCAGCAATCAGACTGTCAAAAACTCCCGAATATCCGTGCTGATTCTACGACATGCGTACGATTTTCGTATTGGTCTAGGACAGAATATTCGCACACTATTCTACCAGTTATCCGACCCCGTACTGATTCTGCCTAAGACTTGCGTACGATTCTCGTATTAGTCTAGAACAGAATAGTTGCACACTATTTTACCAGTTATCCGTCCATTTCCGTGCTGTTTCTGCTGCAGACTTGCGTACGATTTTCATGTTGGTCTAGGACAGAATATCCGCACACCATTTCCCTGTCTGTCCATTTCCGTGCTGTTTCTGCCCAAAGACGTGCGTATGATTTTCGTATTGGTCTGGGTCAGATTATTCGCACACAACTACCACATATTCGCCCCGTGCTGTTTCTGCTTGTGACATGCGTACGCCTTCGTACTGGTCTGAGCAAGAATATCCGCACTTACACTCATACTAAGGTACCCGACCTCGTTATATACTCACTAGGGTGGGTATACGAAGTGTGATTAAAGTATTGAAGTGCAATCCTGAATAACCAGAAAAGAACATATCAGATGGATTATAGATTACAGTGACAATAGTGAACTAGATGTAGATAATAACCGTGAAACACATTAGTGACTCTTACAAATTAGAATTAATAGTGAAATAATAATGAATTATAACCTAGAATACATAAATTCGACAAAGTAAGACTTAGTGCTAAACTAGAATTGTTAGGGATAATCAACAGTGAATAAAGCAAATATATAAAATTACCCAAGTGTATTATTAGTAACACAAACGTCGAGGAACCTAACCCTGGACTGCTCCCGTGCTATCCGCACATTATCATACACGACGTTACAGATTATTAAAAAAACATTCACGTGGTAAAAAAGCTGCCGATTCTGAAGTTGAAACCGACTATTTTAAGGCGAAATTAAAAATAAAAAAGTATATTTGGAGTATGCCAGTGAACAAGCTGCCTGAACCATATTATTGTTAAAAGAGGATCAAGGGTATTACAATATACAACTCATCCAACATTTCCTAACTAAATACAATATCTTTCAGAGTAGGTGTACGTGATGATGAAAAAATTGTTGATATACGCCATAACCAAACATGTATTTTTTTTAAATATTAATTTTAAAGTAAGATATTCCAATATAGCAAATCTTTCTAGGTTGAGATTAGAGCAGCAATACAACATTTCGATCTAAAATTAAATTTTGGACCATATAAACATTGATTGGCAGGCATTTACTTTTGGGTGGAAAATTTATTTGATTGGATCATGAAAAAGCTGAACTGTAATGAATGTTGTTGAAAAAATTCAAGATACGTCATGGTTGCATGCTGAGACAATGTTTCCGGGCTCAATTGCGCTTACTTCTATGACAGACAGGGCGTGGAAATTTATTGTGTTAAACCTTTATATCGTGCAAATAAGTTGAAATTTTAGCCATATCATATCACTTTGCTAGCAGCTGGAAGCACTGAAGGCTATTTATCTTGGTTCGATGTTTCTATTGGAGAATTAGTTGGTCATTATTATTCAAAACTTGGTGGTATTTGGATAATACGACAAAATCCAAGAAATGGTGTGAGATGTGTTGTATCGCTATGGGCTCCAACAGTTCGAAAACCATAACTGTATTAGCAGTAGATCCAAGATGCAAGAACTTAATAGAATAGAATAGAAAAGCATTTATTGAAGAACCTCAGCTTACGCTACGTTACAACGTTAGGTAGATCGAGTAAGTAATAGATAGTTGGTATAAGCGATAGAATCAAATTTTATAAGAAAACTACCAAAGGAGCAACGAACAAACTCATTGCAGTAGAAATTAATATTAGTATTATTCATTAAGTTAATGACTTCAAGCAATAGAGATCTCATACGTCATATTGACACTATAGATAAAGATAATGAAACAAAATAAACACAATAATAATAATGACAGTAATAAAATCATGAAAGCGTTATTCAAAGCTAAAAAGGAAATAGCATACAATATCAGATACAAGATCAGTAGTGAGAGTAAATGAATATACAGCGGTACAATGTTATAATGTGAATCATCACATATAAAAATGTGAAGTAAGAAATTCAAAGTACAAATATGAAATACTAAATACTAGATATTAAAATAAACCTTAACTTAAAAAGTAAAAATTAGAAAGCACAAACTAGGAACTGGAAACCACCTCGCATACCATTCCGAACAAGACCACCAAAGCGCAGAGTGCCTCGGAAATTGGGGCAAGTGTGCCGACGAAGTATACTCTGGCGTGCATTGTGGTCAATACGGTGAACTGGGGTAAGTTGTGTACGCAGAACAAAAGATACACGAAAGAACGTCTCATACATTTTCATAGAAGATTTGCATGAAGCGAATAGCACAAATAGTTCGCTTCAGTCGACAGAACAATTTGTTCTCTCCAGTATATGGGAGTTCTAGAACAAAATATATACTATGTATTTATTTAATTTTATTTTGCTATATATTACTAGGCGGTGCTTTGTCATAAGTGCCGATACTTGTAAATTTATGCTATTTTGCTTCGATGTTGAACTACTATATTTTTTGCTACATTTCACTAGACTGTACTATATTCTAAGTGCCTATATCTGTACTTTTATTGTTTATTTTGCTACCATGTAACTTTCTATGATGCGCCCAGCGCTATGCGTTCCTTTGGCACGGGTACTGCAATAAATTGATGTTTATTGTTTATTTATTTATAAAGAACACAGCTATAGAAAACTTAACGGACTAACAGTAGAATATAGTAGAAAAATGCCTGCCAATCAAGTTGATATTTCTCAAAGAGGTGTATTGGCAATTTCAATGGGCAATGTATGTGAAATGTACTTAAATGAGACGCCATACTTACAACAGAAAACAGGCGAATTTATACACTCAATAAGATTTTGACATAAGGTTTGGTGCCAGGTTCAGATGAACCTAATTACGATTCTCTTGAGGCCAATCCTATACAAACGAAGAAACAACGTTCATGCCCTGTTGGAGAATATTCCAGCCGAACTTATTGCTTGTTGTTGTTGTTGAAACATTACAAGACAAGCTTGAAATGAAGAAAAAGCTTATATTTTTATTATTATTACTTTTTTATGAATTCTTTAATAATATATTTCATTTCATTTATTGAGGCTACAAAATCCAATGTACTTAAGATTACGAAAAACAAAAGCATAGTTAACAAATTGAATTGGCCGACTTTAAAGTATGTCTGGCTACTTAGACTAAGGGTAAATTGCTGTTATACGATTTGAATAGAGGTGTACTATTGTACTTTTGCTTTGCAATTTGATATCACAATATCACAAAAAATTCTCGAATACACTTGCACCCGG